>WBMW01002179.1:948144-998671 GCA_013396635.1 Penelope pileata | reverse complement strand
AAGGATACACTGACATACTGCATGCTCATCATTACATAGCCTTAAACTACATCAACTTCTTATCATTCCTTTGTCTAGATATTGTGACCTGCCTGGCAATAGATTACTGTGGAATCCATTTAATTTCAGGCTCCAGAGACACCACCTGTATGATATGGCAAATAGCTCAGCAGGTATGTTATTTAGGCTTACTCTAAGAAGCGGTTTCTGAATGCTTTTTTGTTTCATTGTTTTGCTGTGATGATTTATTATTTCCTTTCTTTCAGGTTTGCAGGGAAAAATAGCATCCCAAAATTGATTAACTTAGTAATTTTGTTAATTTTGTTGTCTTCTGTGTTTGAAATATTCACTGTATATATGAGTCACTATATAGATGAAGTGCAGTAACACTGACAGTTCTTTGAGGTTACTTTATTTAAAGGCACTTTGAAAGATGTCACAGATTTTCAGGACGATAGGCAAATACTACGCCTCTTGTACAGATGGAAGAATTGAAGAAGAGAGATGCTTTTTGAGACTGTAGGCATTAGAACAAATATTAAAGTAATGCTTGTAGTTCAGGATTTTTGTTGCTAGGCTGCTACTTACTACCATAGCAGCATTTTAGCATTGCATTTCCTCTGTGGAAAGTACTGGTGACTTAAATCAGGAGTTAGCTAAGACATCAACAGTCTGTTACCTGGATTTACACTGGCATTTCAGAATCCTCTGATAATGCTTTCATACTATAGAAGTGTACATTTGTGTACTTAAAATGTGAGGCCATTTCCATTGTTACACATTTAAAACATTAATTTCTGCTGCGTCACAGATATACAAATAGCATTAATTGCAGAATGGGCCTGTTAGGTGTTGTGGACAGTACATTTAGGTCATGTCATCTTGGTATTACCATTGAAATAAAGTCAGCATGTTAACCCAGTACAGAGGTGCCTAGAGGTGCCAGAGGTGTATGTTTAGCAGATGCATGCTGTGGAGAAAAATGAGCTGTCTTTCTAAGAGTATTTGTAGCTCTTTCAAGAGGTATTTTGCAGTTTGTACCAATGGTGCATCACCAAAAAGGTGAGATGCTTATGCTCACAGTAGTATTTTCTATCTCTAGCAAGGATACATGTTGGAAATTTTTTAGTTTATCTTTTCAGAGTGAGTTGAATGATGAGTCCTCCTCTGGATATTATTTCTAATTAGAATTTCTTTCTGTAAGATTTTCAATCTACTTTGTATTGAATAGATATATAAATGATGTTTTATGTATTGTAAATTCTTCTTGTGAAAGTTTTATCGTGGCCTTTACAAAGCAGTAGTGTTCTGCATATTGCCACTTCTCTTTTACTCCTCTGCTCTTTATCGTCACCATCTTTCCCAGCTCTTTCTTCTGATGTTTGGTCTGCATTTCATGTATACTTTAGGATTTCAGAACTTGGTTGTCAGTCCGATTTCTATCACAAAAACTATAATGGAGACTTCTCTGCAGAACTCTTTACTGTACCTTCTCTGCAAGCATAGATCTTGCCTTAGAACTGGTCTGAATAAGTCTTTATTTGCTGACAATGTACTCATTGGAACAGAAGTACCAAATCATTTTGATACCCTGCAGTCATGTGGGCAAATAACTCCCTATTTTTAATGAACATTATTGCAAGATTTTCACTGTATATCATACTAGTGGCAGTCACTTAGAAGTATTGTTTCCTTATTTTTCCCTAGGCAATGGAACAGTTACTTTAATTTTTAAGCAAAATAGGTTTCATTTTCCTTGAGCTTGGCTATGAAGGCAGGGCTTTGCCATTAAGAATTGAACAAGCCCAGATAAACAAAGTGAGTGGGTGGACAAATGACTCTTGTTAGGAACATTTGCTGTGGTCCTTGCACACCTGATTACCTGAAGGGATAGAAATAAATCAAATAAGTAATTCTGTCTTTCAAAGGCAATAAATTGAAATTGAAATGGGTGAACTGTGCCTTTGGTTTTGGCCTATGTGAAATATACATCTCTCAGAACTAACACTGAAGGTACCAGAAACTTATTTTTTGTTTGTCCTTCAGCTGCAAGAGAATGTGTCATTGCACTTTTTGTTACTCTCAGGGAGGAGTGCCTGTAGGCCTGGCACCTAAGCCGTTACAGATCCTCTATGGGCATACTGATGAAGTTACGAGTGTTGGCATCAGCACTGAGCTGGACATGGCAGTGTCAGGATCCAGGGTAAGCATCTTCATATTTTCCCTCTTCTTTGCCACTTCTCCAGTCAAACATATTTGATACCAAAAATATTGCTATTTAACAGTTTTTTCTTCAATTTTGCACATCAAAAGGTATGTGCCATCTCTCTTTCTGTCTGTTTAAATCAATCTGTCTCAAACATGACTCTACACAGTATGGGCCTCAGCTACCATGTTGGGCTAGTTTGTACAGATGAGCTTGAATGTGTGTGGACTTATTTGGAGAACTTAAGCTTCTCACAGAAACAGCTCTGCGACAGTTCATTCCCTGCTTGCTTACCCTTGAAGGCGCTTTGCAGCTTACTCATACTCTACCTTTCTGTACTGCTCTGGCAGACTGCTAAACTCTGACTCCGTAAGGCACATAATGTCTACTCAAAAATGTGTCCTGTAAAATGGCGGATTTGCTACCCGTCCTTTCCCGCTTGCTCTGTTTGTTTCTTCACATGCCTATAGTACATGGCCTTGAGGGGAAGAATTCTTCATGCAGAGTTTTTAATGCTCAGAAGTCCTAATCTCTAGTTGATTTTAAGTACTTTTAAAATACTTCACTTTTATTTAAATACTCATTCTATGTGTTGCTGTAACCTTACCTCAGATGTTGCTGCTGAATGAAAACTTACCTGAGTTTGGTCTCTGCAGGATGGGACTGTCATTATCCGCACTATTCGGAAAGGTCAGTACATGAGAACCTTGCGACCACCTTGTGAGAGTTCCCTCCTGCTGACTGTTCCCAATCTGGCTGTGTCCTGGGAAGGCCATATAGTTGTCCACACCAGCATAGAAGGAAAGACCACTCTTAAGGTACTTAGGTTCATGTTTCTTTTGCTGAAGACTTCTAATCATAAATGTGCCTGATTTTGTCCTCATTTCTGTAAAAATTGAGGCTTTTTTGACCACACCATGTCTCTTTCCTTACTTTTTTTCATTTTACTAGCCAGTTTTAGTTAAATTTGATGAAAAGATGAATCACAGGCATACCGTGCTACTGTAAGTTTCATGAAAATCTTCCAACAGGGAAGATGCCCAAGCATGCACTAATGAATCTTCCTGGGACAGCTGCTTTGAGATGCAAAAGTGGGGGAAATAAGTTCCACTACATACAGAAATAGAGGTTTATAAAGGGAACAATAAGTTTTAGATGCAAGATGCCCAGGGAATAAGCTGATATGTCTTGATTTTACATTGGAGAGGCCAGCTGTAAGGTTTCCAGCGTAGCTCATTCTGTCTATCGAGTAGCTCTGTAGTTGCTGTAAGTGTAATGATTTCTACAAGGATGGTAACTCCTGGAAGACAGATTTGTTGGATATAGGTGCACTGGCTGCATTGAGAATATGGGGAAAGCTGATGCCAAGGTATTGTTGTGCTGCAAGAACTTAAGATGGTCATGTTAGCTGCATCTTTAATACATCAAAAATTCATTATTTTGTCCAGAAAGTGCTTCTCGCTGTAGCTCTGTAAAATAGATATGTTTTCTTCTGCTTTTCAATTTGGGATGGAGTGAGGGTGCTGAAGATGAGGGCTTTTTTTCTTCCTTAACAAAAACCATCAAAAGACAAGGACCTCTCTGTTAAGTCCATGGATGTTTCCAGAAGATTTAGAATTGATTAGATGGATAGGTAAGATGTTAACATGTTACATCAAGAGTTAATGAAGAGTAATTTCAAAATCTTTCACACAGGACCAGGTATACATAGGTGTCCTCTGTGACAGATCTATTTTTGATTTATTCAGGATAAGAATGCATTACACCTCTATTCTGTCAATGGAAAGCATCTGGGTTCTGAGACTCTGAAGGAGGAAGTGTCAGATATGTGTGTGACTGGCGAGTATATTGTGATGGGCAGCTTGCAGGGATTCCTTTCCATACGGGATCTTTACAGGTAATGTACTACCAATGAGTTTGTTATCGAGAAGCAAATACAGAATTTTACTTAATGTGGGCTCTGCTTGGTGCTGCAGGTATTAGCAATTGCTTTTTTTTGTGCTCCGGAAAATAAATCACATAAAGAGAACTAAGATAGGAGGACATGAAAAATGAGAAGTTGTACCAGGCCCCTTTCCTCCCAGGCATTTATTCCAACTATAGGCCTGGAACTAACAGAATTTAGGAAGAGCTGTCTGCTACAGGCAAGCTGTGATTGTTCCCACGTCTAGTTAGTCATGGTGAGCTCATAAGCTACAGGATCAAGCCTCATGTAGTTCTGTGCTGCTCTATAGAGCTCCATTTCTTCTCAGAACAAGAGTGATCTTCGTCACTTTGTTGTGGGACTAATGTTACTGTTCTTCCAATGAGAGTATCTTAATTCTCTGAATGACCCTCCCATTCCCCTTTCAGTTGTTGAAGCTGTATTCTGAGGTATGAATTGTTCTTTCTGTAGAATTTCATAATCAAAATTGCAAACTGGATCCTTGAGAAACTGTTTTGTAGTGCATCCTGTGGACTGCAATGTGATTCTTTTCAATATGTAAAAATATATGTAACTTCTCTGTGGTTTTTGTTCATTTCAGCCTGAATCTGAGCATCTCTCCATTAGCCATGCGACTGCCAATTCACTGCATTTCTGTCACCAAAGAGTACAGCCACATCCTTGTTGGCTTGGAGGATGGCAAGTTGATTATCGTTGGTGTTGGAAAGCCAGCAGAGGTAAAACCCACCATCAAGAACTTTTTCTACCGAACAGTGGGAAGTTCACTTATTTCTGCTTTCCAATTGAGCAAGAGGTCTCCTCTATGGCAGGGTAAATTTAAGAGCAAGTTTCAGTTTTCAGTGGGAAAGAAATAACTTTTGAGACTGCTCTACTGAAATTTCTCATTAAGAATCAAAGATATATAGGGGATCACAGATGGGAAGCTCAGCTGGACTAACTTGCAGACTTTATCATTGACATCTGAATAAGCAAAGTCATAGTAGCTGTTCTGTTCTCTACGTGATAGTGTTGTCAGCCACGTTCTGATGAAATAATTTTCCAGAAGAAAATTGAAAATGAGAGCAAGCTCCTTTATTTTTTTTATGGTTTCCATCAGATGTCCTTTAATATGCACTGACTGACATTGAGAGAAAAAAATACTTTTTATTAAGATTCTCTAATTGTAATGCATAAAGAATCCTATGTGTAGGTTCCCTATATGCTCTGTGCTCCATATGGTGAATATAAACTTGTTGGTACTGCATATGCAATATCAAATGCAGAGCATCCATCTGTCAAATAGCTATGCCCAGTTTTTCTTGTGCAAAACGCAGGTTTTGCTCTAAGTACTTCTTGTCACAATTTTTAAAGTACCTGAGTTAACTTAAACCTGCCTCTCTTTATAATTCAATCTCCATTGTGCTGCAGTGTATCTACTTGAAATTGTGATAATCACTCTTGCATGACCCTCAATACATGTCAGAAGAGTTTGTCTTAATTTTATATTGGTGAAAACAGAGCGGCTTTATTTGTCAGTATTTGAAAATGTTTTAGGTAGGAGATGCACAGCTTAATATTTTAAAAAGGCTTCACAGAATTGATTTGGTTGCAGCAAATAGGAAAGGGAAGTTTCCACTGCATTCCAACTGGACAACTTTTTCCTACTGTAGAATTGATGAAGAGCTACTTATGCTCTCGTTAAACATATGTTTGTAACAGCAGTTTTAAAGTCACTACCAATTCTGTTTCCTATTCCATAGAAAAGATCCTTTGTAGGCTGAAATGTATGCATCTCATTACACTGAAGGCTTTCAGTTATCTTTTTTCAGTTCTTAATTGCATGTATTTTTCTAACTGTGGAGAAGGTGGTGTTTCAAAGTCTGGACTGCTTTTATGAATGTAGAAGCTTTCCAACAATTTTTTTTCAGAATTTTCTGTTTATAATTCAGATGACCTGCAAGCCCAATATCCATGTATATAGATTATATATATATATTTATACATACACACACATGTATATATGAAGAACAAAATTATGTCCTAGATTTTCTAGTTTTCTATAATGGCATCAACCAATATATTTGAAAAGTGTGTGTGTGGGGGGAGGGTATTTATTTATTTGTAGTTTGGAAGGAATGTATGAATTAGAATTTTATCCTTTTACAGAAGACACTGTAGTTCTGGCTTTTGATGGTGATACTGATCTGTAGGGTAAAGGGAGGTATGTTCTTCATTGTGGATAAAGTGAAATGCTGCTTGGCCTTTAGTCTTTCCGCATTGACAGCATCCACTATGAAGTGAAGTATAATAAATGTTTGTATTTTTAACAATTACTTCGCTGTTTGGGATGTTGCAGAAGTCTGTGGGATTGTCACCTGTTAGCAGCGCTGTGCCTTCTATAAAACCCTGCTGCAGTGAAGATACAGTTCTTAAGCAAGCTTAATTTGTAGTACTAATGGTTGGGAACGGTCCTCAAGCTAGTGCTGTTAAGGCATGTATCTTGTTTATTGAATTGCAAGGGATTTCAGCTGATTGATCACTACTGGCCAATCATAGGGCCTGCATTTAAGAAATGAATTAAAAGTTTCTTACAGATTGTTGTCAGATTGCAGATTCACCAGATGCTGGATTTAAGATGGCCTCTGGTTGCTTGTTATCTTTACTAGTGGAATATTCAGTATGAATTATGTCTGTTTTAAATTTTACTCTGAGCACTTCACTCAGGATCTTTTGGAAGACTGTAAATTTGAGACCAGATATTGTTTGTTTCTTTCCTTTCTTCCTTCTGTCATCACTGCCCTGCATTATTCCATCACTTAAAGGAGATATTCAAGGATCCATATTGGTTATCTTTCCCTTTTCAAACAGAAAAGTACTAGAATTGAAATCTCAAAAATAAAATGTCCTTTCTGCTAATTTGGTTCATTTTTGTTTGGCATTAGCCTCTCTTTTCTTCCCATCAAAATACCTAAACTCAACACTAAGCTGTTTAAAGTAGGTTAAATATTAAATATGCATTACTTGACAATATCCCTTTAACTGTTCAAAATCAAAGACAACAGGAATTAGCGTTTTGTCTGTTGTTTGTTTTTTGTCAGTCCCAAGAATCATTCCTCAGTGTAACTTTTGGTTTGTTTTTAGTAACTTTTGTTAATGTAATTTTGTTTATGCGGTATATTGTAGTGTCTGCATTTCACCAGAATCAGTGTCTGAAGTTCCTTTTTAATTTATCCACCTTATCCCTTCCCCCTCCTTTTGTTTCTGAATTACTTTTAAACAGATGCGCTCAGGTCAGCTTTCCCGAAAGCTGTGGGGATCAAGCAAACGGCTCAGCCAGATTTCATCAGGAGAGACTGAATATAACACTCAAGATTCCAAGTGATTGCTGCTGCTACCTTCTCTCATGGATTCCAGAAACATATTTAATCTTTCAGTCACTTTATAAGTATGTCTCTGCTTTCAGGGGCTTGACTCTTAACAGTTTGTTGAAGACAAACCTATGGTAGAGGTACAGTAATAAGCATATGTACTTATGCAAGTTAGCTTGCTTGCATATTTTTCCTTAACCATGTTGATTTGGTCACAACAGAATCCCTCTCTAAATAGCTGCTAAAACAATGTTTCAGGGTATAAAAAACAACCAAACAAAAAAAAGGAAAGACACGCACAAACCAAAACCAAAAACATCAGCTCTCCAAACCCAAGCTTGCTAATTGAGCTTAAGGAGCATTTGATTGAAAGCTGAATAGGGTCAGATGCTTCTTGACCACAAGAGAGATACTTAGCATTGCTTTGACAGCACTGTAATTCCCCAACAGTAGATTAAAATTGTCTGTTGCAGTGGTCCGATTCAAAACTGGGGTAGCTGACAATTATGACCTTTTCAATATGTTTTTTAGACCAATGAACAACTTATTGTGATTTGTTCCTGTAAATGGCTATTGCTGTCTTCTTTTGTGTAGTTCCAGTTTTAGGCTGTTCTGCAAGGAACATCAGTGTTGCACTACTTGATTGTCAGAAATTCTTTAAAGTACAGACATGAATAACTTCAAAGGATTTGAAGGTGGAGGATGAGCTGAAGGAGGTAGGAAATACTTGCTGCTGAAAATTATTTATATTGTTAAGTAGACTAAGAAACACTAAGAAATCCTATAAAACAGTTAATACCTTGAAGAAATACACAGGAGGAATCACGTGTCCACGTTGGCCAAAGATCACTCTTCTTCATTAGTTAAGGTAACTCCTGCGAAGAAAGGACAACAAATCTCCATTGTGAAATCATTTAAACAACATCACAGCACAAGATAATTAAATAGCACCTGTTTATTTCTTGGCTTGGTATTCACCAAGCCAGTTGCTAGCTGTATTTTTATTTCTGTAAAACAAGCAGGAAAACAGATAATGTGTCCATTTTCAAGACGTGTTTAATAATGGTGAGAAGAAAATATCAGATCCTCACATGCTCTATACGCAACAAAATATTTATGAATTAGATGCTATATTTTGGAAAAGCCATTACTGAATATTGTTTTTTTTTTTTTTTTGTTAAGCAGTATGTGATGATAGAAGGCAGTGAGTTTTCCTATCAGTCTGGCATTTTTATAATGTTATGACTTAAACTGTAAACCCCGTATTGTTGGAAAAGCTTGGTGCTGGGGGAAAAATACGATTTTTTGACCGGTGTGTGAAGGTATGTGTGTTTGTGTCTGTGTGTGTATATATATGTATATATATGTATGTATGTCTATTAAAAAGAGAAAATATCATTTCCCTTGCATCTTTTGGTGTAAGTGAAGTACAGATAAAAGGCAGAGCTAGAAGCAGTTATTAGCCAGTATATTCCCCTTTGGCTACCCCTCTTTTCCTTCTGCCATCACTTTTTTTTGTTATTTTTATTTATTTATATAAATGAATGTGTGTTGTACCTCCTATAAAAGATTATCAGATAGATATTCCCAGTGATTGGGGACTGGATGAACTACCCAAGGAACTCCATTATGTATAATCTCATTTCATTACCTTTTGGCACAATATTTATTAATTTATTATCTTTATAAAGTTAATCCCCAGTCCTGGAAAAAGATAATATTTTGAAGTCCAGTTAGTTTCACTAAAACTGCTTTCTCTTCCTCAATTTCTTTACTGGAAAAAAAAAAATCCCTCTTAATGACTGTGTTCTAAGGAAAAAAAAAATTTTTTTCTTTAGTAAATGAAATAAATCAGACTCGTCAACAAGTGGACATATCCGTAGCTGCAATATTTTAATTAATCACTGTGACAGACTGGATTGTCTGGAAAGTTAGGAGAAAATCAGAATAATTTCCCTGAGTCGCTTGCCAAGAGAGCATTACATTTCCAAAAGTAAAGTGGTATGCATTTTCAGACTCTGTATTTTCAAATAAGCTATGGAGAATGGAAATCCCAAGTGAGAACTACTATTTTAATCAATTGCCTAGCCAATAAGAACACTAAGGATATTCTGGAAGTATTAAGTGTGTATATGAGAATGTGAAGTATGCTTGTCCGTTATGATTTCATGAAGAAAGGATTTCAGGAGAGCTCTTTCAAGAGGAGTTTGTTTTGGGAAGTTGAAAAAGAACTCATTTAGGGCATCGCAGTGATGGTTTTTATATGAATGCATATACTTTCGGTTTAAATGCATATATGGGATTAAGTGTATGCTTGCAGTGGAAGAGAGGAAACTATGTTTCAGGTTAGCAGAATCAAGTAGAAAAAATGAGATGATTCTTTTATAGTGTTTGAAAAAATCTTTGGCACTTGCACAGAAGTTCACATAAGGGTTTGAAAAACATCCTACTGTGTTTTACGTTATGTTTATACAAGAGATGAAATAATTTTTTAGTAATTAAATATTCAAGAATACTGGATACACTGTGTCTGCTTAAGTAACGTATAATGTAGTTGCAATAATTGGGGATGAGAGGATTTATGGTGAAGAGCTTTGACATTTGAATGCCATCATTTTAGTTCATCGTGAGCATTAGGTGATTGTCACAAATATGTGGGACAGGTTGAAATGCGGACAGTTTGGGGGCTGCCAGACTTGATAATAGCTTGTGCTCTGCACAAAAAGCAGCAGTAGAATGAGCAGAAGTGAGCTCTGAGCTACTTCATGCTCTATGCAGAATGGCAATGTACATTACCGCTTCATTTTTTTTACCTGGTCCTTCAAGGTGAGGGGTGTACACCATCACATAGTCAGTGTTCTTGCCAGGCCCTCTGGAAAGTCCCCAAGGGTTTGAAGGTCTGCACTTTGCCTTTATCTAAAACCAGCTTTAAGTAAAAGATACAGGTGGTAAGTTTGAGCATTAGGTGGTATTGTTTTGCTTCTTTGTATGTCTTTTTCAAGGAGAAAATCAGCTATTGAGGCTGATGGAATTGCAGTCTATTATGCAGTGCACTGTGTATGACTGAACTGACTTAATTCTTTCTCTTTTTAATTTCCTCAAGCTAAGTAAAACACATTGTTTTTCATGTAGAACAAAACATTTGTGAAGTCAGATCCTCCTTTGTTTTTGAACGAAGATTTAAGTGTAAAAAAGTAAAGCTGTGAGATGAAACAATTCTTATTAGGAATTGAGATAAGTAAGTGCACAGTTGTTTTGTAACGCTACATTTATCTAGACCTTCTTGGTGGTACCTTCTTTCATTTCATTTTTGGAGCATCCTTAATGATCTTTCTCAAAGCTGAAGATATGCTTACCTTTGAAGCTGAGTAAGGAATTAGGTGTGTAAATATAGGTAAAAAAGAACTGTGTATAAACTAGACCGAGCAGTTTGCAGTATTGAGTAAATTCTCCGTAGAATTTGAAATTGTATACCAAAGGGTGATAAGTAGAAGACATCTCTCCTTCAAGTAAAATGTTTGTCTCTCCATTTGCTTGTAATTCTTGATAGTATTTTTAGTTTTTATTATTTATAATGAAGAATCTCATCTAGTCTTTGCAGTTTTTATACTATACCGGCATTCAGAAAATGAAATGTTTGCAGTTAAAGTTAGCATCTGACTTCTGTGAATGATACCATATCAATATACTTATCACTACTCAATCATAAGGTATCTAGAAACCATATCTATCATCCGTGTACCTTACCAGCACCAGCACAAAATCATGATCTCAACCTTAACTGAATTTCTCCTGCGTATAAATACATACCCTAGTACCCAAAAGCCTGATCTAATAAATACTGCTAGATGAAAACACTGTGTAGGGTTATATTTAATTTGGTGAGAATTTAAGCATGTACTTCAGTGCTTTTGCAAATGGGCTTTTCATGCCTTTTGATTTAAAATCTATGTAGTTTTCAGTGATAAACATGACACTTTGTTAGTAGTCAGTTGCCTGTGAAGGTTCTGCTGAGGAATGACTTTAGCTGTGCAAATACACTCCGATCTAGTTTCCAGCAATATTAGCAAAACCTCCAGGAAGTGTTATAGAAGGGTGAAGAAAGTAGTTCTTAAATGAGATATACCACCAAGTGCTACACTTCTGCTGTTTTTTTCCATTCACCTTGCTGAACCTGGACATTGTTTTTGCAGACGGTCAGTCATACTTGGTGCTGTAATGAATCAGTAACAGCACTGCAACTACAACAAAGCTAATGAAAAGGCAGTCCATCAACAGATAGTATTAACTTGCATTGCTTTAAAATTGTGCACATTTATTTGGCTAAGAACGTGCAGATCCAGGCAGTGACACAAGATGTATGTCCTCCCTTTGGGGAGAGAAAATTTTTTGTGCAGCCTCATGCATGTGGGTTCCTTGAGTACCAATGTCAGACTCAACCAGTGTTTGGAAGAAATCTTTCTTTCCATCCCAATGAGCCAGTTTCTTGTTATTAATAATAGCCCTTTTTAGTACACACTTTTAAAGAAAGCCAGTGTTCCCTGAATTGCTACTATGGTTCACAATAATTGGTAGAACATTATTGTCTCCTCCTTCAGTACTATAGTCATCAGATGCCTGAAAGCAGAAATGCCTCAGAGCGGCAGCACAGCATGATCTGCAGTTTACTTTTCAGTCAAGTGATATTACTTATTTTACTGTCTTGAGCACCCCATAGGTGAGGAACTGCTTGTACTGTTTAATCAAAGAAAACCTCTGTTCAGTTTTAATTCACCTTTTTGTTTGACTTTTCTTCAGGAGAGCGTTTCTCCAGTTCTGTGTGCTTTCTGTTTGTCTACTGGAATTAGGAAGCTTGGAAAGTATTTCCAGAGCTTAGGTCTGTGATTAGACTGTGCAGAGACAATGTCATAACTTATCTTTTGTCTCAGAAGCATGATTGTCAGTATGGATTATGGTTTAATGCTGCTAAGGTGTCTTGAGATCGAAATATAGAACATCTAGCTGTACGTATCATATTTCTAAATGAAAGTAGAAGCCACTTGTTGATCTAATTTCCTATCTAGTCAGCATTTTCTCTTGAGGGAGCCATACTTTTTTTGCCTTATAGTAACTGTTTATTTTAAACTTAATCGTGTACCTGGTGGTACTGCTTTAGTCACATGCAGCTGTGTGCTATTAAAGAAAGCCATGAGGAAAAAAAAATCAAGGAGAATTTGCTATGTGCTCTGATTCAACCTTTAGCTATGCAGGAGAATCTCAATGTAAGATTAGACGAACGCTGCTTTTAGACTTACCTCTCATTGGTCAGTCTTCTGTTGGAAGTTGTGCTGCTACTCAAAGTTTGCTTGATGAAATTCAATCAGAAACGCTTCAACATGCCTCAGCATTTGTTTAAATTACTAAAGCTAATGGGGGAGTGCAAACAAAGGCCTTACTTAGAGCAACAGTTAATCATATCTTCTGATTCTTACACATTGTGCAATTGTGATTACAAATGGATTTTTAAATGCCAAAAAATGCCTTTTTTTTTTTTTTTTTAAAGAGTTGAGTGTTAGGTCTGAGGAGTGTTAAGCATCTACTTCTAAAAATGAGCCTTCAGGCACTGTAACAAACTTGCTGTTAGTCTTCTGTGCAATATCTTTCCCTTCTGGGTGCTTTACGTGTATATTGTATGTCTTATTTTGGTTTGATCAGTATGTTTTGAGAGTGTGTATATTAGCTAATGATGGAATTTTTTTTCTGTACAGCATGGTGGAAGATGTTTTAAAATTTTGCACTTTTCTAGGATTTGCAAGTTTGTAACCTAACAATTTTTAACATGCACAATTTTGTACATAATTAGCATTGTATATATTTAACATGAGTCTGAAGCCAATAAAAATAATTGAATGCAAAACTTCTCAATTTATTAATACTGTAAAAATGAAATGCTGTTTGAACAATGAACAATTGTTTTATTACACAGGTAAAGCAAGGCAGCAGGAACAGCTGACTCTGTCTTGACTTAATTGCATTAAAGGTAACTTTGGTGAGGGAGGAATCAGAGTGGAGACAGGAATGTACAGAACCTTCCAGAGTAAGACTTTTTCGATTCTTATTCAAATATTGCAATAAAAAAATGTCTTTTGCTGGGAGGGAGAGATGGCTGAGAAGTACACAGAGTGGCAAATAAGATCCCATTAATGCATATTTATTTATGAAGTTAAGGCTCTCTACCCCCCCTAGGATTACAAGCATCTCTTCCTTTCATCCTCATGTTCTGACTTTTGCTGCAGAATACGCAAGGCTACAGCTTCTGGAAATTACTGTCAGTCAGCAGGAAACTGAAATCTGTTCCAGGCTCATGTTCAGTTGGTTTCTTACCCCTGTAAACAAGACAAACCATGCTGTAAGCTTGAACAGCAGCTAGGTCTACTGTTCTTCCGTTTGTTATTAGGGATAGAGCAAGGTTCCTAAGTGGCAGTTTTGACTCCTTTCCCTGCCTCCTCCATCACGGAATACACAGATTAGATATCTTAGTAATGTTCCTACAGTTAAAGGCCTGAGTTCCCTAGTTCTACAGTCCAGTGCATTAGGGCCAAAGTGGCATTCCCCTGGCCTTGAGTAGAGAGCACAGCCTTGACTGCTGGGGCACTCTGGATCAATGGTGGCTATAGCTGAGAAACACAAGTGTTGTCATACTGGCTGCTCTTTTGGAGCATAAAGCAATACTCTTGTTTTCACTAAACAGAAATGGAAGCAAAGAATTAAGTAACTTCTGACATGAGGGACATGCTGTACATGCCAGGAGTTTAACAAAGTCTCCCCTTCCTTCAGTCACATTCAAATGAAGCATTTACCTCAAAAACAGCCGTGCTCCTGTCACTCCTTGCAAGGTGGCTTTGTCTCCTTCCACCAGCAGCATTGCACCCTCCCGCAAGCCCTAACACAGGTGGAAAAAATACTTTAACATCATTTGCAAGCTATCTGAAAGGCCAGAACACCTGTCACAAGCAGGCCAGTTTTTAGTGTAGCACCTCATGACTACAAGATTTCCTCGCTTGCTTATTTTTAACGGATGTAAAGACAAAGGTTGAGTGAGTTATCTTGTTTTAGAAGCTGGTTTTCTTGTGTATTTGATACTACCTTGTAAAGAAGGCTATACAAACCATTAAGGAGGAAAAAATATATTCCAAATTTACTTCTGTTACCACTGTTATTAGATCCAGTTTTGTTGAGGTAATAGTAACCAGGGTTAGAGCACAAACTTTATACTCCAAGCTCAACGCTGGCACAGGAAAAGGAAACTCAGTTCCTTCTTTCTCAGACATACTGCTATTTCAAATGCACTGAATTATATTACTGAATGGGCAAATACAGATACCTATAGAGATTAAAACAAAATTTAGAGTATCTGTCAAAAAGATGAAGGGGAGGTATCTTACCATCTGCATGCTTACCACCTGCAGCACACAATGTATGCCTGGAGACTGGACAGATCAGAACTGTCTAAAATTCTAGTGCTTGGCAACAGGACTCCAAGCATCTAACAGACAGAAAGCATTTTACTTGTTTTAATTCCGTTTCTGAAAGTGAGCAAACGCCAAGGTTGAAGCTGTCAGCAAGGGTATAACTAGCCTTCCCTGCCACAGTTCTTAGTCTTGTCAGGAGGCAAAACCCACAGTGAAAGCTAGCAAGGATGCACTTAAAATGCTTACCATGCTATAGCCATAACCTTCCTGACTGGAAATTGCAACTCACCAAAACTGGAGGGGTGTTTGGTTCTTCGTGATACTGGCGAATTCTTTCCTCTCTTGTCTCCTGCAATATCAAGTGTAGATTTAGCTGCCCAGGCAGTAAGGTAGTTTGGAGCCACCCTAAGTAGTATGACACTGAGCAGCTTCTTAACATTAAACAAAGTAGGCACTTCACACCAAAGAGAACACTTTGATTGTACTAATGTGTTGAAGAAAGTGGCAGGATTGACTTTAGCAGATAGATTTTTACCTTTCATCACTAGCAGCAATTGCTGTACATTGATCAAACAGAATGTGCACAGTCCCAACCCTGAAAAGCCTGAAAACTTGCTTGGATTCATCCAGCTTTTTTATTTTCAAATGTTCTATGTGC
This sequence comes from Penelope pileata, assembly GCA_013396635.1. Taxonomy (NCBI): domain Eukaryota; kingdom Metazoa; phylum Chordata; class Aves; order Galliformes; family Cracidae; genus Penelope; species Penelope pileata. The sequence continues at coordinate 983,064 of WBMW01002179.1, read as the reverse complement.
TCACTCTCAGAACAAGAGTACTGAGGAAGGTGGTAGTAGAAGCAGATGCCTGAGATGCCTTTTTCATGAAAGGTGATAGCCACAGATGTCAACTAATTAAATATCTGCTTGTTTCTTCTCAAGTAAGAATTATGCTGAAGAATTTCCTTCTGTAAATGGCTTTGCCATGTTTCCTGAGGGTTGCTGCTTCTGAACTAAGCAGCAGTAAAGAAATCAAACCAGAAAGATTTGTTAGTAAGGAAACAGGACACAGCAGGCATTTGGTGCATCACAGAGCTTTCCACCCTGCTTTCCAGAAACACAGCAAGAGTTATTTGCAGAGAAGACTGCCGGCTTATCTGGAGACAAGCAAGCAGATTAAGTGAGCACTTATAACTTCATCTAAATCCTAGAAGCACATCCTGATCCTCCATCTCTTCATTGTCCCCTTATTTCTTAATGCTTCTACTAGCAAAAAAAATTTTGATTACAAGGGGAAAACTATTTGTGCTGTTAAAGGATGCACTTTAGAAACAGCTTCCTGAGGAATTAGCTCCTTCAAACAGTGGAGATGTCACTCTTTGGTGTCTGATGGTACTACACTAGTACATGTACTTGCTCAGTAATGGACTGTTCCTGCAGGAACACTTGTGCATAGGCATTTTCTTACATTACATGTTTGCATGCAATCTTAAGCTTTCCCTCTTCTTCACACATTTAGGTGTTTAAGCCTCTTAAGTATGTTTAAATTAAGTCTCCTAGATCAGGAGACAAGACAGCCTATTGCAGGACTTTCCAGAAACACATTGCATCATGTCCTACTATTTCATCATTATTATTATTGCCTTTCCAATTCCATGTCAGGTATGAAACACCAGTATTTCAGACATTGCAAAGACTGTTAATGAAAAACACTGTTCCACCTCTGTACCACTATTGCCAGCTCCTTTTCCCCCTCAAAGAAAAGCTTTAAGAGGGACTAAAATGTTATTGCCTCTGTGGCATTTCCATCTGCTCTAGGGAGCAGCTGTCAGACACTCTATAGCTTTGTAAGCCCTTGCACATGCACGCTATCGTTAAACCCTGGCACCCTCCATTAGCTCTGGCATATTTTACTTACACCCATGTGAGTGCTTTTAACATCTGGATCCATGTAGTGAGGGTTAATGTTAAAAGGAACTAAACCTAGAGCTTGCAGGGAAGGTGGATAAACAATTGGCATGTCATTGGTAGTATTGATGCTGATGGTAGCAACATTAGTTCCTGCACTGGATCCCATGTAAGGAATCCCATCCTGAAAGACGAAAACAATGATTAGTATGAAGTATCACAACTAGAAACCGCATTTTATAGCATCTTCTATCAACATTGGGGACTGAGCACTAAGATCAGACTTAGTCCTTTTAGTTCATCTCACTGCTAATTTCACAGATGAAAAACAGAAAAACGAGTTCAGCTTTTGAGGTGGGCAGTAGTTGGTACGTCATGGTTATCAGAGAATTAACTATTGAATGTCCTGTACCCACAACGGTGTGATCCCATCACAAGAGATAACTTTAACATTAATCATTGTAGATATTGGACTTGGCTATTAAGAGAAGAGACTTGTCTACATTGCAGTTAAAGGAAATATCTGAGCTAGCTTTTAAGTGGCTTCTGAAGAGAGCAGATCATCTGAAGCTGAGCGCCATGCTGCCACACCACGAATTTGTGTATACTAAGATGGCCTACCTGACCTTTCTTCTTGGCAGCTGGCCTTTTCAAGCATATCATGGCTTGCATAAATTTGTTTGAAGTCATTCATAGTTCCACATTACTGGGGGAACACCTTCCTTCTGTCTTTTTCCAAGGATAGCCTATCTTTGCTGTGCCTTATGAGATTCACCAAGCGAGAATGGCTGCTGACTGGAAGTGATCAGTGACACTCGTATCTCTCAGTTTCAGGTTAAGGAGATACCCAAGGTAATTAGACCGCTTTCTTTTACTCTATTGCCTAAAGGGCACATCCAGATCCAACTCTGTTGTTGGTTTATTATTAGACAATCTGCAGCTTGAGCATGTTTATATCTATGGACAAGATATAAAGTGGACATACAAAGGTGAGAAAAGGGTTTCTGGCTAATGATTAAGTCCTCGCACTGCTCTTCATTGGTATTTTACATTGAGGGGCTTACTTTTAAGTTATGGTACAACATTGTACATCCCAAGGTCTTGCAGTCCCACATCTGGGAAACTGCTGTAGAATGGTTTACTGACCCTAGGCTTTTCAGGCTTTCATGACTAATGAGAGCTTCATTTGGCCACAGATTTCAGTTCACCAGCTTGCAAGATACGGCTTAATATTTGAAGTATATTAGAAACAAAGATGTAGAATCAATTTGTTATTGTCTGAACAAATGTTTATGCATGAGATTCTGTCATTCAGAGTGAGCCTAAGTCATCTAGTTGTTACCTCAAGAACTCTTTTCCTGATCTCCTGTATCAGACTGTTGTCATAGAGAGCTTTCAGGAGACGGAACGTGTTGCCACCTCCTGCAGAAGAAGAGTCCAGCTTATTTAACATGCTTCACCATCAGTTTTATATTGATGCCATTACAAACTTGCCAAACTCGATGCTCTGTTCAGGACAGTAGCCTGCTTTCAGCAGCTGTAAAATCAGAAGCTTCAGAGGAATGCTTGTTTGGCAGACCATGGGCTCATGCCCTAAGTCCTTCTCCTAACACTGATGCCAGCTGTTTGACAGCAGATACTATTCTAATACCCTGCAGCGTGGTGTGAGGACTGCTCAGTCTAAGCACAGTAGGTTGGGATTCTCTTAGTCTTGATAAAGTGACAATACATCTAAAATCATGGTTTTTAATGTTGAAGTGCTGTTCAAGTGAATAGCTTGAAACTTACAGAAGCAGTTCCATTGATAAATCTCACCTACTTCCATTCCCACCACTACATTTAGGGTCTTTCTGTTCACAATCCAAGCACTGTTTTCTGTAGTCTGGCCTTGCAAGTACAAGAAACTTTTCAATTCTTGTCTCTACAGTACCAGTTCCACAACAGACTAATGCACTGTCTTATGTAAACCCTCTTTAAGGGAGCAAGAAGTCAAACTTACCGATGAATATTGCTTCAGATTTCCTTACAGCTTCCACTGGATCACAAGATTCATGAATACTGTCCAGCCCATAACCTTAAATCAAAAGTTATTTATCTTTGCCACTTCACTTTGGAGAAGGAATTCAATGTTCCCCTCTGTTTATTCCCCACCCCCCTTCCAACCAAATGTCCCACTATACAGCCAGGGAAACCTTAGAGACCTGTATACCCTACATTAGCCCAGCGCTTCTGTATCCAGCCGTACCAAAGCAAATGCTCGTGTTATGCTAACATTTATATATCGACATGCCCAGCATCTAAAACAGCAGTGTTTCGCTCTGCAGGGGCTGGCTGAGCACCCCCAGCTAACTTGAAAAGAGAGAGGAAAAGCTGTCACTGTTCAGCTTGGCCATGGGACTGACGAGGATGCGCCATCACTGTTGTGTGTCTGACTTGAATGTACTTTTTGTAACAGTTAAAATGTTTGGCTGTGACAGATTTGCTCTGCTGGGGTGCACTCCTCTGGGCCGGGAGACCCAGAGGGCCACAGGGCAGCAGCCACCTTTCTGCAGGAGGAGCAGACGGTGACACCCAAGGTGATTGTTACTACAGCAACAGGTCCAAAGTCATCCTGAGCAGATGAGAGGCAGAGTTACTGTGGGAGGCTGCTCGGGAAAGGTCTTTGCTCAAAGCAGAGCGCAGCGCTGTGCGTCCTGCCAGTACCCGACTGCAGTTACAGCAATGCTCCTCACCGGACAGCAGGCACGCAGCTGAGCAGAGCCTTAAGACACATGGCAAGAAGCGTTCCCCACGTGTTAAGGAGGATAAAAACATGCCACTTCACATTCGGGAAGGCAGCTTCCTCCCCGAAGTGGCTCCAACTGTTCGCTACGGGAGGCCGGGCCGGGCCGGGCCGGGCCGTGCAGCGCTGCCGGTCCCCTCGCGCGGGGCCCGGGGCCGCCCCCGCCTTACCCAGGCTCTCGAACTTCTCCCTCGCGGTGCGGGCGTAGGCATCTCGGTCGTGCAGCGCGTAGGGAACGAACAGCACCCGCTTCACCTTCCTGGGGGGAAAGGGGAGAGGGCGCTGGAGCGCGGAGCCGGCCGCGGGGCAGGTTCCCGCACCCGCGCGGACTCACTCCCCGAGGAAGCTCTGGATGTGCTGCTGGCAGTGGCCCAGGTACCCCCCTCCGTGCATGGTGGAGTTTGAGACGAGCAGCAGGCGCCGTGGGCACCCCATGCCTGGCGGTGTGCGGCCCAACCCGGCCCGGCCCGCCCCTTCCTGCCCCGCTGGAGGACGGGGGGAGGGACAGCGCTCCCGCTGCCGCCACCCGGCCCGGCCATGCTGGACTTCGCGATCTTTGCCGTCACCTTTCTGCTCATCCTCGTTGGCGCCGTGCTCTACCTCTACCCGGTAATGGCGGCGGGGGGCGAGCGAGCCGGCCCCGGTCCACGCCTCCCGGGCTCGGCCGCGGCTGTGGGCCCGCCACGGGGCCGGGCTCTGCCGGGGACGTGGCCGAGGCCTCGCGGCGGCGCGGAGCCGCCCTGAGGCAGCTCTGCACGGTGCGGGGCCGCGCCCGCTGGGCGCCTCCTGAGGGGCTTCGTGTGCTCGGCCCGCGGGCCGCGTGTGCTCACATCTCCAGGGAGAAACCCGGGTGTGAGGTCTGCACTGGGGGCTTCCACCTGGCCGGGCCGGGTCCTAGTGCAGCCAGTGGGACGGGGCATGTGCTTGAGGTTGGTCAGTTTGGTGAGCCTCAGCGGGTCTGAAGCCTGAAGATGCAGTCTGTCCGGCTTTTGTTGAATGTTTGTAAATAGTGCAGTAATACTGATTTGGGAAATCCAGCTCTCCTGCTGGAAAGCTGTGCAGTTTGCCTGCAGTCTAAGTTCAAGGACGCTGATGTATTTACTTTTATGCTGTAGGCATCCAGGCAAGCATCAGGGATCCCTGGGCTGGCTCCAACGGACGAAAAGTAAGTGCTGTCCGTGTTGGTGTCAGGCAAGGTTGGCCTTGGCGGTGGGTGCTGTTCCTGACCAGATAACCTCTCTGTGCTCCTCAGGGATGGCAACCTGCCGGATATCGTTGCCAGCAGAAGTTTGCATGAGTTCCTGGTGAACCTTCATGAGAAATATGGCCCACTGGTCTCTTTCTGGTTTGGAAGGCGCCTTGTCGTCAGCCTTGGATCCATTGATCTCCTGAAACAACATGTGAACCCCAACCGGTTGTGTAAGTGCCCTCTGCTTTGTCTTTGATTCCATTTGTTCATTATGGCCTTGCTGGGCACTGCATATCAAAGGAAATGGATGAAACATGGCTTGCAGCTGATGCGGTGGTTCAGGCATGTCTTTGGTCCTTCTTACTGGACTTGAATTCATCAGTGACCAAGAGTTGCTGCTCCAGTAGCTACTGAGAAATTACTGTGCTTTTTACCTTCTGCAAATGTTCTACAGGCAAATGTTTACAGAAAGCATCGTGTTCATTGGTCACTTGAAGCAGCCAGGCAAAAGTCCTATCGCAACTTGAGATGCAATTTAAAAGCAACTGGAAGTACAATTTAAGATGGAGAACTTTACTAAATTAAGTCTGAAAAGAGCTGTGGTAGTTTGTGATGGCTCCCTTGTGTGGTTCGGTGTAGAGTTTTTTTAAAGCATTATTTGAAGAAGTTACTTAATTTTTTTTTGAGTTATAGAATTTTATGCTGAAAACTTTAAATGGTCTCCTAGACTTGGAAGTGGTCAGTGGAGCTGGAAGTTGAACTGACTTTAGTCCTATGAGCATATTTTAACTTCTGGCATAAGCCTCTCAGGTGGGTGTTTTGCTTCCTAAGGTGGTCATGGGTAATAAGGTAACTAGGTTGATGTTTGTGTTTTACCTGTTGTTTTTCCAGTTTTCTTCCTCTTGGGTAGATTTCTGTGCTAGTTGCGTGCCTGGCCTGATACGTAGGCTGTTTTCAGGCACAGGCAGATACCTCAGCTTCACTTTCTGCTGGGGTCGTGATGGGTAACCTTTTTGTACATTTGCATAGCAAGCTTAAAAAACTGCTGATGATCTGGGAAAAGAGTAGGAGTTAAAGATCAGCAAGACACAGTGGATAGCAGTTGCACTCCAGAAGGTGGAAACCCACCCTGAAAGATCTGAATGCTCTCAAGTGTGTTTGGAGAGGATTGAGCACAGTCGCTTTCTCAAAGCTCAGAGAAGTGGTGACAGGCCTTGAGCAGACAAGTTCTCAGAAATGTACTGAATTTGAGAGGGTACCCAAATACTGGAGGAAGTAACTGAGGCAGCTACAGACTAATCTGGCCTCCTGCAGATGCCAAGGGCTAAAAATATTCTTTGAAAAATGTGGAGTGGGAAACACGATAAAGTGTGGTCATACCATGCTACTTTGATAATCAGACTTCTAGACTGGAAAAGTGATAGAACTGTGTTTTTAGACTGTCAAACAGTTGAAAGTTTGATATGTTTCACTAAGAGGAGTGAAAGTGTAATCCTAGACTTGTTTTCAATACTAGGACAAAGCACAAAGTCTGTGGAATTGCTTGGCAGGACAGAGTTATGTCTCTGCGAGATGATTTGTCCCTTGTGGGGTCACTAGTCTGCTGTTGTAAAACAGACGTTTCCCAAGTCCTACAAGAGAAGGGCAGCCCTCTGCAGAGGGCAGCCATGGCTCTGCAGTGCTGAGTTCACAACAGTGAGTGTAGCAGTGGCACAGGACTGCCAGTTTGCTGGGGACAAGAGAAAAAAACTGAGCCTATTGCTGAGCCAACAGTTTTCTTTCATACACACCAGAACTTCGCAGTTTCTGCAGATGACAGTGCTAAGCATCCTCTGGCCCCTCCAAATGCCTCTGCTTGCCAGATTTGCTTTGTGGGCTTTACCATCAGCAGGACATGGTGGCATAAATAGTGGCAGCCACTCCATGACAAAGTAGTGTGGAGGAGAAATTGTCAACAGCAGTCACATCACAGCTCGCTCCATGTGCAGAACTACAACATCTGCTGTGCAACAAGACACATGCACATACTTCTTGTTGTTTGAAGTGGGAAGGGGTGAGCTGCAGAGCTTTTAAACACTGGAAGGGAAATGATGTGAAAGAAGAACATTTAGTTTACTGTGTTCATGGCTCTGGTCTCATCAGCTGTCTTTGTGTCATTAGCTAGTCAGTCCCCTGAGGGTGGGAATTGTCTCTTGTTGGATGTTTGTCCAGTAGCATAGTGAGGCCCTGATCCCTGCAGGGAATCCTGGACGCACCCACAGCAGGTAGAGTCAGATGTGTTTAGCCCAGCCCTGATGTTTTCTGATGCCTCAGAGGTTTCACTCTGCACCTGGGAGGAATAACAGGCTGTGATAAACATTGAAAATCTCTCACTTTAAACTCTTCTGTTTGCCATTTTCAAGTAGTTGCTTAAAGGTTCTGCCAGTTCTGCAAGACTCACAGAAGTTTACAGGAACAGAAAAGCACCTAGTAGGCTGTGCTCTGCTGCTCGTTTTTGCATTGACTCCTAATGTACTTTAGCAAATCAGTTTAGTGTAGGCCCCTGGCAATGAAATTTGGAGCTAAAGATCTAATTGAAACAAGCCATGAATATGGAAGATGAAGCATAGGTGTTTTTACCTAATGTGCACTCCTGCAAAGTGTCTGTGTATAAGGAAGATGGAAAGTAAAGTGATTAGAAATCAAAAGCATTCTGTAGTTTATTGGGGAAGTGTTTTCTGTAAGAGACCTGCAGCTTCTCTACAGGAGGCAGCCCTGAATGAGAGGTAGGTTTGGGAAAAGCTCACCAGTAGGGAACTCTGTGCATGTAAGAGAGTCCATGTTGGAGCAGCAGGGTGTCAAATGAGGTTTGTTGAGGCTGTGGTGTAAAACAAGGATTGCAGGGAGCAACCTCAGGCTAAGTCCCTCTTGTGATATGTCTTGTGCGTAGCCGTGGTCAGGGCAGGAGGGTATACAGCTGTCAAGAGGGAATCTGCTAGAGGGGCTGCCAGTCAGGCAGGAGAGATGGAGGAGAAGGGGAAGAGGTGTACTGCTCTCACTGTTGTGACCAAGTTGATGGCACAGCCAGCTGGAACTGGGAAGCTGGGAACAAGCTTCCAAGGCACTTTTATGGAAAGCATTGAGAAAAGCGACTTGGTGGAGCCAGCAGGCAGCCTGTGCAGGAGCAGCTGAGCACGGGATGGTATCCTGCCGTAGAGAAGAATCTTTATGACATCCCAATCCATGTGGAGTGAGAGAAACTTAACACCTCAAAGAGACCATTCCTGGGCAAGGAGCCATGCCTTGCTCACCTCCCAAAAGTAGCGGCACCCTATCAGAGAGGTTGCTATTTTCATCACCCCTGTGCAGAAGAGACTTCAGAATGATGTTTCCTTTATTTACTTTTCAGTGAATCCCTTTGAGACAATGTTGAAATCCTTTTTGAGGTATCCATCCAGCCTGAATGGGGATGCAGGGGAAAACCACCTCAGGAGAAAGCTGTATGAAAATGGTGTGACCAAGTCCCTACAAAGTAACTTAGCTCTTATCCAGAAGGTGAGTAACGTGCTTTGCTATAGTGGAGAAGCTCTATATGACTCACAGGTGAAAATTTAATGCAAATGCTTACTAGGATAAAGGGGCTGCGTTCAAATTTGTGCTGGAACTGTGGATCTGAGACAGAGGACAGCTTCTGGCTGTTCAAACACAGTGTGAGCAGGCTCCTGTTAGCTCCAGTGGGTTAGGGGGAAGGAGTTGGGCTTGGTGACGTTTTATGCCAAGACATCAGATGCAGTTAAAGATACTGGAGAATCTGGTTTCTAGATTTATTTTACAGGACAGGAGGGAGGAGTAGGAAACCAGCTGTTGGGACAACAAACGGAGAACTGTTCTATTGACTCAGTCCAGCAGCCAGAATATGGTCTGTTTTCTCAACATAGAGCTACTCTTACCAAAGGGTTTAAGGTATTTTTTGTGACAGAGAGAACAAGAGAGATGGACAGGACTGTCTTTCTTACTGAGGGAAAACTGTGGGGCAGGCAGTGTATACAAGGCTAAAATGTTACTGTTTAAGTTGAGAATGAAAGGAAACCTTTGAAACAGGTGCATGCCATGGCCTTGAAAGTGTGGTCTGCCTTAAAAATTTAGGGTGGGATGCCTTCTGTTTAGGGTATGTTTGGTGAATAGGCTGCTGTTATTACTGCCAACTAATGGTTTCTTCCCTTTTAAGTTGTCAGAAGAGTTGCTAGCCAAATGGCTCTCCCTCCCTGAGGCACAACATGTGCCACTCTGCCAGCACATGCTGGGCTTTGCAATGAAGTCTGTTACGCAGACAGCTATGGGCAGCAGCTTTGAAGATGACCGGGAAGTCATTCGATTCCGTAGGCACCATGATGCAGTAAGTATCGCAAAAAGCCAGGAAATTTCCTGTACCATTTTTCAAAGCCAATAGCCATCAGCTTGTGTCTATGTGCAGTTTAGTAAGGGATAGCACAAGCTACTGCTGGGACTTTAAGCTTAAGAACTTGAGGACTCAGATGTCCGAAGCCAAAACTGTCAGAAAGATCCTACTGCTAGTCCTACTGTCATTAGTCTTGGGTCGGGTATTTCTAAAGGATTTGTGGAAATCAGGAACCCAGATCCAGTGGCAACTGAGAGGTGTTTGATACCTAAGTCCATTAAAATCTCCAGGGAAAGCCAGTGGAACTTTGCATTTTCAGAGATTTTTTGAAGGCTTCGTGGCATTGTGGAGAGGGAAAATCTGGGGAGATCCTAAGCTGTGTCCACATTTGGGAATGTTAAATCTGTTGGTACAGTGGGAAAGAAACCCACCCAGGATGGTCATGCCTTTTTCCATACGGTTGTAATTACAGTTTTTTAATTTCAACTCAATTTCAGCTGTTATAAATGTAATATCTGGAATAGGGCACAGTGTTCTAAAGAGGAGACTAGTTTCATATTCAGAGGAAGACTTCACTTTATTTAATGTTTTCATTTTAATGAATAGGGAAGAATGAAAGAGTCCCAGTGGTCTCTGCCTGTGGTGAGTGACAATGCTCTTCTCTCTCTCTTTCTTTCAGATCTGGTCGGAGATTGGGAAAGGTTTCTTGGATGGGTCCCTTGACAAAAACACAACTAGAAAGAAGCTGTATGAAGATGGTATGTTCCTCCCAAATTACAGTCTCCCTCCCGTTCCACCCCTCTGCTCTGGTTAGTGCTTAAGAGTTAGCTAGCATATGGAAGTGCTTGATTTGCCCAGCTGTCTTGGCTCTTCTGCAGTTTGTCATTGTGCCATAAGCTACCAGATCCTCTTCATTCTTGCAGAAGATGAGGAAGTATCACTGTCTTGTGATTCAGTGACAAGCCTGCCATTGCACAAAAAGTTTATAGGACTAGAACTCTGATTTTAGGTCTAGTTTTAGGGTCTTGCTGTGCTTGCCACCTTCCTGTTCTATGTCCTTGTAACTGCAGTATTGATAGGTAAGATTTTAAACAAAAGTAGCCTCTGTCTAGAATTAAGGATTTGCTTGTAAATCCTCCAGACCCAGTGTTTCCTTCTTTATGTTGCCGATTCTGTGAGTTTCAGAGCATTAAGTCAACCACTGCCCTACTAAGATGGGCTTCTCTCATGGGCTCTTGTTCAGGACTATTCCTAATTAGTAGTAGGATGGCACATTAGGAGACAATTTAACGAACTCCAGAAGATGGGGTTTGGTGTTTAAGTGTTGCTGGCCTTCCTATGCAGAGAAGGGATGAGGGAGGACAGGTTAAGGATAAGACAGACAGGCTGAATTGAACCTTGGGAAATCGAATTTCAGATCCAGCTTCTGCTCCATGTTTCCGAAATTTGTCTGAACTGGGCCACTTAAACGAGACAACCAGCAGCGTCTTAGTCCCTAATTCCCTCTTGTTCCCACAACAGCCACTAGGAGTAGGCATCCAGATATCTTCCGATGAGTGGAACCTTTGTGCCCATATCTCCTCACGCTTGCCCCACTTTCCTGTCTCTATGTGGACTCTTTAGCACAGTCTTCCTGTGGCATCATGTTTGTAGAGCCCCTAGCAAAATGTCCCTGTCAATCAGTGAAGGTGCCCTAACACTTCAATAATTGTAACTGTACAGGCAATGCAAGCAGTATTATCTGGTTTTATCTGTGGGAGCTGGTTAAACACGTTGTCTGATAGTTCAACGCTAACTGGTATTTGACCTTCCTTTACATGATTTCAGCTCACAGATTGTTTCTTGATTATACCTGTAAAGGTGGCTTTTTATAGGCAACCTGTGATATTTTGTTCCTACATTCTCAACTGAATTAGAGATACCACCTTCCAAACTTAACACTAAGATGTAACAGAGGCTGTTCCTGTGAGTGAGTCCAGCAGGGACAGCTGGTCTGAAAATCTGCTTGGGGAGATGGATTCACTTCTCTGCAGCTCTCAGGGTGACCAGGTTTTAAAGTAACCATTTCCTTTTTCTTCCAAAGCTCTGAAGGAAATGGAATCTACCTTAAGGAAAGTCACAAAGGAACGCCGAGGCAGATCATTCAATAGGCATGTCTTTGTAGACACCTTGCTACAGGGGAGCCTGAGTGACCAGCAGGTTTGTGTGGATGTTTTGTCATGGCACGCTAGTGGAGTTCTACTAGATCGGCATCTTATTATGTTGCAGCCTTTGATTAATCTAAGCTTTTGCTTTTGGGTCAGATTCCTTACAATAGTAAGGAATTGCAGCATTCTCTCTGTCTCATTTTCCTTTCCTACAGTGCTTAATTGAATTAGACCTTGGTAGCTTTCCTTGTCACTGTTTGATTGCTATTTTTATGAACGAGAAGTGTGTTAGTATTAAGTATGTCTCAAGTGCCATTACAGTAGAAGTTCTGTAAGAGTTCAGTCTTATAGATGAATTTCCTGCTCTCTGCACTAAAGGGATTTCTTTTTAATCTTTGCTTCTCATGGACTTAATTCTCTGAACTAGATTTTGTTTCCCAGATTCTAGAAGACGCGATGATTTTCTCCTTGGCAGGATGCGTAATTACTGCTAACTGTAAGTACAGATCATAGACAACTTTCCATCCTCAGATTCAGCTGTCTAAAACTGATTGTGATTATGTGAGACTTAATTTAGGCTAATAAAAGTGAGATCCATCATTCTGTCTCCTGAGCTGCAAAGGTAAGAAGCAGCTAGCTTTACAGCACACTCTCTGTACAGCCTCACTACTAGTGAATTGAAACTAAACTGTGTTTGACAACCTTCTCTGTCTTTTGGTGAACCTTAGAATTTCCTCTGGTTGCTTTTTGCTTGAACTCTTAAACCCAGTGAAAGCACCAAAAGTTGCAGTCCACAAAGATCATGATGTAAAATGGGTTCTGGTATATGGGAAGGAAATTAGAGTAGAGTGCTGAAATCTGGCTGCTTTGAATTTCTGGGGGATAGCTATGTTCCATATATGGAAGACTTGCTATGGAGCTACTTTGAGATTTTTGTAAGGATTATGGAAAATAAGTGAAAATACAAACTGGAGCTGTGTAAAATCTCTTACAGTATGAGGATGATTTGAAGTTAACCCCATGATTATCAGGCCCCGTATCTCAACGGGTGGGACTGGGGCTGCAAGGAAAACCTCTCAGGTGCTGCTTGATATTAAGAATGTGGAAAATAAATTTGTCACCTATGTTAATACCATCCCCAGAGAACATCTCAGGTCCTCCAGGAAGATAGTCTTTTAAAGGGGCTTGACTCCTCAGGGGTTGCCTGATAGTTCTCATAAATAGACAGGAGTGGTAGAAACATACTTGTAGCTTTAGAGAAAGCTTTAGAGAAAGTGTACATCCTACACACTTATTTCGTATGCAGGGTTTCTTTTTCACTGTGTTGTTGAGGATATCTCAAGTACCTCACAAAATAGATATAGAGGAGGCAAGTGCTGGCCAGTCTGTTGCAGAGAGCTGCGCTGTTCTTCTCCCTTCCCATTCAGGAGCCCAGGCAGGAATTTTCTGGTGCTGTAGACAAACCAGCCTTTCAGTTGATTGTTTGGTCTAATAACCCTGGTTCCCCAGAAGGGGTGATTGCTAGAACGTCACAGCTGTTTCATGTCCTATAAGGCTGGGAAAGAGACACACTTTGACTGATGCTTTGCTGGGCTGTGAGGTCCCTTCCCTGGAGCTGTGAGACTGAATGGCTCATTTTCCTGCACAGCTTCCTAAGCTCCTCGTAGCATTACGAAGATAATTTAAGCTTGCAGGATCTCTTGTTACACTGGAGTTCAACCTGTACTTCTGCCGCTGAACAAAGAATCAGTACAACCTGCTATGAATGAGGATCATCCTTGTCTGAGTCAGAAAAATAATGTTGCAAATATAGGAAGCAAGGAGACTGAATACAATTAGTAAAGGTTTGGATTTTCTGAATCCAGTATTGTCTTGATTCCTTCCCCAGTGTGTACGTGGGCAGTCTATTTCCTGACAACCTCAGAAGATGTACAGCAGAATCTCTACAAGGAGGTGGACCACGTTCTGGGGAAGGGACCAATTACGCATGAGAAAATCGAGCAACTCAGGTGGGTTCCTTGGAAGAAAATGCAGTGGAAGGTTTTCTTGTGAGATGGGAACAGGGGCTTCATATGCTGGAGGCTGATGCCCAGCCTAAACGAGACCAGAAGAAAGCATCCAAAAGCTACTCACTTCTTTTTCTGGAAATGAAGAAATAGGATCTGCTGTAGGGCTCTGGACAATGGAGACCAGCCTGCTGTCTTTCAGGTGTCTATAGGGGACCCTTTAGGTATATTGGCAGAGGAAGAGAGCACAGAATCAATGCCCTAGCTGCCTGAAAAACACTGTCTGTGTCAAGATGAACCCAGGAAAGTGTCTTTAATCAGCCACCAGTGAAGCTTGCCTGTACTAATGAAACCGAAGTCCTTTAAAGGAGGAAGGGTAATTTAGAGTAAAAGACTGAGAATATCACCTTCATCTTATTCTATGTCTTGAGGGATCAGGTTGGCAAAATTGAATGTACATTCAGTTTTGGGGCTTACACCAGTCATGTGATGTGAGCCCTACATGGGTTAGGGCTTCAAAAAATGATAAATGGGAACCGAGATTTACTCCAAATCTTGGTTAAGCCATGCAGGTGGCATGGGACAGAGAGTAATGGCAAGGAAGCAAGAAATACTTTGTTTTATTAGTGGGAAAACTCATAGCAGTAACAGTGAAAAGTGTGTGTCAGATTTTGATAAATATCTTGTCTACTTGTTATTTTTTACTCTAAGTAGAAAACATGGTACTTCATAAATGAAGAAGTGAGAGTCTGGATTTTGTAGCGATTCTTGTGTGCGGCGCAGAACTAGGACAGGAGCTGGGCATCGGAGAACTGACTACAGCTTTTTTGATTTTAATGGATATATGGTCCACACTGCTATACTATACCTAATGGTGCTATGGTAGTGTCTCAGCTGGGAAGAAGAGACTCTTGCAGTTTCTGACTGGCTTCTACAGGCATCACATAAGTATGGTGGAGGGTAATGTTAGGAAAAAGGAATGGATTGTGTGCTTGTGTATATAACATGTATGTATATATGTATGCACATAATGCACACGTGCATACGCACAAAGAGAGGAAAAAATAATTCTGGTGGGTATATATGCTAGGTATATATTAACTGCAGGCTTAGGATTTCAGGAGCAAAGTCATTAGGACCTGGTGTTCCTGTTGATCTTTTTACAGGCCATGGAGTGAGGATGAGAATTGACATTTTTATGGATGAACAGATAACATTCATTTTTCATGCCAGTGATGGCCACTCTAAGATGCTTCATCTCAGGGCTTCAGAGAGAAAACGAGGGATCTGTGTTTCCCACTGATGCTTGCATATAGCACAGAAATAGGGTGGAAATGAACGTGTGAAGTAGCAAATTTATCTGTCTTGATTGTTTTGTGTCCTGGTTTTCCAAATGTAGAAATAATCAATAATTTTAATGATGGGATTAATGTTAGATGAATTTAGACAGAAAACTTGGAAGTGTCTTCTATCTAAAGGGCTACAGATCTAGGATGATGGAGAACAGTGTGCCTTTCTTTTTCATGCACCTGTTCATGCAACTGGGTGTGTTTTGTATCGGGACTAGTGTTAAGGTTTCAGTAAAGGGCTTCCTTTGGTTCAGATTGTGGGCTTCCTGCTGCTTTTTGTATAAGTGGGAGGTCTAGGAAAAGTGATGGTATGTTTATCCTTTCTAGCTGAGTTAGTTTCGTTTAAAATCTGGAAGAGGTGGGATGAGAGAGATTTTGATGAACTGATAATGAGATTTAATGCTTATTGCAAACTTGCTGGGACTCCTCATCAGAAAATAAATGAAGCTCCTCAGTGGGACTGGCGACAGCTTCTGGAGCAGACTGGTACCCTGAAGGCAGCAGATGACTCAGTTCTCCTTGCCTACCACAAGGATATGGACAAGCTTCTTTTGGGAAGGGTTAAATTGACCAAGCCTTATTGGTTGCAGATACTGTCGGCAAGTCCTGTGTGAGACAGTGCGAACAGCAAAGCTTACTCCCATTGCTGCACAGCTGCAGGAGCTGGAGGGCAGAGTCGACCAACATACTATCCCCAAAGAGGTAGGGCAGTGCTGGGAGCACTAGGCCACCCTGCTTTCCTGAGGGGAATTTGCTGTTTCCTCTTCTATCATACTTCTTCCTATGGATGGGTGAGGCAGAAAGACAGTTTTTTGTGACACTTGTTTTACCTGAGCAACTGGTCTGTCATCTGAAAGTTTGCCATGCAGTTCCTCTATGGGATAGGCTCTGGGAGTTCTTCTTCTCTTCCTGAGCAAGCTGGCTTCTGGTTCTGGGTCCACCAGGGATGAATCATCTTTTGAAAGGATTTGTGGGCTCGTCTGTGCAAAGGAGCATAGTTTCGGGCCTTATCGTATCAACTGTATTTCCCACATGAGACTGCTACCTTCCATAGCAGAAAACAATGGAGCATGTGCATACATACATACTAGTAAGAGTAGAGGAATGAGATCTGGCCCTCTCTAACCACCAAGAGTTGCAGCATGGGCCTTAAGAAACTAAAATCCTAATGTGAGCACTTCATTATAGAAATCTGTAGATGAATATAACATACTATGTTTTTAAATGACCTATTAAAATGAGTGGTCCACAGAATAACTGCTGTCCTGCAGAGCTGTCCAGAGGTAGCTTTAATTGTGCATTTTCTTCCGGTCTGACATATGTGTCCTCATTTTCTTTGCAGACACTTGTACTTTATGCTCTTGGTGTGATGCTGCAGGATAGTTCATCTTGGCCATCACCATACAAGTATGTAGAGTCAAGACCTTTATTCTTTTTCAAATGAATTCCTTTTTTTAATCTTACTTCCATGCACAGCCTGCTTTGCTGCAGAGCCTGCCTTAAGCAGATTTTGGAGATGAAAGGGAGTGTGTGGTCATGATACTCCTAGGTGTGGGTGGGTGGGTGAGTGTGGGTGTGTGGGTGTGGGTGTTAAGAGTTTATAATTTTTTTTCACACACACTGCTTCCCTGCCAAGTCCCGGTAAATTCTTTTTAACGGTTTCTGTGAAAGATTTAGATTTGGTTGGTTTTGGAGTCACTGCTTGTCAGCATGAAACAGTGATGCAAGGGAGGAAATGTCTGACAGATATTTTGTGTTTTCAGAGGGAAAGAAGTGCTACCTCATTACTTTATCTGTGGAAACGAAACTGGATCCAGGCTAATATTCTGGGGGTTAAAGAAAAAATCGCTGTATCTTACTGTGGCCTCTAGGTGGCAAATACTAACATTAGTTTCATTTACTTCACTTGGGCTGGAAAAAAATGTGGGTTAGTTATTCCGTAGAGAGAAAAAGTGGCAGCTGAAATCTAGGAGAAGGAAGAGAGCCTTTAGAACAGTGCTTGTCCTCTCCTGCAAGCTCTTTCAAAAGGGTCAGGCATTGATGAACTGACGTATGAGCATCTTAGCAGGGATTGCCCAGTAGGATAAGGCATGCACTGTGTGTAGGAGAGATTCACTGGGACCACACGAAAAGAACAGTTGAGGACTGCTATGAACACAGTGTGTTTATTCCAAGGAGAAGGAGAGTTGAGGCTGTGGTTGTATCTGTGTGACAGAGATAGAAGATCAGCACTTTGTGGTCTTTTTACCTACCTACCATATATANTTTTGGCAAGACAGCTGTGATTTCTTTCCTGTTACAGTATCTGTAATTTGCCACTTCAGGGAAAAGTAGACTTGATGCTGCTTTAACTGATGGTCAGCACCCACATGCCTTTCACCTTGGTTGAAGCAGCACTTGGATGTTTAGGCAAGGAGCCAAAGTACAAGCAGAAATGCTTAGCAGAAAATGAAAGAGGACTAACTACCTTCCATCCATTACATTTCCTGTTCTTGTTTTTTTTATTATTCTATAATATGTTGTGTTTAAATTGAATGGTATTTTATTAATCTCCTTTTGGTTAGTTGATTATGAGAATCTTGTTTTATCTTGTGCCAGCCCTGAATAATAGTTTTCTTACAGCCTCCACCATACTAATGCTGGAAGGCACTTTTCTCACTTGAATGAGTCACCAGCTTCCCTCCTGCAGCATGTACACATACACACACCAGCTGCTCAAAGAGAAGGCCAAGGGGCAGGGGAAAAAAAGGAAAATATTTTTGGAGGTGAGAGAGGGGAAGAGATGCAGGGAGACGAGGTGAGATGGGGAGAGCAGACAAATGAGACTGTGTGCGCCCTAGAGGGAAGCAGAGGGCAAGTAGCAGCATCAGCTCAGCTGTGTACTCAAGCTAAGTACCCACAGCTGAGAGGTAATACATATTGGTTCCAGCCCTGTATCACACTAACTCAGTTATTAAGCATTTTCACCAAGAGAGGACACAGCTGACCAACTAGCAACATAAATGGAGTGGATGCACGGTCACCTTGCTGTGCCTATGTGGAACTACCCAGTGTAATACAGAGAGGAGGCATTGGATTGATGCTTTTTGCAATTGAGTGAGATTTTGTATTGGATTGCCTGTTTTTCACTTGCGTGTGTATGTGTATGTGTGCAGAGGAAGGATTCCCTGCCTGCACAGAAAGCCTTAGTGTGTTTTGTCTTTCACAGATTTGATCCAGAGAGATTCAATGAGGATTCAGCCATGAAAAACCTCTCCTTGTTGGGTTTTTCAGGAAGCCAGGAGTGCCCAGAGTTGAGGTGAGCATCAGGAAGCACGTTTTTGTGTGTCTTTGTGGTAGAGAGGAGGTTGTTTCAGCCTATTCCAATCTGAGCTGGCAGTTGTTCTTTAGCAGATTTGCATCATAACAAGGTTTCTATTCTCTTCTCCTGCCTTCTCCCTCAGGTTTGCCTATATGGTGGCTACAGTTCTGCTGAGTGTTCTGGTAAGGAAATTGTACCTTCATCCGGTGAAAGGACAAGTCATGGAGACCAAATATGAGCTGGTAACCTCACCGAAGGAGGAAGCCTGGATAACAGTGTCTAAGAGAAGCTAAGAGCAAGCAAAACAAGGCTCTGAAAGTGCCAGCAGTGAAGTTCTGGGCAAGTGTCTTAGAGGGAATCATGCTGACAGCACAATGACTCAGCCAAGGAATTTTACATGCAGATTTTGTTACCTTCCACATTCTTAACCACATACCCTTCTTATGTAATTTTTTCTAACTCAACCAATAGTTGTATTAAAGTAGGTTTAATATGTGTGCTTTTTAACGCTACTTTTGCCCAAACCTTTGCAAATGAAATAACAAAGCCATGCAGTGATGTATCAATGAATTTGTTTGGTGCCAGCTAGTCAAAGAGAAGGCCTCTGGTTAGTCCAGCTCCTTTCCAACAGAAGCCAGATCTGGATAAGAGACTGTGCTGGAGGGCATGCTTCTTCGTGAGCCCTAGGTAGATAAGACCTTGGAGGCACAAGGACAAAGCCTTTCTCTATATATAGTTATTTTTATTCAGTGTGTCTTTCCTTCCCTTTAGCTATAGCTATAACTGTCAAGAAGAGCAGATATATCTTGTGAGAAGTATGCGTGAGCGTGTGTGAGGGAAAGAGAAAAAGAAAGTGGGGTGGGAATTGCACCATTGGGTCTCATGCTGTGTATGTAATCTTGCTATGCTGTAGGGTTGCAAAAGAATGGATGGCTGAAAAATGCTAGTAAACCAGGAGGAAGAAAATTGGTTTGGCCCCTGAGAAAACAGAAGCATTAGTAATAACGTAATGAAATAAAACCACAGAACAAAGCCCTGAGAAAGGGATTGTCCTTCGTGACTGTTCTGAGGGCAGTGTCTAATCTAATCAGCATCAGAAATTGATGACAGATGCTTGCAATTCATTCAACACTCAGTCAGCATGAGACTGGTTGTGTGAGTGCTGATTTTACAGGGCTCTGATTTAATGTTGTGCTTAATAACTTAAAAGCCATTCAAAGAACCTTCTTCCTCCTCCAAGACAAGTGCCAGCCAAAGCAGCATCACATGCCACTCGTTCACATGCTTCTCCCTGCTTCTTTCTTTCTCTCTCGGCTGTAATAGGCCAGCCCTTGAAAGATTTCTCAGAGCCCCAGTGAATGGCTTGCAAGGCAGGGACCTCTTATGCCTTTGTGTCAGTACCATCTGACCTATTCAGATTGTGTTCCTCTTTCTTCCCAGCTTACATAGGATCACCCTTTACCTGATCTTGGTAAGTCTTTTCCCCATAAACATAGCTTTTATGTTAGCACCAGTTATTAGCCTTCTCCCCACCCAAATGCTGTTGTGTAGGTGAATTGTTGCTCAACCTGCAGCTGTGTATGCCTGAGCTGCTTTTGCACACAGCTACTGATGCACCCCAGGGAGGGTCAGGAATGTGTGGCTTCCATTAGAGCTACTTTCTACTGCTTCTGCAGACAGGGCACACTTCACATAGGGATACGTGTTTTACTCATCTGGATAGCTGCAATTCCCAATTCTGCAGACATTGTTCCTGTTGCTGGCACCTTCTGGATCGGGCAATCTGCTGCTCTTACAAAAATGGCTGTTGTATTGCTGCCAAGTGCTATCCTGAATGCAGTTCTGTCCACTCTTACAGGGTTAACATCTGATGCCAGCCTCTGTGGGCACCAGACAAAGAAATTCTGCTCATGGGCTTAATATGTCAGTTCTGCTTTTGGTGGAGCTGTAGAGATTCAGATTCTTCCCTCGCAGTGCAGCGCGTGCTGGGAAAGAGGTAGGACAGAGATGCTGTTCTACTGTTTTTTGTCTGCTGGGCAGAAAAAGGAGGGTTGTGCAGTTCATCTTGCTGCCTGTCTTGCATTGATTTTTATAATGAACTGCAAGAAAGCTCTTGCTAATCTGACCTCCATTTAACTGAAGGTTGGTCACGTCCCCAGATGGCAATTCGTGTTAGACTTTGCTTCACTGCTTGTGCAAAAATGCCTGTTTTTCTCGAAGGCTGCAGATGTTTCCTAAGTCTTCTGGAGAAATCAGTGTCATAAAGGATTTTACTTCAAAGCATCAGGGGAGGCAAAGTGGAGGGGAAGTTATTGCCTTTTCTGGGAAAAAAATGGTATAATAGCACTGCCCTGCTAAGAACTGGACTAGAAATAGATGACTTGGTCGTATAATTGAGTGGCTAGGATGTGCTTTCTTTTAGCCATCTGGTAGGACTGGAGCTTTTAGACACCAGAAGAGCTTCACAAGAGTAAATGTTCATAGTTCTGTTAACAGTATTTCTCTGCCTTGCATGTGTGGGCCAATGCCTTGCAACGGTCATTACCCAGTTGCAGGAATAAAAAATGGGAATGCTCCCATGTAACTTGTTATGAAGTTTCTGCCGGTCTGTGCAGGCGTTGCATCCCATAAGATGGTACTCAGTCTGGGCCAGTAACTAAACGTGCTACAGGAGTCTGTGGCTGACAGGAGAGAATAATGTGGCCCAGTGCTGGAGAAAACCAATGATCAGTTTTTTTGCTCAGAACTGCTGTCAAGAAAAGGCCCTGGCTCATCACTTCAGGATATGTGTTGAGCGCTGGGAAAAAAGAGAGGAGTGAAGCTCTCTCAGGCATTCATTACATATTGTTCAGAGTGATGCCAAGGGCACGGCCACATTGTTTGCTGCAGTCTGTAAGTTTCCATTCCACTCTTTTTGTTAGTCATTTCAAACAGCCTAATTCTTAAGATACAGTGTGCACCACTGATCAGCCCAGCTGTATCTCCTCTTCTTGTGCAACAAAGTCCCTTTCTGTGGGAATGTTCATGGAACAGAGCTTTCTAATGATTTTTAGTATGTTTCAATTGGAAGCATGAAATACCAGTTCTGTTCCATTTCTCCCTTCACCCCTTGTCCCATGTACACTATCAAGTGGTTCTTTTTTGGCCTGATTTCCTAAGGAAGATGTATTCAGAGTATGCCCCTCACCCTACCTACCATTCCCTGCCCCCCCCCCCCCCCCCCCCCCGCCCCAAGAAGTAACTTCTGAGCCCTTGGGTCAAATCAGCTGCATTTGGCAGGAATCAGAGTTGGAAATCTCAACACAAATTTATAGTACAAGAAATTATTGCTTTTTATGCTTCATATCTCTACACCAGAAAGCTACTTCACAAATTTCCCTGGATGGTTTTGAAGAGCATACAGAAAAGCTGTCATTTCATTCCTTGGACTATTACTGCAGAACAAGCTTTAACAGAGGGCTGCAAATTAATGGAAGGCAAGAGGCTAAATATATCTCTGTGCCTATGCAACCTGCTGCTACCAGAAGCAGGCAGCCAGCACAGGTGCTGGGAGCAGTCAGGCCATTGCAAATTGACTGTTGTGGCGGCTGACAAAGGGGTATACTTCTGCCCCTCATACTGGTGGCAATTGGTTAAACAGTTAACATAACTTTGTGGAGGAGACAGCTTGTTGGGCTAGCCTCCCACTGCCTCCAAAGTAACCATGAGTGGTGTTATGTCTAGGCTTTAATTAACCTGGGCTGCATGTGGAGCCGTTATTACAAACTAGTAATATCCCTCTCCTTTTCCCAGCAGCCTAAGGACCTGCCAGTAATGCTTGTGGCATGCACTGCGGGACTGAGGGCTGTATGTTTTATTTTCTGTCATTACATGGAAAGGATGGTCTTTGCAACTTCTGTCCTGCTTGCTGCGCAAGTGTTTGTTGGACAGAGTGGAGGTTTGCTGTTTTAATATACCTTGGGCTGCTCTTCTGCCAGTTCCCCCATTAGCCAATTATATGAACCAGGGGCTGCTGGCAGTGCAAAATGGGGAAAACATTTATCTCACTGCATAGTTAATTAATCAATATTTTGGTACTACTTTACCCACAGTTAGCTAGTGTTGCCTTCCCACTCGTGCTAGCTCAGGTGCTGTGCACATTCTTGCTGTAAACAAAGAGGGCTCACCTCTCAGTAGGGCCATGGCCAACTTGCCCAAAGTTTTTGCTCTTGTTACAGAAAGGGCTTCCTTGCAGGCACCCTTGGATGTAGGTGCATCCTGATCAGCAGAGTGAAGTCTACAGATTACTGGCATACTTTATGTGCTTGGATCTCTTTGTAGGGCAAATGGAGGTGGGGAGAGCAGTACCTTCATAAAAGTGCCTAGCGCATACAGGACTTCACTTCCATATGCCTTTTATCAAGAGTGACAAGAAAGGGGAAAAAAGACTTGTGAAGAGAATGCAAATGTTTATCAGTAATAGCTTATGCCACCAGGAAGTGGAACTGTTGTGGTTACCGTGGCAGCTTGTTGCTACTTTCCGCTGGTCCAAAGCAGAAATTGCTGGAAAATATTTCAGCCATCTTTCTCTGTAGCCTGAGAGTATGCACCCATTTTGGCATCTCTCTCTAGCTGAGCTCAGGACTGTTTTTTAGCAGTCAGTCTTCAACTAAACAAAAGGCCTGTTTGACATCTCCTAGGATTCAATGCCAGGTTTTTGGCGATAGCAGACGGAGAAGAGGAACTACCACATGCAGGAAAAAAAAAAAAACCGAAGAAAATGTTCCTCACATATGGAGGGTGGGGAAGGAGAGAAGATAAGGGTTTCCATGGCAACATTCCCTGAAGATAAGTATTTTTAAATCTGTGTGAATTTTAGCATTCAAAACACAGTTGTGTTTCCCACAAAAAGATTTGGAGGAGGGCTGAAGTGTAAAGAATTTTTTCTCCTATTTTCCAGGCCATTCCTTCTTTTACAGAGGAACCTGAACCCAAGATAAATTAAGTGTATGCAACTGCTCTGATGTTAACACTTCTGTAAAGAAAAGTCTTTCCAAGAGGCAAGAAGCATTGGTTGTAGTTCTCTGTCTGCACTAGCATCTCTGGCACAAGCATTTGATCATCTCTTTAATGGGAAAAGTAATTTAATTAGATCAATGCTAGGCGAGGGAAAAAAAGCCACAAGGACAAATTCCAGGTTAAATCCAGTGTAAATCAGAGCAAGATCTTTATAGTTGACTCTCAGCTGACTGATAGTGGTGATAAGGTAACAGAGGTCTTTGGCCTTGGCCAAAGGGGAGAAGATCTAAGACTGAAGGCAGAGGAGCCAGATACAACATGTCCTTGGTGAGTGCTTTGGTTGCAGCAATGACAGTGAAACATCACTGCAGGTAGGCAGTTGATGTTCGTGTGATGCTATTAGGCAAGGTATATTTGCTCTTTTTATGGGGTATCAGTGCTGGGGCTGCCCCTGACTCTGAAGCTTTTCTGCTCCTATCTCTGCATAGCTGAGCTCCTTGAGGGCACTGGCATGCTGTGCTCCCACCTCCCTGCAGGAACGCAGGCCGGTCAGCTCTGTCACAAGCCTGGCAGTGAGACAGCCAGTGCTGTGCCTGCTTGGCTGCCAACTTTCTCATCTCACCAAAAAAGGCTTTTTTTTTTTTTCCCCCCCTAACAGTTGCTTCCAACTCAGTAATGACTCAGACACTGCAGCAAGGGTAAAATGATCATCTTGCCTTTCAGACCTTTACGGCAGAAGGCCCTGGGTAGCCTCTCTGAAAAGCCAGAGCTTGCTGGGCACAGCCATCGGCTGGATTCAGTTCTTTAATTTAACTGGTTGAATCGGCTGCTCCTACAGTGCTATGTATCTGCTGGCTCAGGGGGCTGTGCTTCAGCAATAGACTAAATGATTCCTACAAGTTCTTTGTGTTCAGCAGTCCTGGGGAGGGGAAGCTGAGAGGGAGAGAATAGTCATACATAAAGAGAGGGTGCTATTTACCTATTCAGGCTCTTGCCTTAACCCGATATCCCTAGGCCATGAATCCAGGAAAGAAACAACACTAAATAAAGACACTGAGATAAAGAGAAAAGCAGTAAGTCATATTTGGGCATTTCTCTTTTGGGGTGAGAGAGGGGCAAGCAAATAAGGGAGTCTGAAAAAGCAAAGTTCACATTGTCAGACAATGAAAATTGGCACCTGGTAGCATTGTTTCATGTTGGCTAAAACCCTGATACAGAATAAACAACACTCAGATTTAAGCTAAGGCAACTACTACCCTTGTCAACTTCCCTTTGTCTTCACTGATAGAGCCTATAGGCAGCCTGGAAAAATCTGAACTTTTGTCACTGTTGGATCCTCTATTGGAATTCACTGTTAACAGATAAATTATTTTCAATTCTGGGACTAACACTGATGCCTTGATGTCATCACTAATGTGAGAATACACACTCTGCCTTTGTAGTTTCTTGGACTGAAAAGCAACTGAGTTGCTGATGCAGGGCTTGTTATCTGCAAGTTATTGATTGAATATATCGTGTTTATTCCATCCCTTTTGTTAAGACCACTGTGGTATTTTGTGCTACGTGCTGATGCTCTAGCTCCTCGCATTTGCCTTACAGCTGAACCCCAGAAGATGCAGGAACTCTGGAATACCTAAGTAACAGAAGCGCAGCAACTGCAGTCCCTGCTCAGCAGCCTTCAGCATCCAGTGTGTCACAAGCTGCCTCTTACTCCATCCTTGGGCGCTTCTAAGTTAGCCTGTTACAGCGATGGTTTTCAGGACACCATGGGCATTGGATGGCAGTAAGTGAATTGCTGCTGCGCTGGGGAGCTGCTCCTTTCTTGTACCACGTATGAGCATCCTCACATGGCTCTAAGCTTCTGTAAATACAGTTTCCAGGCCAAAAAGTACTGCCTTCTGGCAGAGTGGCTGGCTGTCTTGCCTGGGGAGAAAGGAGGTTGGTTGCCTACTGTGTGGCAGATTAGCTTCTGACCATGTCCTCACTCTGTGATGTGGCTGTCCTGCTTTTGGAAGCATTTCCAGGAGTCTGAGTGGGTAAGGTGCCTTGGGAGAAGAGTGAACCGTGTGAGTTAATGGGAGCTGACAGGGATGCCTGCAAAAATACACCATTGCGTATTGTGAAAAATCAGCTGAACCAATGGGTGTAGCTGCGCCACGTTCATTGGTGAGCAAGGTATTTGGGAACAGAGAGTTTGAAACACTTAGTGTTTCCACCATGCAGAATTCATATTAAATTTGCAGGAGTCTGCACCTTGATTTTATGGTATTTTTCTTGTAAAGTGAAGGAGCAAATTCATACTTGCTAGCAGTCTGCTCTAAATTAACCTCAGGCGTGGGCCTGAGCCTGCAAACCTTTGTATGACTGTGACTGTTATTCATGCTGTGTGATTGCATTGAATGCTGCTGACTGTTCATATATTAGCCTAGCATATAGTTGTGGCTTTCACAAACCAAATTTTTGAAACAGTTGAGGT
This sequence comes from Penelope pileata, assembly GCA_013396635.1. NCBI lineage: Eukaryota > Metazoa > Chordata > Aves > Galliformes > Cracidae > Penelope > Penelope pileata. The sequence goes on along the minus strand of WBMW01002179.1, from coordinate 957,349 downwards.
GTTTGAATTTCGAATATTCGATTAAGCACCTACCTGACTAAGTGCCTAGGAGTCTTTATAAATCTAGTATAGCAATAACGCAAAGAAAAAGGAAATAGTATCTTGGGTGTGCAATCAGGCCTCCAGTTATATATCCCAGTAGCCGCACAGCAGCAATGACTAGGTAGGGCTAGTTGCTGTGTATGCAGTACTTCATAGTGAAGCTCTTTTGTGCTTAAGGAAGCTTGATGGTGACTTTTGCACAATAAAGGTAAAAATACTGCAAAGCTACATCCTGCATTAGCCTTTATGTACTTTATAGCTGTACTGTTCCGGTGTGGTAAACTGAGCCAAGCGATCCCATTTTCTCAATTACCCTGAAGAACTGGAAATCCTTATCACCTCTGTGTTTCTTTCTCCCACTACTGCACTGGTCTTCAAATTGTCATCACAGCTAAAAATCCTCATTCTGTAAACTAAACTGTGATTTTTTTTAAAAAAAAAGTAACAGTGCAGCTTCCTCATAAAACTCCACCGAGTCTTTCGCTGATGTGACTCACTGAATTACTCATGTGGGCAGACGTTCAGATAATAAAAGTAGTTAATGGGAAGCAGTGAGAAATACTGCTGGTTCCTGAGGAGGCAGGGGAGGGGGAAGGCTACTGTGGGTATTTTATCCTAAGAGCAGCTGAATTCACTGAGCTCCCAGACTTTTTTTTTTTTTTTTTTTTTAAGATAAGGAGTTCTGTGTTTTGCTTTTTTCCTTTGTATAAAACAGCTTGAAAAATCAGAATGGCAGTAGAGGAGCAAAAGTACACCAGCTGTATTTGTGTGCTCCTCTCCTCCTCTTCCTACGTGCTAGAAATGATAGCCAGTCTGTGCCCCAAATTAATCTCTTTATCCTTGCAATGTCTGTACTTAAACAATGCTCAGTACTCATTAATGAGCTCTGGATTCCTGAATCAAGCAGTACAGCTATCAAGTGGCTACACGAGCCCTTTGGCTGAAGATGTTACATATACTGACAAGGACCTGGTTTTTCTAGAACAAATAATGGGTCCCTGAGATTTGGTGTGCAGCCAGTCATATCATACAGCTTCAAGGTGGATTTCAGTGGATGCGCACTGGAGGAACATGGCAGCTTTTGAAGCTGTTGGGGCAATGTAGGGGAAATGCTAGGTCACAGCCTGAACCTGTGATTGAGCACCTAGAGGAGGGCAGTGGCTGCCGGGGGAGCACAGGCAAATTGTTTGCACCTGTGCTCCCCACCTGACTGGAAGGGGTAGACCCAGGTTGGGGCTGCCCTGGGCTCATTTAAGGGCCAGCAGCAGAGAGCTGTGTATCTCTCTCTCAGAGATCAGCTGCTCTTCAGAGGAGCATCATCTTGGTGGGAGATTACTGCTCATCGGTTGTGTAAGTCAGAACTTTTGTGAAATTTTGGTTTATGTCTATTATTAAACCCTCAGATACTTTGCTTGGGATTGCCAAAAATCTGTCTGAAGCAATTTTGCTGCTTCATTTGCAGAACAGGCAGGGAATTATTAAAGAATAGTGAGATACCACATGAATGTGGGAGCTCTCTTGTGCAATGAAGTTATATATGTAAGATGGTTTCAGGGAGACAGAATTAAGCCCAAGCTAGAGCTAGTGGAAGTAGACAGACTGATTAGAGCTGAGGGCTGGTTGACATTTGCGAAACAGCCAGCAGAGTTAGACCCTGGTTGTGTGGCTCTGAGGCTGCTAGAGAATCAAGGAGTGTGCCACTGCAAATGGCTGTGTGAGCCCCTTCCAACAAGAGAGCTGTGTGTGGAAAGGGAGAGGGCATGAGGATGTGCTCATTCCTCATGCAAAATGAGCTGGGAGGCAGACTACGGCTTGACTTGTAAGATAGAGCTTCTGGCACTTAGAAGCATTGCATGGGTGTTGAGGCTGTGGACCTGAGTCAGTAAGCTGTCAGGTTATATTTAGTGGATATACTCCGCAGAGAAGCGTGGAGAGAAGGAGGGGAACTAATGTGTAGCTGGGCTCCGTGGGCAGGGAGCACACAGAGCAAGGAATGAGGCTATTTAGAGGATAAATTGCCTTGGTGTTCCTGATTCAAAAAAATGTCTGTGCTCAGCTAGGGATCTACACAGACCTCTATGATGTCTCTGAACAGCAGAGCTCAGCTTTATTTATCCTTCAGTAATAGCTCAACTACAGACCCTTAGGTGAAGGGTGATCAACCAGTGGCCCTTGAGCCATTCACCTCTGTCTGCACGCCAGGGTTGTCTCCTGCAGCAATTCCATTCCCCTAGCTGTGGAAGCAGCAGGGGCTCTTGAAACCAGTGTTGCAGCAGCTGTACACCCCAGCTGCACACCCAGCTCAGCCCCAGCCTGCTAAGAAGCTTGTTACCTAAGGTTGGCATCTGCAAAACAGGTTAAGTACTCTGCCCCATTTGGATTCAGGGGTGTGAGAACAGTACTGCATTGTGCTCCTTGGAAAGCCCAGAACTAAAGAGACAAAGATGGAAAAAAATAAATACCCTTCTACTTGTACGAAAGAGATCAAACCCTGTGCTCTGATTGATGCATTTGGTCCTGTCTCGTATTCCAGGGCAGCATTCTGTCCTGCATCTCTGCCTGCCTCGGAGGTGACAGTCCAAATGCAGTAGGCTGGCCTGATGTGGGGCTCAGCTGCCAGAGGAAGGGAAGGTGTGATCAGTACTGTTTTTCTAGGGTATGCCTCTTAAAGTAGGCTTGTAAGTAATAAATAATGGAGCTTTCTTATGACCAGACTCCTGCTTTCATCGTGGTCCCAAGATGTAGGATTGCGTGCACGTGATTTCAGAGGTCTGCTAACATATAGGGAAAGAACAGAGCTGTAAAGAGAGAGAGACAGCTTGTCTCATGCAAGAAATCTGTGCCAGATGTGTGCAGTGACCCTATACTACCTGACAGTCAGGTCAGTGCTTTAACTATGAAGTCCATCCTTATGCTGATCTGTAAGTAGTTTGCAAAGTGCACTGATGCAGGATGGTGCATGTAAGTGCTCTGAGGGAAGAGCTGGAGAAACAATTTTTCCAGACGGATAAGCTGATTTTGTGGGGGTGGCCAGGTACCCACCAGTAAAGCTACAGGCCCACAGAAACATTTTTGCTTATATTCCTCCTCTTAAAGAGGAGAGTTAAATCTGAGCTTCTGTGCAAGACAAGGTGGTGGAAGGAGAATGTCTTTTCAGGACCTCAAAAAAAATGTATGTGTTGGCTTGAACACATCAGCTTTCGTTGTGCAGTTTCCTGGTCATCTGTGGGAAAGGCAATGTGTGACAGTATGCAGCCAGAGAGATAAGGGTGAGACAGAGGGTCTGTGTTCTGATCAGTGCAGTGTGGTTTGAGAAACAATGAGTCCAACTCAGGAAACCTTAAAAGGAGCAAAAGTTAACATGTCTGCAGAATGATATTTAAAATAAATAAATAAAAATCCCATCATCCAACAAGTAGTAAACTAAATAGAACTGTGAAATTTACGTGGACAAAGTTGGGGCTCCTGGGTAATGAGTAAAAACAATTAAATGAGGAGAAAAAGTTCATAACTTATGGTTGTGGGGGTTTTTGTTTTTGTTTTTGAAGAGTGCAGGTGTTAAGGCTCGGTGTTTAGAATAACCTGATCATTTCACTTGTGACTGATGTTTACAATGTGTCTGCCATGTGGTACGCCTGGTTTTGCACTGTTACCAGCCAGAGTGGGCTGTGTCGAGGAGAGGAAATATCTCATACTCTGGTGTTTGATATCTTCTCCCCATCCTGAGTTAGGAGCCCAGGTCCCACCAAGTCAATGGCTGAACGCTCAGAGACATCAGCAAGGACAGAATTCAATGCCCACAGCCTTCAGTGGGTGATTTGAGTGCAGAATGCAGAAATAGGTCACCCTCTACTCTGCCAGCTTACATGGGGGAGGAATTTGGCCCTTTGTGTTCAAAATGATTCAGATCTGAAATACTTGCGTTTCTGCTACAGCTCAGCCCTGCGGGGATGCGTGCACCCTGCATGACATACCACTTAAAGGCACAGAGTCTAGGGTGCAGAAAAATGGAAATGTAAAACATAGATTCTTCCTAAGAGAATAAGGAGTCACATCCCTGATGTATTTATTGAGCCTTTGTGAAGGAAGGAGTCAGACAGAATAGGTGTTAGAAGCAAAAACAGAGATGAACAAATTCTGCGTGCAAGTCTTTTCTGTGTAGCTCTGGATCCATTTCAGAGAACCTGGAGGGCAGTGACCACGTGTTTTCTGGTGCCATGCAGCACGTTTGGACAGTGGTGCTCAGTGGGGTCACTTGCCTCTCAGATCTTCAAGACATAATCATGTGTTAAAGCCCCTACCCGCTATTTCTCTAAGTTCCCCTCAACTACTATCGTAGGTAACTGTAACATTCAGCCCTTTGTTATACACACATCCAGAAATGTCACTTGCAATAAGCTTCATCCACAACCTGACCCTTTGAGAGTGTGTGTCACACAATATAGAATGAGCTGGTTAAAATGAGCTGGCAGCTACACTGTTGTGTTTCTAGAGCAACCCCTTCATGCTTGCGCCGTACACCAGATCAGCATCTAACCTGCCTCAGTCATAAGTCCTGGCCCTTTGGTGTCTGATTTGAAGGTGCAGACTAAAAGAGCCGATAACAATACCAGCCTCTTGCTTGGCCCCATCCATGCATCATGACCATGTTCTTCACTGCCCTGGGAAGTGTTGTCATTCTTACTTTTGTTTGGAGGGAAAAAATCAGGGTGCTGAGCTTGTGACTTAGACTAGTTTGTAACAGGAGGAGGACAGCTTAAGCTGTAACTCATACTGCTGAAAGCTCGCTCATGTGATTCAGAGATGTCTTTGATTTTGAAAGAAATGAGCCCTTTAAACTCCCTGTCAGTGAAGACAATGCAGATAGGCCTGGCTGTCTTCTGCACATAAATGCTCTGTCAAACTATGTAGGCTACTATGAAAGTAAAGCCTCCTATTTATTTCCATAGAAACTACAACTGCTATGAAGAGCACAATAACACTATTCGATAGAGCAAATTCTCAGCTACAAAACGCTGTTTTTCAGCATAGTCTCCACCCTTAGCCAATTTGTGTGGATGTGCTGATTGAGATGCTTTTCATTTTGTGGTGTGACAGCTGTCCATGAGCATCTGGGATGTGGCTTGTCTTTCACATTGCTGTTGCCACTTCTGAAATGCACCATGTTGTGGGCCAACATAATAAAACAAGAGGCATTATTTTCAGAGCAGCCCATGTAGTTTCAGGCTGAGGTGTGGGAAGCTGATGAGGAGCCATCAGTCTCCATCTCCTGTTAGTACTGCATCACCAAGATGTGTGCTGTCACCAGCCTGTGGAAAATACCTGTGGGTTTGGAAAGGGCTGAAATGTTCCGTGGTGCTGGTGGAGGACAGAGAGGAGGAAGGTGGAGGTGCAGGCTGATGGTGAACAGAAGCTGTGCAAAGAGGAGCTGCCTTTGCAGGCTTGGGAAAGGGGATTGCTTGACCAGATGTGTGATGGAAGCAGGAAAGATGACTTCACAGATATGATTTTGTTGGCTCCTATGAATATAGAAAGCCCTAAAAACTTTTTAAAGTCGTTTATGCAGTTAAAGCATTATTACAAACAGGACAGGATCAAAAAAGCTCCAGGGGCCAAGTTCCTGGAGTTATGTGAGTACCTAAGAATCTGAACTTTAATTAAAAACGGGAAGAAACTGAAACCTCAGAATGTTTCTGACCACTGTACCCGCAGAGGAAACTTGCAAATGTGAGGAGTGTATAAGTAGGCCAGTAACATCTGATCATGTCTGCAGTGAGCCTGAAACAATATTTGAGAGAGGATGATTTTTGCCATGTGCTGCAGTGGAGCATTAACTCCATAATCAACCCTTTAGGGTCTGTCCTCAGCGGTCACATCAGACTTACCTCTGGGGGATGCTGCAGGATGGAAAGGGGCTGATGGTTGGGTTGGCATCTTTGAGAAGGAATACTGGCAGGAAAGAAAAAACAAATTGTTGCAGTTCTTTCCTCCCCCAACCCAAAGTGCTTTGTTCTTTGAACCTTGGAAGGGAATTTGATGATAACTGTGCTTTGTGCTGGCTTCTCTTTGAGACCATTTGTTGCCTGTGTTCTTTTAAAGTCTGAAATGTTAGAAAGAGATCATTATTTTTCCTCTTTAGCTTGACCTCTTCCTCCCTTGGAGAGTTTCTCTCCTTGTTCTGGCTCTGTCCTTCTCACACAATGCTATGTTGAAATAACGTTAAAGAGAAAACTTGAATTCCTAGAAAAAAACCCTTGATATTTAGAATGAGACGTCCTAGAACAGAAAGACTGAGTGTCTGCAACATGTCCTGGGCCTCTCTGGAGATGCTGTGAGGTACCAGATGTCAGTCACGCACTGCCTCAGTTTGAGGTGTTTCTGAAACAGGGATGTTAGTGTGAGCACTTCCATGAGACATAAACTACCCCATGGGTAACTTCTTTTGCCCTTTGTGCAGTAGGCCTTTCCCCAGCAGGAGTTTATCATAAGCAGAAAGGTTATCTCTGGTTACAATCTTGATTGTCCAGCAAATTGCTGAATGCCTGCAGAAGCAGGAGGAGAATGTGCAGCTGCAGGGTGTGTGGGTTCCTCACTCTATTTTACAGCAAGGGCTGGAGGCTGAGTGTTTAAGATGCCATGGGATCCTGACACCATTCACTGCAGGCGCTGGATGTGTATGAGCTGCATTCTGTAGCAGGCCACCCCCGAGGTTGTGGCATGGCCTGGAGAGTTAAATGTGCTGCAGTTCCCTTCAGGTGCTTTGCATTATGAGACTAGCAAAGATCTGCCATCCAGCCAGAGGCAGGTGCAGACGCTATCTAAAATGAGCAGGATGGCACAACTGTGTCTTTTTTGAGGGAGCAGAGATACACACTTCAGCTACAGATTACTTTTTTTTTTTGTAATTCCCCTGATTTTCCTCCTTTCCCATCTCTGCAGTAAATGCTACCTGCCAGCGAAAGGGCATGGGCCTATTTCTGTGGTCAGCACACATGAGCATCTGTTGGATATCACAGTCCTTTGCCCTTTGTCCGGCTGCAAAGCTACTTGGCTCCATGTGATGCAGCAGCAAAGGGATTTGAGGCTTTTGTTTCTGCTGTTTACAAAACATGAAATTTGCTTTTTTGTTGAGGAAAAAAATGCTCAGAAATGGGAACATCATAAAGCCAGAACAGAGCTATTTACACAAATGAACTGAAAACCTGCAGCACGATCTGTCAGAGCTCTGACCTGGTCATCTGCCTAAATGAGATTAGGGATTGTGCTGTTCAGTCTTCCATATAGCAAAGAAAACAGAAGAGGCTTTTGATTGTGATGTCTTCCCGTGGTGCCAAAAATAGCAGCCTTCAAGCTACCCCATTATTACTTTTCTCTAATTAAGAATTGGTAATTCAGACTGTGGTATGTAGGACACAAAGTGCCCAGCTGTGAGATCGCACATGACCAAATGATTTGCTTGTCTGGGCAAGTTGTTGTGCGCAGGGACTCCCTTGGGTGATTGGTAGAGGTAAAAAAAAGTGATGCATGTGAGGGAACTTGGAGGTCAGTCTCTTGCTAAATGCTTACCTTTCTATTTTCTAGTGACTGTTTTCCCAGTGTGTTTAGGTGGAAAATACATTTGCTTCCCAGTCTTGAAGCTGTTGTACCAGGGGAAAATATTGCACAAAAGAATTAAAGTTGGAGGAGTTAGTGTGGAATACTGTAATTAGGGCTTAGAGTACAAAAACTTAAAATTAGTTTAGCACATCACTCGACAGATGGGAAGTCATTTTTGTAAATCTAGAGAAGCAGTGGTTGGATTCAGTTGGTCTTATTTAAACACGACTTCTAATCACTTTCAGTATGTGTACAGAGAATTATAGGATAACCATTATTCTGACAGGAGGGCACTTCATATTTAAATTTAAATCCACAAAAGAGTACCCTATTTAAATGTAAACATGCTGTGATAACAAGTGGCTAATTATGCAGACAGGTTAGTGCAGCTTCTCTGGTGAGCAGCTGTGCACACACATGAGAGAAAGCCTTCTCTGAAACCCTAAAAGTGACTGGTGGTGCCAAGAGGTCAAGCGGTGCCTGAGCCACGGGTGGGAGCTCCCTTTGAGTTTTGCTGATGCTGAGAGCAGATGGGCCCTCACAGGTTTCCACTGAAAGTCAGGCCCTGACGACACCCAGAAGCACAGAGACAGAGATGACACAATTAGCATCTCCCCCTCCCCACAGCCTGGTGCTACCAGCCCAAGTTGAAACCGAACAGCGTCTTTGGAGAACCTTCCTCTTTACATCTCAACAGCTTTCTCATTTTGCTGAGAGAAAGATTATGCAGGTTTACTGGGGAGCTGCCAAATGACAGCTTGGTTTGACACCTGAGAAGTAAATGAAGGGAGAAGGAAAGCCTTAGCTGCCTCCAGCTTGGCGCGAGTGCCAGGAGTCCTGGAGCATGGGTGTGAGCAAGCACTGCAGCAGCAGAGGCAGCGTTGCAGCTGCTGTGGAGGAGGGAGATGGGGCCCATTGGCAATGGGTGAAGGTGTTATTCATCAGCTGGAGGCCTGACCACAGCTGATTTTCATGAGCCCCATGCTATGCATGGCAGGTTGATGGCTGGCTCCTCTTCCCGCAGGCCTTGCAGCAAAGGCTCACTCAGATCACCTCTCTCAAAAGGTGTGTTGACAATCAGCAGAGAGATGGACACCTTTCCTTAATTACAGCAAAATGAGTGGGTTTGGATGTGTAACTCCTGGTAGCAGACACTGGGGTCAGGGGCACCAGGACTGAGGCACAAACATGAAAACACACAATCCAGTAATTGAATGTAAATGCTAACCCTCTTATAAAAAGGGGAAAGATGCTGCCTGTGGTGCTCGGGCTGCACACCGTGCTGCTCTGGGGCTGCAGCTGCCCCAGCCGGGCCCGGAGGAGCTGAGGGGCCCCGCGGGGACACGAGCTGCGCTGGTGAACTTCTGGAGTGGGGCTTTTCCCCCTTTTGGGAGAGCAGCTCTGGCGTCACGGGAAGGACAGCGGCGGGGAACTCCACGCACCCCTCGGGGGCGGGCGCTTCCATCCCGCTTCAGAGATGGCGACGTGAGGGCACAGCGGCGCGCGCCAGCTCTCCCCTGGCCTCGCCGACCGCTCGCGGGAGGCGGCGGTGCAGAAGAGCTGGGGG
>WBMW01002179.1:904627-947868 GCA_013396635.1 Penelope pileata | reverse complement strand
GGGGGGGGGGGGGGGGGCGCTCCCCCTCCCTTGGGCTGCGGCCGGGCTCCTCCGGGCCGGAAGCGGGCGCGCGGGGACAAGGGGAGGGCGAGCGCATGCGCAGGAGGGGCCCCGGNCCCTAACGGTCGCCGTCCGCGCGGCGCGGTGCTGAGGCGGCGGCCTCGCGCCCATCCCGCTCCCTGCAAGCGATGCCCCGAGGGGCGGGAGCGGGCCGTGCCCCCCGGTGCCTCTCGGCCGTGAGCCGCAGCGCGGGGAGCCGGCTCGCTGCCGGAACGGGCTGCCCGGCGCGGCGTTAGAACGTGGCATTGACTCCTAAATGAAATTCCTTCCACTTCGCGCGTTGAATCATTGTTCGCAATCCTGGCTCTGCCGCTGCCGTTCATCCCCTGCCGGCCCCCGCTCTCCCCTGGTGACAGCGGGGAGGTGACGCGGCGCCCCGAGCCGGTCCGCGGCCGCACTGCGCGCGGTGCCGTGCCGCTGTGTGCGGGGCGGGCCGTGACACCCCTGGGGCCGTGGCCCCCCGCCGCGGTGGGAGCGTGGCGGGGCGGAGGTGATGCCCTCCGTCTCCTTTCCCCCTGCCCTGCAGGGCGCTGCTGCAGCGCGGGGCTTTGCGCTGGTCGCTGGGAGCCCGGCTGCTGTTAGCGCTGCGTTTTTTCCTTTTGTTCTTCTTGCTAGGAAAGGATGTAAAATGCAGTCAGCACGTTTGGAGAGCGATTGTGTGGGCAAATGAAAGAGTTCCCCCCCAAAACAAAACGAAAAAGCAAAATAAAACAGCCATCAGTTGCGGGCTGTGCCTAAGAACGATCTGAGAGCGTGGAAGAGAAAGAAGGGGGATGTGGGTTTGTGGTGTCGGTGCTGGGAGCAGTGCCGGGGCTCCTGGTGCTGTTTTTGCTTTCAGTCCTCGGAGAGGAGAGTGCTGCGTGCTGGCAGAGGGCAGGCGGGGGTGAGAGCGGGGCCTGGGCTCTGGCTGAAGATGAGAGGGACCAGCTGGGCAGTGGCAATGGCAATAGCAATGTCCTTGTGGGACTGCTTCCTGGGAGCTGCTGAAGGACCGGCCATCCTTTGGCGAGGCAGCTTGGCATGTTCTGGGTCATGCACCAAACGTGGCCGTTACAGCGAGAGCATGCACGTGCACTGTATTATGTAGTTAATAACATTTTGTGTGTTGAGTTGGTGTGACTGATGTTCTTTAGACTGTTCATAGACTGAAGGAAACTTTTCTTTTCTGGAAGAAGAGCCTTGGAAGACAGAACTGGGTAGGAAGAGGTGGATTTAGTTTGTTGCTTTGTTCTGTGACCTTTTACATTTTCTTTTAGTAAATCATGATTATAAAACCCATATTGAACAGCTCTGCTTTTATTGTTTTGATAAAAACTATGAAGGAGTTCTCTATGGTGTTTTGTACAAACAGAGCGGAAAGAGAGGGTTCCTGCCCAGGCAGCCCATAGCCTGGAGGGCAGCCCGAGCTCTCTGGGGCTGGGGGCAGGCAGATGGCGGGGAGTGAAGCGCTGCGGGTCAGCCTGGTGGGTTCTGGGCACCACGCAGCGGTACCCTGCTTGTTGGCAGTCTACCCAAGCGCTGTGACAGCAGAGAGCTTTAAGAGGGAGGTGAGAATGGAAGACAGAAATTGTGCTCTGAGTGCTGACTGTGAAGTGCAGTATGGGATCACAGTTTGAAATACAGATTTCAAGCAAGTGGGGAGTGGAGGACCGGAGCCAGGTGATGGGCTTTGGCCTTTGGAATTGGCAGAGAGACTGCAGGGTGGGCTGTTGTAGAGAAGAGATCCAACTGAGGAGATTCTGCATCTAGTGATGTGAGCGTCCTTGTACCAAATCTGCCAGGGAACTCGCCCCACATTCTCAGCACCAAAACTATGCAAAATCTTGACTGGGATCCATACCGAAAGCTGTTTTTTCCTTTTTCTCCACTGCAAGAATAGCAGTAGGTAAATGGCTATAACTAGCAGCACTGAGGATTTTGCTTCCAATAATAATAGCTCCAAAAATTAATATACCCAGTTAAGCCCAAATTATATTTTAAAAAAAAAAAGGTTTGGATTTTGTGGTGAAGATGTGCTTTGTGATTGCTTGGAAATGTGTGGGAGAGCAGTCCTCCAGAAAGTCGGAACATCTTCCAGAAGATGGGCTAATTCTACTGTAATCCTTTAATGTTTCATTGTTGACAGAAGGCTTTACCATGGATATTGTTGAGGTCTCCTGGCAGGGGCTCAGTACGTGACTGAGGCCTGAGTTTGCTCTGTGGATGACAAGCAGCGCAGAGATCGGGGCGTTGGAGGCAAGACGTTGGCTTGCATTTGGCCGTAGACAAGCTGCTCCCTTTTTTTTTTTTGTGCCAGTTGGTGCTTTCAGGTTATTTTATTTTCAAGTACAGAAATTGTTGCAAAAGTCAGCTGAGACATGGGTCAATTTAGGAGAGAATTTGAAGTTCAGTGCTAAGGTGAAGGTGTTGTGTGTCTTTGCTTCCACTAGCAACAATGTAGCACATCCAAAATAATGGAAAAGGTCATCTCCTACATGTCTAAGTAGATAGGTCATGGTCATAGAGCTGTGGTGGTTGCAACTCATTTGATTTCTGCTTATGAAATGAAAAATGTTCTTTAAATTTTGGTAGTTTCGTTATCCAAATTATAATTGATACGTAGCAAACTCAGTTACTTTAGCAACAGGGAATGTGAAATGAATCGTTGCCCTTCTCTTCAGTCTGCGGTACAGCAGCCTAGCAGAGCATGCCAGCTTAAAATTCTGTGATAAGTGACTAGGAAATACCGCAAATATGTAATAAATGGAACTGCAGCCGTGAAAGATGAAAAGCTACTATTTGGATCAAAAAGAAGGAAAAAAAAAAAAAAGCTTTTTCATTCATTGTTTTTCAACACGACAATGATTGTTCCTTTTAAGTTTTCCCACCAGGCAGTTCAGTCTCCCAGCTCTCCAGCCAGTCACTTACCTGGTAAGGTGATGTGTTTTTCAAGAGGCACTACTCATAAATAGGAGTATAGATTGGAAGAAGAAATGCTTACAGAATAATTTTCACCTGCATAGTACAGCAGTTAGATTAATACCTTTTCTGTGATTATGATTTTACTTTAATAAGAATAGTAGTGTATATATTTTTTAACGTTTTAAATGTAAGTGCGTAAATTGCATGCTTAAATCCACTTACTGCAGAAATCATAGAAGTATTTCTGTGTCATACTTTTTAAAGAAAATAAGAGAAATATGTGTTTTTATTTAGGAGGATGTTTAGGGGATTTGGCACAGTGACAATCATGGATTAAATTTGTGCGAACCTTTGTGCACTAATGCTGCATTCTCTTACAGAGTTCTCAGTCTGAACTGCAACAGAGTAGTTGTGTAAAACTTGATTATTTGATGTGCTTGATATTATAAAAACATGCTGACGGTCTGCATTGCTTTATCTGGGTCTTTCATAGAAAGCAGGGAATAGTTTTACTGCACAGTGTGCTGTATTTGCAAGCTCTTCATGTTCCCACATTGTTTTTGATCAGGAGTATCCTGAAGAAAGTTTCTGGTTATGATGGTGTAAATAACAAAAAAAATCTGACATGTATGTGATCTGCACGTTTTGTTGCTGGTTTAACAGTGCAAATTCCAGCACTGCATTGGCCTTTCCAGTTTATTTGCACTTGTTCTGATAAATCTGTTCTGGGATCATCTTTAACTTGTTTTTAATGATTGTCAGTCTTGAAAAACTTATTTTTTTTTTATTTCACATAGTGAGTAGAGCTTTCTAGAGTAACTGAATGCTTGTGTCTGTTAACTCACAGTTTTGAAAGAGTCAAAAATAATTTCTGTGTGGAGGTTTCCAGCCATAGGTATCTGGCAGGAACAGATTTGGGGTGGGGGGAACTCCCAACAACAAAGTCAGCATGCAGAGCTGGGTGAAAAGCTGAGCGCCTGTGCCCTGTCCAGCTTCCAGGAGTGTGGGATTCCTGTGTGCTGTGTTCTCCAGATTCTTCAAACAAACACTGTGTTTCTTAGTCTTTCCAGACTAGTATGCTTTACTTGTCTTATTCTGGAGAGGAAGAGTGAACTTTTGATTTTTCTCACTTCATAGTCTTCACGTCGCTGAGATTGTATTGAGCCTTGCGCACAGAAATAACCTTCTTGTATCTCTAAGGGAAGGGATGGGAAGGGGATTTTTATTCCTTTTCTGAAGTGTTTCATCCTCCTGAGTGTTAGAAGTACCAGCTTTCAGACCCTGCAGATGGCTTTATTTAAATACACATAATGGTGAGAACTCCTTGTTTCTCAGTAATTTTATTACACTCCATAGATTGATCAGTTTCCATCTCCCTATTGATTTTACCTAGTCCTTTTAAGCAAAAGCTGGTCCTTGTACCTCTGGCAGCATCTTCCAGAAGGGTGAACAAGAGAATAAAACTTCTATTAGCATAACAATTTTAAATTACAGAAATGGTGTGCTTTGCAAACAGCAACTTAGTGGTTACGGCTTTAGTCATATAATGTGAAATTTCTGCTTCTATAAACTTGCTTGTAAACTATGAGTTCCTTATACGCTTACAAAAGTTCAAGAATGATCTCTGTTCTCTTTACTGAAGATGAGGTGTATGTATCACCTTAACAAAAGACAATTGAGCTAAAAGTACTTAAAAGCACCAGAGAAGCAGAGCGTTATGTATCTTTGATGTGGATTTTCTGAAATAAAATTCCGAGGCCGTAGTTAGCACAATGTGTCCTTCCTGGGTTGCAGCGTTGGTAAATGGTGGCACAGATCTTTACTGCACATCTCTCTGCCGAAGGTTTACAGATCGCTTGTCGTTAGTTTGGAGAGTTTTGTGGGGCTAGCTCAGGTGTAGGGCCATCCTGTACGTTTTCTTTTAAGAGAGCAGCTGGTGAAGTTGAAGTGTTTATCACTCAACCACTCTGCTTCCTCTTGCATTAACTGCGCTGCCAGAAAAGCAAATTTCATTCATGTAATAGTGTCACAAGTTCACATGGGGGTTCAGGAGGAGCGGGATTGATTCTTTATCGAGTGGATGTGGTAACAGCATGAGCAATTTTATCAGTGGTAGTGGGAGTAAGTACAGTAATACTGTAGGTATAGATGTAAAAATAAAATTTATCAGTATGCAAGTTGCCATGAAAAGTAAGCCTTGTGTCGCTGTTGGTTACCGGTTGCATTCTTGTAGTTCCCTCCTACAATTTATTTTCTGATTGTAGCTATTGAATAAGATTGGACCAGAATTGTCATTCAAAGTAACAAGCTTCTGCATCTTGCCATTAATAAGCTTGGTAAAATTTCTTTTCTATTGCTTGTGTTTTGCTGGTGCTTGCAGCCACCAGTCTCTGTGGCTCGGTGCAGCAGGGTTTAAGGCAGGAAGCGGCGCACCACAGCGGTGCACCATGTGAAACGAGACCTTCTCCGGTCAGTACTTGAGCAAATGAGATCTTGCTCTGTTACGTTCAGCAGATTATGTTATTGGGGAAGAAAACAGATTAGTTCTAACTGCCATGCTTTGCAACAGATTTTCACTGGAGTCTGCCTACCAAACTCTGCTGGCCTGTTTTACTGCTTTTTTTTTTACACCTAATTATGTACCTGAAGTTAACATCTTGCTTAGTAAACAAACTTCTGTAAATTTTGTTGAATGCCCTTATTTGGTATTTTAGTTTTTGGGCTCCTCAGACTTGGTAGAGCAAAACTGCACATCAGGCAATGGGACACGTGATGACAGCACACAGAATTTAGGTGCATTTCTCTTTTAAGGGCTCTCAGAGGTTAGGCTGGCAATTTTTATTTTTTTTTTTTCTTGAAGTGAATAGACTAATATGCTCTTACAAAGGAGTTTTGCCCATTTAAGTAAGAAATTTTAATTTTCTGGTTTCAAAGTACAACTGACAGGTTCTATCAGCTTGCAGTGATATGCTCTAAACTGTGGGTTCTGCATGTGCTATATTCACTTCTTTTGTAGATTATTGCCCATTAGATGTCTTTGTAATATCTATTCCTGATGATCTCTCAGTTTGAAATACAAGTGCTTGTTTTATCATTACTGCATCGCTATTAGCATTATGGAGTTAAGTTCAATGAATTGCAGGTTGACGGACAACGTTATTAGCTTTGGGGTTTTGTTAGCCTCTATGTCCTGGTTATACACACAGCCAAAGCTAGTTTTGTGCTGGACTCAAAACAAGCTTATGTTTTTTTCCTCGGAGTTATAAAGTGTTATAGGTAGTTGTGAATGGTTTTATTAGGGTAATTTGTAACTTAGTTATGAATTTATTGCTTGAATTTTTATGAACTCCGTGGGAATTCTTGGGAAAAACTCTCGGGCTTTTTGTCTGGTTTTGAGCTGGCTGTTAGTTTCCTGAAGTTGGTTTATGCTGTAGATCGTATCAGCTTTTTAAAACTACACATTTAGAAGATCAAGCCATGGCTATTAAATTGCCGTTCTAGCAGATTTTAGGGAAGCCTGAGATGGCTTTGTTTGAAGATGCTAATTTCAGTCTGCATGCCGTGATTATCAAAGTGCTTTAAGATTGTTCTTTTCAATTTTCAAACTGATATTTACATAAATACATAAGCTTCAGAAGAACTGTTTCCTGTGTTGTGAACTACCGTTCTTTTATATCTGTATGCCATCTGTCACGTTATGAATTCTGTTGGAAAAAAATGATAAACAAGCTGATGTTCCTGATTTTTTTTTTTTTTTTGGTTGCATTGTAGAAAGAAAATTTTTAGACAATTTAGTGGGAGGTTGATAAACTTAACAAGATATTGTATTATTAGGTATTATTTTCTGTTATTCTATCTGGTCGTTATTTTTGGTAGAGTATTAGGATAGACCTAGTAAAAATTTCCGTGATATTTTGCTTTTTGGTGTTAGTATAAATAGGTTCACTGTGTTCAACAAAGGAGAAGAAAGTGATTTCAATTTGGATTTCAGAGTTGAAGAAAGTCTTTCAGTCATAGCTACGTAGAATTCAGAAAATTTTGCTTTGGAGTGGCTTATGACAGTTTGGAAAATGTATTTACTTGCTTGTCAGTGTTGAACCTTAGGTTTCACTGATGGGGTTGGGCTTTCAGGCAGACTGCCCAGTCTCTCCAGCAGTGGAGGGCAGACACCAATTTTCTCGTGGTTCAGTGTGTTACCAGCAGGCTGTGTCTCCAAGTTTTGTGCTGGGAGCAGGAACACTAAGAGGCATTCAGACTGAGATTTATGAAGGCCTGTCCTAAGTTTGTCCAATTTTGAAGTGTTAAGATTGAATAGGCTGCCTGTTGGACCATCCTGAAAAATGCCGTCATTTGTAGATTTGAGAACTTGCCTTTAGTTGCAGAATGCATAAATTCTTCCCGTTACCCATGTAGAAACCTTTGAAACGTAAGGTGGTTAGAAATAAAGCAGTGCCTCCCAAGAGCTGCACATACGAGACTGCGCTGGTAGGTAGGGGCAAGGTCCCTGAGCGCGCCTGGCATCTTTCTGCATCCAGTTCTACCTGTGTCCTAGTGCTGGGGCTGGTCCTTATTGTGTCACCGGGGAGCCGGTCCAGTTAGCTAACAGCAGAAAGCCAACTAGGACAAGAAAAATGTTGTTCCTTTGTCAGTGAAAGTGTGAAGCCAAGGAAGAAAGGGAATGCAGTAGGGAAGGAGTGGGCCCATCCCTGCTGATGGCAGGGAGCTGTTAGATTGGCTCTGCTAAGGTGAAAGGGAGGTTCTCCCACATAGCAAGTGTCAGATGTGGTTATTTCAGTGCAGTTTCTTCGGGCTTGATAGCTAGTAGTGGAATTGTCAATTGTTTCTTTTTCTTTCCCCTAGTGAAAACTGCGGATGGTAGGGGCTGAACCTGTTAAATGTGAAGGGATCATGACAAATAGCCTTTAGGTAACGCGTGGCTTCCAAAAGCAGAAGGAGTGCTCGTCTTTCTGTATAGGCCGTGTGATAGAACAATCTCAGGCTGTTCTTGGTACCCAGTTAGTATTTTTGAGTCTCTTTTCAAAGTGAAACGTGTAGCCTGTTTCACAAACAGAGTGTGCAAAGCCATTTCCTGGTGAGTGCTCTAGTGTTTGGGGCACACTAGCTTTGGTTTGACTTAAGAATTTTTAAATACTGTGTGTTATAGTGCCAATTCTCAAAATGATTTTGAAGTGTGTCCTTTGCTGTAAGTTTGAGAGATACTGAATATTGCAAAGTTTGTAATTCATGCTGATTTGTTAACTAGGTGGTAAGTTTGCATGCTAGCATGAGAAGTGGAGCTTGTCTGTATGAGAGGCACGGTGCTGGCTGCAGTTTGCAAAAGTTTGTTCTTTGCCTAAGTAAAAAGAAAACTACAGGCCTGCTGCATCTCATGGGAAATGTAAGTACATTAAATACACCAAATTAAATAGCTATCTTCAATCAGTTAATGTACATGAATCTGTCTGGAGGATGTGTTGGGGGGCGACAGGATGACGTACACAAAATACTTAGCCAAAAAACCTATTACATAACAGATTACTAAAGATACCATGCCATTATGGAAAGTTTACGGTCATTGTCACTGTTTATAAATATATCTAAAACGAGTAGTAAAAACAAAAACCAACCTCTCATTCCCCACACTGTTAACAGCAAAGTGGGAGGCTGAGGTGAATGACAGACATCAAAGATATTGAAAAATACCTATAAATAGAACCTGGAAAACAGGACAGTTATTTTTGATGTATAATAAATTAAAAAATATGATTATAATGATATGCAAATAAACTTGTGACAATTATGAGTAATGTACACTCGTTTTCCACTTTTTCTGAGTGAAGTACAGGGATGCTTAGTTTAGTTTGATAGGTAATGCTACTCAGTGTAATCTGTGGAATTACTGCTGTGAGTTAAAGCTTGGTGTTTAATGGAATTCTAAAAAAAGACTCGACATGTTAAATAAATGATAAGAATGTAAGCAGTTTTATCTTTTGTTTTTGTTTGGTTTTGCCTGCATTTGTTCTGAATTTGTCCATGGTGGAGTTTATGCCCATTGTATGACATGTTTTGCCCTGTCTGTTCTGATCTGCTTGTATCCAATGTGTATCTGTGTAAACAAACAAGTCTGGATAAGGGAAGGTAGAAAGTTATC
The DNA here is from genome assembly GCA_013396635.1 of Penelope pileata. Classification (NCBI taxonomy): domain Eukaryota; kingdom Metazoa; phylum Chordata; class Aves; order Galliformes; family Cracidae; genus Penelope; species Penelope pileata. The sequence goes on along the minus strand of WBMW01002179.1, from coordinate 938,756 downwards.
TGCAGACTGCGTCTCTGTTACAGTTGTCTGGTGGTGGTAACAGTTACTCTAAACCATCTCCAACTTGGGGGCACTTGATGGGGTGGGCTAATAGAACTCCTGTGATCTGCTTAAAATGTAAATACTGCATATCTTTTATAGATGTATATTATTTACATTGATTTTTGTCAAAACTTTGAGAGAGATGTTGACAAGTTTGAGAGGTGGGCCTGTGGGAACTTTATGAAGTTCATCAAGGGCAACAGCAAGCCCTGCAGCTGGGTTAGGACAATTCCAGGCACAAATACAGGCTGGGCAAAGAATGGATTGGGAGCTGCCCTGAGGAGAAGGACTTGGGAGTACTGGTGATGACAAACTCAACATGTTCCTGTAGCCCAGAAAGCCAACTGGGTCCTGGGCTGCATCAAAAGAAGTGTGACCAGCTGGTTGAGGGAGGTTTCTCCTCCTCTGCACCGCTCTTGTGAGGCCTCACCTGCAGTACTGTGTTCAGCTCTGGGGCCCCCAGCACGAGAAAGAGATGGACCTGTTAGAGTGGGTCCAGAGGAGGCCACAAAGATGATCAGAGGGCTGAAGCACTTCTCCTATGAAGAGATGGGGTTGTTCAGCCTGGAGAAGAGAAGGCTCAGGGAGACTTCATTGTGGCCTCCCAGTATCTAAAGGAGGCTTTACAGGAAAGCTGGAGAGGGAGTGGGATAGTGGATTTAAACTAAAAGAGGGAAGGTTTAGATTAGATGTTTGGAAGAAATTCTTCACTCAGAGTGTGGTCAGGCCCTGGAACAGGCTGCCCAGAGAAGCTGTGGATGCCCATCCTGGCGGCGGTCCAGGGCAGGCNNNCCCATCCTGGCAGCGTTCAAGGCCAGGCTGGATGTGGCCCTGGACAGCCTGGTCTAGTGGGTGGCAAATCTGCCTGTGGCATGGGGTTGGAACTGGATGGTCTATAAGGTCGCTTCCAACCCAAGCCATTCTATTTTGTTTTATGAGTCTATGAAATGACTGAAGCAGGAGGGACAGATAATAGTCTGATTTTTACTGTTCTCTTTTGTATTCATATATATATCAAATGTGGAGATTCTTGAAAACAAAACTTTTCACTCTAAAGAGCTCATTGCAAATATTTGTGGCATATTGAAACCTTTCATTTAAGTCAGGATTATAATTAGTGAGCATTATGCAAGACGAGGTCTTTTGAATCACCTCATTTGATCAACAGACAGGTAGTTAATGCTAAGGTAGAAATTATTTAAGCATTTCTGTAAAAACAACTTTTTTCCCCGGAAATGTTTAATGAACAAGTGGCAAATACAGTAACCAATATTCAACTAGTCCTCTGGAAATGTTTTCAGTTTTTAAATATTCGGTGTATACTCTTAATAAGATTTTCTGTGGCATGGTATCTTAAAAATCAAGAACATACTGAAGGAAATCCTTTCGTTTGTTTTCAGTGAATTAGACAAAAACAAAACAAAACAACACCCCCCCTCAAAACAAACAATCAAAAAAAGAAAAAACCTACAAAAAATACCCCAAACAAAATGACAGCACTTTCTTCCTTTTTCTGGGCCACTGATGAGGCTACATAATGACATTGACAGCAGTAGGAGTTTTTGTGGACCTATTTTTTTCCATAAACAGTGTGCTGTGTTTTATCGTTTGAGCAATAAAGTTGTTCTGGATCTAAAGCGCCAGTTTTAGATCAGAGGTTCTGGGATCAGTTTCGAGGTTTACTGCAGTTACTATATAGGTATGACTTCAGCTCTTCCATTAAAAGGGACCAAAAGAGCATTTCTTGAAATGCTAGTCTTACTGTGGCATTTCTTGAACTGATTTGAGTTTAGCTTTGGGCCTTCTTGGCATTACCCCACAATAAATGCTATGTTAAATGAAACTCCCAGGGCTAAAATTCTGTAAATGACGTCTGTCATTTAAGTTCTGTTGGAGGTAGAAATGAAAGATAGATTAAGGATGTTAAGCTGTGGAGATTGAAATGTGAGGATTGTTTTTATTTTTGCTAAATGCATAGTCTTCCATGATACCATTTTATCCATTACACATGCCTCCCCACAAACCAAATCTCATCTTGAACAGCCATAACTGGAGCAGTCAGCTTTTTGGTTTTTTTTTTTAATCTAATCTTTCAGTTTTAAGTAGTACAGCTCTGATGAGATGCTTTTCATCTCCAGATCTCATACTTTACAAATGCAGGTAAGTACTGCATTTGTTTACAAGTGAGGTGGAAAGAAGCTTTTTTTAACAGCTTTTTGGACTGGGTTTCATATGCACTTAAGGCTGTGTTTGAACACAGTCCTTTAAGAATTATTTTCATATGTTTCTTCTAGGGAATGTAGGGGGGGAAAAAAAGGATGGTATTTCCTGTGTTTAAGGGACAAGCTGTTGACCAAGATGATTGGAAAACGATTAGCGTTACAAAAAAACAATTGTCAGCCTCAGGGAGGTGAAGAATTAGACCTTATGCAGTTGGCTGGGCATCCTGAATAAGAGACTTGCTTGACTGAAAAGCAGCTTGGAAATTTCCTCTCCCTCTGTGCCCCTCTCCCTATCATTTATAACATGAAACTCTTCTTTCCAGGATAGTTTTATTTGTTGGCACAGCTAGATACACATGGAGATGATGTTATTTAAACATGTCAAATGAAAAGGTCATTTGTGCAGCATTTTAATTCACTAGGGTAGAGACAAGCTCTTTTTTCTGATGGCAGTAGAACTTGCTGAATATGCTGTTGTAACAGCCTATTTGGATAACTTGTAAACAAATGAATTAGCATCCCAAAAAATGAAAGAACGCAAGGCAAGAGAACATTTTGTGAGATAAGAAAGTTACTCAGCATTTGAAGTGTTATTTCTTGTGTTGTTCCATCTCCCTGATGTTTCTGTTTTTGTGGTAAGTGAAAGCTCAGAACTACCAGAACAATAATGTTGGAATTAGGTGAGTAAGCAGATTTGAGACTTTAATTGTGTCAGAATTATGGTGAAGGTAAAATCAAAGGTGGAGATTCTTCATAATTGTAACAAAACTACTGAGAGGAATCATGTGTTCTTTCACTGATTTGCAGTGTCACTTTGTATCCAGTAATCTTTCATTTGTTACTTCCCTCCAGTTCTGCTATGCTAAACATAATGATGTAGTTAACAGTCACTACATTAAAATACAGTGAAAAGAACTTCACCATTTTGTGTTTTCTTCTAAACTATGGCGTTACTGGAAAACTGGTATCAGTAATGAACAAACTAGCAGTGGACTACCATGGCGTGATATTTTAGCTTGGCTTCTTCCTTCTGTGGGTTGGCTGTGGCACATAGCTGTACACAGCTGGGCTGTGTGTGTGGCTGCCAGGTGGTAGTTAGCCTTGGCTTGAAAGGCATCTAGTTTGCTGTCTCAGAAGTGCTTGCTCATTCTGTGGAGGTTTCCACTGCCTTGCTCTAAGTTTCACAGTTAAAGGTGTTGAGGATGAAGAGAGGCCCAAATTCATCCCAGCATAGAGATTTCAGTCCTGTGGGAAAAAGATTCTGGTGACTTCCTGAATGCCTGTTTTGTGTTGTTGTGCTTTTGTGTTAGCCTCCCTACAGGCTGCTTCTTTATGTCTCCGGAGGTGTCAGAGCACGCTAGCTTTTACTGTTTGTCTCCTTCCTTTTGATGACTATTATTTCCTTAGCTCTACCAAAGCTGTGGAAACTCTTGCATGGATTTATTACAAATATCCCTATGCAAGTGGTAGCACTTCAGAATGCAGTCCTCAGATTGGCTTACCACACTTAATTGATTTGACTAGTTCATGAGTCAGAGACACCTCTCCTTTGGCTTTCAGCTGTGGAGGAAAAAAGTCAGTGTATATGCTTCTAAGTTGCAGGCATGCTGTGGGTGCAGTTAAAGCAGGCTGGCTTCAGGGCTGCACATAATCCTTAGCAATGGTTTTGTAGCTGAGAGCTCTTGCCATTGTGAGGATATTAATTTTTATCTGTGGAATTGAAGTTCTTTTACTGAAGTATTTGTGACCTGATTTAGATTACATAGCAGGAAGGAATTATTGTCCTTTATTTGAGGCAACCATAGTCTCTATTTGACTTTGAAAATTGTGTGTAAGCATTATTGACTTTTGAGACTACTGCTTCTGAAAGAATTTATTATTTGGAACTTTGTTAGGTGAACATAACAATGGATTGATTTATTCCGCGGAAGCTCTGAGCTTAAGTTTTGTTGGGCTATGGATGCGGCCGTTGTAGGGGAAAAATAGCTGTACATTTTTAGCTTCTGACAAGATGTGTGTGACAGATGGCATCTCAGCTGTCCAATATGAATTCTTTCTACTGTGTAAATATTGATTGGAAGGAAAAAAAAGGTGTTCCATGGCTCTGAAAAATGTATCCTTGTTGGCACAAGAGGTCTTGGACAGAACAGTACTGGTATGTGCAGAAATCAGTGTCTGAACAAATCTGAAAGGCCTGGTAGAAGTCTGTCATTTCATTAGACAAAGAAAATCAGAAAAAACAATCTTTGTATGTTTTGGGGAAATAAGTAAAGATGGTCCCTTGCAAGGACCAAGTGCACCCAGGTTCTTGAGCAAAAGCAATCCCATGGATGGGTTTGCCTTTGCCCGAGGCAGGCAGAACCCAGACTGTCTTGCCCAGCATGTTTTTCATGTGCACTACAGGGACCCTATCCCCTTCTACAGTATGTAGAAGGTTTGACTGGGCAGGGCCAGCTCGATTGGCACATCCCCGAGTGTTGACCAACCAAGTGGCCTTTGCCAAACGTGTGTCCCAGTTTTTAAATGTTCCAGCACCCACTGCTTTCAATGTAGTTTTTAACAGTCCATTGTATTGTTTGATTTTCCCAGAGGCTGGTGCATGGTAGGGGATGTGATACACCCCTAGGTAAAAAATGTTCTTTAACGTTAAAAAACGTTCTTTAGTGGAAGTGGTGGTCTGGAATATGCTTGGTACATGTGCAGAGATGGTCAGCAGCTAATCTTTGGGCAGTTCAGGTGCTTTATGCCAGAGGGCTTTGTCTGTTCATTTGTCTGTTCTTGTCTGAAGCACCCTTTCAGCTTTGGAGATAACCATCTCTTTCCTGACAGACTTGGTAGAACTTCAGAGCTTCAGAGCCTTGTGCTGATCCCAGAGAACTTGATTGCCTGATTCTTTGTAAGGTATGTTGATGGAACCATGTATGTTGATGGAACCATGTTGCATGGCTGCTCCCTCTAGAACGTCCTGCAGAGATATTTTTTCTGGTTGTTGTCTGGTGTGTTGTTGAAATTGTGTTTTTTCAGCTCCATGCAGTTCTCATGGGGTTAGACATATTCGCTTTATTAACCTCATGTGCTGTTAGTATTTGGTACATAGTCCGCTCTCTTTGGGTACGTGACTAAAGCCAGCCGTGTAGAATTTATAGAACTTCTACTGAGGAGTCCATTTCTGTTATTTTGGCTATCAGTTAATGCCAGTGCTGTGGTTTTCTTGAGCGCTTTTTTGACATGGCTTTTTGTTTTGTTTTGTTTTCCTTTGAATACTTAGTTGAATTTGTACTTTGGATGTATTGTGTGCATCTTACAATATAGAATTGCTATCATCAATTTTTACCGTTTAGGTGCAGCCTCCAAAGATAGGGTCCAGGTAGTATTCTTCTGTAAGCAATAGGGTAGCAATCCTGTGCCAATAAAAGCATGCACGTCCAACAGCGTATTCTCATGAAAAGCACTGGCATGAGGTCAGTTCTTCTTTCTTTGGTCTAAGCTTCTCCTTTTTCCTTTCCATAGGGATCAGTTATGGCTGTGTGATTTTATACAATTATGTTTCATTCAGAAAATACATCAGAATCTTTTCATTAGTTGTAATAATTATTGAAAATGCTTCAAGTGTGCAGAATTAACATGACCGGTGAGTCACTTAGCAGAGTCATTCAAACAATAGTTTTTGAGCTCAGCCAGAATAAAAGAATCTTGATTAAGAAAAGTAAGCAACCATGGAGCAGTTGGACAGGACAGTGCCTGAATGCTTTGTGTTGAACTGGTAGGTTTTGCTAAACTAGTAAGGTGCACAAAAGGCTCGAAAAATGTAGATTTCAGCCCTACCACTGACCTTTGTCATCTCTCAGGTCTGTCATTCACTGTTACACTCAGAATGTTTATTATCTCACCAAAATGTTTTATCTTTTGTTTTTCTCAATTGACACAATAGAATTAGCATGGTAGCAACCATGCCGAAGTGTCAGTGTTCTTCTTGCTCTTCAGTAGGCTTCTTGAAAAGAAACTAATTGCTGGTCTAATTTGCGTATCTTTGTATTTGGAATAGATGGGTGCAGTGCTTCTCAATGTGATGGGCAGCACAGTTCCAGCAGAGCCAATCCCTCCATGGTCTGGCTGCTATTTCTGGATGCAGTGTCGAAGGTGGTTTGAAAGTTTCACTGCTAATTTTCTGTAGCCAAGCATAGAAGGGAAAAAGTCGTCCCTTCAAAGAAATCTTTTTGATGGAAAGGAGCTAATGTGTTAACCTGATCTTTATTTTCTTTTATAGAAATTGTGAAATTTTGGTGAAAGTAAATTTGGTTAATGCATTTCATCTTCAAACCATCTTCAAAAATGGTTAGAAGTGTTCTGTACACTCAAAAACAAAAATAAGTGTGTGGGGGTCAGGCATTTTCAAGCATTTCTGAATTTTATTAATACTGAATAAATATTAGTAAATAGCAGTCTTATTAAACATTTTCTGTATGAAATCCATGGTGTTGTTCTAAATGAATTTTCAGAAAAGTACAATCTCTCCAGGCTCATCCTGACTTGATGTTCTGAACCATGGTCCCTTAGCTGAGCAAGAAGACCCTTACTGCTGGTAGATCTGCATCTTCCAAGATCTGGCTTTTCTTTAGCAGAGAAAAAATTCTCTGTATTGCTCGAGAGAAATTCTGAAATGACTCTGTGACCTGCAAGAGAATCATTGTGTTTTCTGGTCTGGGGAATGTAAAAATTACTGTTTGGGGAGAAAAGCTGCCCAGGTTGAGTTTGTTTATCAAGCATACTGTTTTTTTGTACCTTAGTGGGGTACTTGTTAATTCTTAAAATAAGTAATTGCCTGATTTGCGGATGGAACTAGCATTTAAACTGTGTGGAGATGTTATGGTTTGACCCAGCAGACAGCTAACCCACACAGTTATTCGTTCAGCCTCTCCCCTCCCCAAATGGAATGGGGGAGAGAATTATGAGAAAGACACGGTAGAACTCATGGGTTGGAATAAACACTATTTACTAAGATAGTAAAGAAAGTAAAAGGAATACCAGTACATATATGTATAAAGAAAGAGGTTATGCAGAGCAGGGGCTCCCAGCGAGCAGTGACCCTTCCTCCTGACTAACCTCTTCCGTAAAAAAACAATCCCATGATGTTATATGGTGTGGAATAGCTCTTTGGTCAGTTTGGGTCTGCTGCCCTGTCCCTGTCCCCTCCCAGTTCCCAGCTCCTTATGCCCCCCTAACTGTTTCACTCGCAAAAGAATGCGGAACTGAATACGTCCTTGGCTGTTCAACACTGCTGGGATGTTAGCAGTTTTGTTTTTCTTCTGAGACCAAAACATAGCTTCATACTAGACACTATGAGAAAAGTAACTTCTGTTAGAAACTAAGGCAGGAGATGACTGCATTACAGTTATAGTTAATATGGGAGATTAAATGCTTGTTCTTAGGGGCATGTAAAAGGTCCTTATGCTGCTTTAAAAAATGGAGTTACTGCGGGCATAAAACAATTTCTTCCTGGGCAAGAAGCACTGTAATTAGTGTGAAAGTAGGTCATGCAGAGGAAAATCTGTGTAAAATACAGATCTCGGTGGAAATAATTACAGAAAAGATGATGCTGTGGTGTTAAGCTGCATGCTGCATGTTGAGGATGGGATCTCTGCGTGTGGTTCTGAGCTGCCTAGTGACTGGCAGAAGGTTCAGAAGGCTTGCTTCTAAGTTTGAAGTAAATGAACCAAAACCGCTGGTTAAATTGAGGAACAAAGAGAATAATTGCTGGGTATAGTGCCTGCAAAAATATGAATTTTGCTTGTTTGTTTTCTGCTTTCTGAAATTCTTAAATTGTATAAGCACAGCGGAGTTTAAATCTAGTCAAAATGAAAACTCTCCTGCAGTTTTCTGTTTTTTTTTTTTCTTTTTTTTCTTTTTTTTCTTTTTGGGCGTGTTGACAACTCTTACAAACGAGAATAAAGTTGAAGGACTTTTGAAAAATATTATTTCTAGGAATCTACCCTCTGGGATTAGGCTGGGGCTGCTCTCTGGAGGAGGTGACTTGTGTTTATCAGTTGCTCACTAGCTCCTCGAGGGCTGCAGAGCAGAGAGAACAGCTAATGCTTTCTGCAAAAGGGGCTAGAATCCCACTCTCGCTTTGCCAATATTGTGTTTTTTCCAGTGCTATGGTAACAGGAGCAAAAGGTTGTAAAAACATTCCCTGCCAGAAAAGTGAGCACATACAGCTCTCGGGGCATGCAGGGAACAGATCTGTTGAATAGGAAGGCGCTGCTTTTGTTCAGCAGTTTTTAGATTGAATTTTTACTGACTTTCCATCAATCCTTTTTGTTGAGACTTGTAGTTTGTTTAGTTAGACGTGATGCTTGATTCCTTGGTGGCTGGCTGTCGCTGGGTGTCACCACCACCTTTGGCAGAGCGGTACTGCAGCAGAGGTCAGCTCTCAGCAAGAGGCCGTGGGCATCCTGAACAGGTTGTTTGGTCTGTACTCTGCTTCTGCTCCCTGTCTAGCGATCCCTCCCAGTGCTGGGAAGGAAGTTGTGTGGTCTGTTGCAATTTTTCAGGGTCAGACAAGAGCGTATCTGTGTCTGGTCACGTAAGCAGGTGCAAGTGTGCGTTTTGGGTGATAAGGCTCTGGCACATGTGGCAATGCAGTGTTGGAGGAGATGGACCTCAGCCTTGATAATTCTGCAGTAGACAGTAAGGGCCATCCCGTCAAAGACAGAAGGGATTGGGGAATGTTTCATGGAGAGATGTAGGGAAGCCTCTTTTGATTCCATAGTTTGCTGGTTTAGTGTTGGTCAGGTGCAGCTTTGAGGCTCAGGCAGTCTGAGCATAGATCTGCCGGGGTTGGAGGCTCTGTGCTGCCAGCGGCTCTATTGCTTCAGAGAGGGATATTGTATGTTGTTACTGTTGTGTGAAGGTTTCTTATTTTGATCTCTGCTTTATTTTAGAAAATAAAATAATTTTTTTTGTTCTGTCGGTTTATGTATCTGATAATAAGTTTATTGTTTTCAAATGTCCAAATTGGTAGCACCTTTAAAAAGTACCAAATAGGAATCACTTCCAATTATTTTCAGATTTATACTTAACTGATTATTGTGGAAGGGTTTGTGTAATCCGAGCACAGTTATTTACTAGAAATGGAAAAGTGATCGTGCAGACTCTGGCCCTCCTCTCTTTCCAAGATGACATTCTTGTGTCACCTGGTAGCTACACGGCTTTGTCTCTCTTACAGCATTTTTTAGCCACAACTATCAAAGGTAGCTAACTTAAAATGTGGTAACTTCTACACTGACAGCATTATGGGACATGCTAACATGAGGAAGTAGGCAGGTGCCATGAAAGTCAGCCGAAGGACCTGTGTTCCTGCCTTGGCTGAGGAGGCAGAGTTGTGAGCGCAGCGTGAGCACGCGTGTTGTGGGCAGGCAGCACAGCTGCCAGCAGCCTGCTCCCGGGGCTGCCTTGTGCCTTGTGCAGGGCCCACAGCCATGGGCACTGCAGCACAGCTCGATGGCAGCCTGACGTAGCTGTGGTAACTGATGGGGGGTGTCAGCTCCACCGATTTGCTTTTGGGAGCTGCTGGCTGAATAGGGCCCTGTGTCTTCCCTTTACATGCAGTTACAAGCTGTCCTGCCATCTGACTAGTTACATAGGCTGTAAACTATGATGGTGGATGACGTGGCTGTGTGTCCTACTTAGCTTTTCTTGCTATGAGGTTGTAATGTCTGGCAGCGGACACTTGGAAGAAGAACCTGCTTCTGCAGCCACAGCTATCTCTGCTTGTGATTCAGAATTGGAGCTGTTAGTTGGCCTCAGTCATTGCTGTGTGCTGAACCCATGTGAGAATTTAAAGTTGAGTAGAGAAACTGAGAAAGTTGGGAAATAACTGAAATGTTACATAAGCCCCTATGTACTGGATAAGATTTTGGGAATCTGAAATAGACATCCTTTCTTAGAAACTGTTGGCTTTTGTCAGATTTCTTGAGGAAAAAAAAATCTGTTCCTCTGATAATGTTAAGGAGAAAATGGTGTGAATAACATTTTCTGTATAGTGGAGGGCAATTATTGTCTGACTGTAGTTTGTTCCAACTTCCGAAGGCCACTTCGATTCTGAACAGCGACCTTTGCAAATGCTGCAGTGGCACTTCTATCAAGTGGCTGTAAAGTCAAAATTGGGTTGAGGTGCATTCTCAGTGGTGCTTACGTGTACACTCACGGGAAACTAAAGCTTCCTCAGAGAGCGAACAGCTGTAGGGCAGCAGGTGCACGGAACAGTAGAGGTAAGCGCGCAGATCTTTGCTCTTTTTTTGAGGTTCTTCATTCAACGCATCTGCGCTGGAGTAGTCTCTGATAGCGACAGATGCGATAAGCTTGTACTGATATTAAAGCTGAAATTGGCCTTGTATTTGGAGCTCCGATAATTATGTTGCTGTATGAAATAGAAAATTGTCCGCCTCTCTCAGCTGTGTTATTGCCGAAGAGCTAACAGCAAGGTGAAGGACCCACTGACGGACAAAATCAGCAGTGGCAGCTTTAAATACACACGGAGAAGAGGTTTCTGTCATTGCTGTTGCTTCTCAAGGGAGCGCTGTACATTTGATGCTGTAAAGCAGTTATGCATTACTATTAATATAACTCTGTGTTAACTGCGTTTCAGATCCAAATGCATTTGGATGCTAGCATTGCTGTTCAGTTTCTAGTGATAAATCATTTTAAGCTATGTTATTTATGTGTTGAACAGCCTTTATTATAACCTTGTCTACTAGATTTATATGAATGCAGCATACTGAGGTTTTTTGTTTGTTTGTTTGGCATAAACAGGACTTTGGCTCTAATTTCAAAGAATAGGAAGTTGCTAGTTTTGATGAGAGCAGGAAATTTGCATGTGAATAGCGGTCTTCAGTGCTTGTGACTGTGGGAAAATAAATCCTAAATTTGATCCTGGTGTCATGTAAGGGAAGCAGACAGCAGATTTATTGCCATGATGCTGGCAGCATAAAAACAGTGGTGTAAGTGATTAGATGTCAGGGAAGCTGTGCTTGTTCACTGCTATCATTTGTTACCTTTCTGTCCTGGATGCAACAGACTGATAGCCTTGTCATGGATTTCAAACCAGTGGGCTCCTTTTGCCCTTCCTGGCAGCCTTGAATGCACTATAGACTTAAAAATCTGCTTTTTCACTTCAGAGGCTACTAATCAAACCTACATTTTTAGGCTTAGCACACAAATAAAAGTACGAAATGATTCAACTGATAAAACCAGAAGATTTTATCTTAATGAGAGTGACCTGACACTGACTGCAATGGCTCACTGATAACTGAGTTTCAGCTGGCTTTAAAGTTAGGAAGGTGCATTTATGATCAAGAAATTCTAATAACATTTACTGCATCGTTAGTGTTTCAATGACCTGAAAAACAGAACAACCTGATGCCAAAGACTTTAATAAATGTATACATAGTAAGAATAAATTCCTTAGCTGGCATGCATTTTATTTTAGTATTCAGATAAGTTAAACTAAATTAGCATAATTTAACTATAAAAATGGAAATAACCTTATTTACATTTATATTCATATCAGTGGAATAACCTTGCATTTGGAAATGGCTTTTCTTTTTTAAACATTGCATTTACTGCTTCCATTTCAAATGTTTGAATGGTAAAATCTAATGATAGGTTTTATATATTCTTAATTGTAAAAGCAGTAGCTTCTGTAAAGATGATAGTTAGCGTAAATGCCAAGGTTTCTTATGCAGCTTTTTGAATTGATGTACTTAGATTACTGTGTGATTTCAGCTCAAAAGGTGATGTGCTTGATTAGATTTAGAGTATTCAAAATTCACAATACTATGTCCCTGATTTTACGGAAGCATATGCATGGAGAAGAGTTCCCTATTCACATCTGACATATTGCTTGCTTATGTTTCTTAACATTTGATCAGTTCATAATGGTTAGGGTACAGTGTGCATGGGAGTATGATGACTGCCACGTTTCCTTGTTTTTAAAACAAACTTGAAACGTTTGAATAGGGTCGTGAGGAGATCAAGCTAGCCGTTTTCCTTGCAAAGATAATGATAACAATAGTTAACAGAAATGAGCAAATATGTAGAAACTAAGACACAAGAATAGTTTCATGTAGAGATGAATAATTTAGAAGTTATAGGATTACAATTGACAGAGAAGAAAAAACTGCCCCCGACTCCAACTTCTTCGGCTTTCTACTTATACTGAAAATCAGATGGACTGGATTTCCTTCTGTGTTCAATGTACTAATAGAATACAAGGATCCTCCAGCACATCTGAAAGAGAGATACTGAAGTCTTCTAGTTGTTCTACAGCATTATTTTTTTTCAAGCGTTCTGGAAGATCTTTTTTCTTTCTGTTCCAATGTGTCAGCGAGTGCTTCTGCTTTCACCTGTTTCACCTTGTAGGCCAACTGCTTACAAATTGTTAGGGACATGTTTTTCATACAGGAAATTGGCAGCTGTAATAACGAAGAAGGAGTAAGGAGTATTCTTTAGCAAGTACGTGTTTAATGAGGTAGTTTGTTTGAAACAAAGCTGTTGTATTTTTCACTGGCAGTTATATAACTTTTTGGCATGATTGTGGCATAATTATTGGGTTAATGATGCTCAGTTTTCTTTTCCATCATTTTTTCTTGCTTACTGAAGGTCCTTGGAAAGCACTTAGACTAAGCAAATACCATCTGCGTAGTTGAATAAATGTGTGTAAAATATTTTATTATGTGTAAGGCACAAGTTGTTCTGAATAACAAAAGCTTGTTGAACTCTGTGTCCTGCAGCTTTTATTCCTGGGGCTTCTTGAAGCTGATGCAACCTAGAGAGAAGCCTGAGGGGTTTTGCTTGCTGGTCTTAGAGAAGAGCCTCTTTTTGTTTTTAATCAAAAGAAACAACAGCTGTCGTATTGGTTACATGAAACATCTTCTCATTCTTAAGATTTTGCTGTTAGGTTTTTGTCACACATATTGAGTTTTGTTTCACTAAATAGTCCTGTCTTGAACAATATCAAGGGGACACTGTGTGTATTGGGGAAGTGGTTATTAGATGTTGGACACACCTCAGTGTAATTAGTCCTGTATTACAATATGCAACTTCAGCTTCCACTTTGACACTGAAATGTTGCTGGTTAAATGCATTGTACCACAAAGAGCTAATTTTTTCAGAATGAAGTTTCTTTCAGAACTCTTGTACATTTTTACGTTTAGGCTAGTTGAAGATGGTGGAAGGCTCAGGAGAGAAAACAGAAAGAGAAAAGCTTCCCCTCCTGCCTTAGTTCAGCACTAAGTAATGTTAATCTCAGAAGAAAAAGTTTGTCACATTGATACTGAAGGCAATAACTTGTGTTAATCTTTTGTTGTAAGACTCAAATACAGTTTCTTTATCAACTCATAGGTTCAAACTTTTGGGATCTAATGACAGAATTTGTTGTATAAGTCTTGTTAGCCCAGCTGAAAGCTTTGAACTTCCAAGTTGATGATGGCTAGTAGTTGGATTGCCATCAATGTTTAGAACTAGGGGAGGAAAGACACCTAGCTACAATGGCCAACTAAGCTTCCAGCTTCTTTTAGTACTTCCTGTGATACACCACTTTCAGACCTCTCTTAATTAGCTCCTTCCAACTCATAAGAACTGTATTTTTCTTTTTTAACTTGTTGCTGTCTTTGAGGTGTTTCCTTTTCTTCTAAGCTTTCTCATGGCAGCATTACTTCCAACCTCTGTGATTCTGTGATTTCCCTAGGCAAGAGAAAAACATGGAGAGATTTAATTCCTGAAGAGGATATCTTATGTAGTCAGCAGTCCAGACCATTTCTTGTTCAAATCTGGCAATGTAATTGTGCTCAGTGAATGGAATTATCAGAGTGGCTAGAAGAAGTGATGCGTAGGCACTGTATCCTGCCATGAAAAACAGTCGGCTTTGCACTGGCTGCCAGTTGAATTTCACATCCTTTCTACTGCTAGCAATTTGAGTTATGTGATCCAGTATTAAAAAAAGTATATATTTTCAGGTAAACATTTGTGTCATCATTCCTGAGTTGTGTTAGGCTCAGTTTGGCCTTGCATATTGAAGTGGAAACTATTAGTATCTATTTCTTACAAGCACATACTGTTGCATCTTTGCTGGCTGAATTTGTATTATACATTGTAGCTCTAAGACTGGATCTGTCCTGTGAAATATATCTAGTTTGTCATTTTGCTTTGTTTTCTGGAGGAGGCACAACAACTGTTTTAGTAGGGGGTGCTTCCTGCAGACTGAGATCTTCCCGAGGGATTGCTGGGCAGAGGAGTGCAGCCGGGGTCTGGGTGTGTGGGTTCTGTTCCTGCTGTGGCATGCAGAACTGCTCCCATTGCAGCTGGCACGTCCTCGGCTGCAGCACAGCAGAGAGCTCTGTGCTGAGCCTCACGGCTGAGAGCTGGAGGGAAGCAGACTGTGCTGTGGTTCAGTGGGGACCACCTGGTGTGGGCTTTGTGGGGGTGAGAATGTTACCTGAACGGATGCTAAACTGCTGTGGACAAACTGGTGATGGCGCGGGAAACATCAACAATCCTGAAGGCCATGCAGATGGTCCAGCTGTGATGCTCAAGTATCTCCTTAACATTGTTTGAAGTCCAAGCTGGAAGTCCAAGAAAAGTTCAAACTTGGCTTCAGAGAATTTGGAGCCCTGTATGCAGACATGCAGAGCAAATAATTTGTTCAGGTTATCAGCTGAATACCCAAACTGGATCTCTCAGCCAGAAGGGGTTTTGTGCATACAACAGTTCCAAGTGTGTCTGTAGGCTTGCTGTTTTACCAGAAGCCAGTTCTCGTTGAACTAGTGTAAATGGAGGTGACTTGAATTTAGTTATTAGGGATGCATCAGTGGAAGAACTAGCTTGGAACACAGATTTATATTTGTACTTCTTGGAGCAGTAAAACCATAGCAGAGGCTCATAATTTCTAAAATGATAGATTGTCTTCCCTTTGTTCTCCAGCACTTCGGCTATTAATGAAACAAATTGTGCTTGCTGGCTTCTACTCAGCTATTCTAGATGTAGAGTGTACTAACGTAAATCAACAGTTTCTGCTTCTATTAATAGGCTTCACAGCAGCTGCAGAGCAAAACTGACAAGTTCTGGTCATTTTTATTATTGCTGTTCAGAAATTGTTTGGATAGCTGTGAAAGTGTCCTGGGGTGTGTATGCTTGCTGTAGTGATACAGGTTACAAGTGGGGAGAGAGCGCATTTAGATGCTGGCAGTGTGAGAGTCACTGC
This sequence comes from Penelope pileata, assembly GCA_013396635.1. NCBI lineage: Eukaryota > Metazoa > Chordata > Aves > Galliformes > Cracidae > Penelope > Penelope pileata. The sequence goes on along the minus strand of WBMW01002179.1, from coordinate 923,234 downwards.
AGAGTTCCGTATTCCTCTATTTGGGAATCCCTAAGCGAAGTTGGAGCTCTTTCATATAAAATACACATTATCCTGCTGGCTGAAAGCCGGGTGTTTTTAAACAGGGTCTGGGGACTGTACTTTTCTAACAGCTTTATAGCTAGATCTAAGCCTTTACAAGCATCCTTTCTTGGGGAGCACCATCACATTGTGCCCTGAGAAGTTGTCCCCTAAATTATGCAGTTCTTGCTGCTGCTGAGACGGTTTTTACTGTTGTACGAGGAAAAAACTGCTGAGCAAGAAAGCTTGCTTTCTACAGCATCCCGTCTCTCCCGCACCCCTTAGGAGCTCCATTGCTGCTGTCCTCCTTCTGGGAGGCAGAATGGCAAGTGGTACCAGTGGGGCCGGCAAGGAGGAGGGATGCTAGCGGACTGGCTGCTGCTGTGACTGGACACAGGAGAGGTTGCCAGGACAGAAAGAGTATTGAGTACCTTTCATGTGGGCATTTGATTGAGGTCCTGTGTTTGCATACGCGTTGTGGTGTTTGTTATTTTTCTTGAAATTTTGCTTTTGAGGGTCTTAGTGCAAGGCCTTGTGAAATACCTTGAGCTGAGAATGACTTTCCTGTAGTAAAGGTGTGCTTACTTTCTCTGCTCCCCTGAAGTCAAAGCTGTAAAATGGATAATAGATTCAGTTTATGCTGAAAGATACAGAATTACTTTATTTTCTCTCTTTAATAAAAGCATGTTTCTTGAATCTTGGTACTCAACCTGTGTGAAAAATATATAAGGGAAAGGAAATGAAATGTAGCATTACAATGGGTGCATATAGAGACCACTTGTCAACTGCTACATGGGAAACAGCACCATCCGCCCTTGAGGAGGGTAAAGATGACCTAAATGAAATTCACTGTATTCCAAAGCCTAGCAAACTGGAAATGGAAGTTTCTTAGCATCTTATTTGTGTGTTTTACCAGTAGTTTAAGCTGTTTTTTTTTATACTGAATTTCGTTCCACTGATGTTAACTATTTCTAGGAGAAAGACTGTGGAAACTAGATTCTTAGCTCATTAATTCTAGTGGTATTTGAGAGGAATGTATGTTCTTCTAATGGCTATTTTCTGGCTTGACAGCCTAAATATTTTAAGTGCTCTTCTACTAGAATAGTAGATCATACTAATTCTTTACAGAAGAAAATGCGAAGTGAAAAGGAACAAAGCCTTTAAGAAGAAAACATGGACTTGTTCTTTTTAAAAGTGATTCCTCTTGCATTTTAATTCAGCTACTGCTTTAAGGGGATAATTATAGTTCATTCACACTGAGTGCTTCCATTTTTAACGACCATTTGTGGCAATAATGAGGTCTATATAATTGGGAGATATGAGGAATATGGTGTTTGGCAGATTCTTGCAAGTTCTTTTAAGAATACAAATTGAAGTACAAAGTTTAAAAGGGAGCCTGAATTCTGTAATAGAAATGTTTTCTTGTCACATTGGATAAACAAACCAAATTGCGAATGTAAAGTCATAAAGAGGATTAAGTATTTTGGAGTACTTTTAAAATTGTTTGCAAAAACACAATGTAAGAAGTTGCACTTCTAAATATTTCTAGCAAAGACCAGCATGTTGTATACTAGCCAAATTTCTTTTATAAAATACTGAAACTATTAAAATACAAAGTATCTTTGTGTAGTGAAGAAATGTAAGGGAGGAAAGATGGTAACTTTTATGTTCAGTTAGTTTGACTTCTATAATTCATTGTCCTTTAAAAACAGGCAAAATTAGTTCATTTCAAGAATCTTTGTGTGAGAGACTTACTGAATAAACCTTTTATTTCTGCTTTCAGTCAGCAGATAAGCAGCGAGCCCTAGAAGAAACCAAAGCCTACACAACCCAGTCATTAGCGAGCGTAGCCTATCTGATCAACACTTTGGCCAACAATGTTCTCCAAATGCTGGATATCCAGGCATCCCAGCTTCGACGCATGGAATCTTCAATCAACCATATATCACAGGTGAGACTTTTTTCCTGTTTTGTTGTTGTTGTTCTCTGTTCTTGAAATTATGCAGCAAGTAAAATTCTCACTGTACTTACCTGATATTTTGTGTATAGGAAAAATAGTTACATTTAAAACAAAGGGGTGCATTTCTCCTAATACTAAATCTAGGAATGAGTATCTATGTGATTTTTATATTTGTGGTAGTGTGAACGTTTTACACAGGAGAAGAGACTAATTGTAGTCTTGGTCAGTTTATTGTTTGGGAATGCGTTCATTCTGTGTATGAAGTGAAAAGCACAGGTAAACAGCTGATGGAAAATTGAGAAAATTATGTTAAGAGATGATTAACCTTCCCAGCTTTTATTTGGTGACTTACTATATGTGGTATTAAATAGCTACAGGCTCTTAAAATTAAAAAAGTATGAAACGGATGGTGGAAAACACTACTTGTAATCTTTTCACTTTAGCTGTTGCTGTCGTAGTGACATCTGATGGCAAAAGCATATGTGGCTTTACTTAATAAAATGTGATTTGCAATGGTGTGAAAAGAGGGCAGGCTTAACATCTCAAGTTTGTATATGGCTACAAATTGTCTGTCATTGTTTGCAGTTTTTCTGAGCAGAAATAAACTAGTCTACTGTTACCAAGAATCCATGTCTGACCGCCACACTGATGAGGGAATTTTAACTGCCAGAATAAGCTGAGAATGAATTATAGATTTATTGGAGGTTTCTGTGCTCATGATGGATTAAAAAAAGAAAGCAAGAGCAATGATACAGCACTTTCTGTTTTTCTACTACTGTAGAGGTAGTTGGTTTCCTTACTGAACGTTTTGTCTTACTTGACCAGTACATTTTGTCTGCTGGAGTTTCTTGTTCTCCATGTGATGTCACTTTTTTTTTTTTAAATAAATAAATCATGAAATGAGAGACATTTGAAAGTGGGAGCTGTGTAAGCTAGGAAATAGATAAGTTGAACCCTAGAACACTATGCAGATCTCAAAGAGATCCTGCGGATGACAGTGTTATGACAGAAGAAGCAATACCAGTGCATGACAGACTGGAAAAACAAACAAAGAAACAAAAAAAGCAACCAACACAATAGAAAGGTAAATTTTCATCAGTGAGTCAATTAGAGTGGAGGGATGTGTTCTATTTATTACTCAGAAAATGCTGTAGCTGGCTGCCATGTTCCTTTATGGTTACCTTTTCTCCATTCGAGATGCTTTTCTGTCTTGTGAATAGTCTCTCAGAGTACTGCTAAAGTTGAAGCTAGGTGCATAGAATGGATTGAGGTCTGTTAACTTGCTGATGCTGAAAGAGTTGGTGAACTGGTGGAGATCTAGACCAGCAAAGGAGGTGAACAATTTTTTTGCTGTCCTAATGAGCTGAGTTGGTTTGCTGAGAGGTCAGGTAAATTCTAGAGAAGGTGCAAAGGAAGGGACAGCCTGAATTTTCCTTTCTGGTGGCAGTACGCAACTAAACCGCCTCAGTTACCTCATGCAACCGCATCATCGGAAATCAACTGAGAAGTTTGGTCTCTTCTGCTGCATGCTTCTTGTTAAACCATGGACACCACAATTCATTTTTTTTTTCCCTAGAAAATGTCACAAGTTGCTCTGTGCGTGTGTATGCACTGTATATATGCTGTGTATGTGCATATATACTTCTCTGTGTGTGTGTGTGTGTGTGAGATGGGTGTTCCTGTGTGTCTGTATACAGTTGCTGAGAGGCTAGTGCTAGCTGACAAGTATTTCAGCTGTTTGAGAGTCTAACACAGAATGCAGCATATGAATAAAAATACCTTCTCTCAGCCTTCACTGGATTTGATTTTCCATTTTATAGATGCATGAAGTACATTTGTCACACAGTTTCTGTAAAGCTGATTTTGGGGAAAGGATCATGGCATTGTAAACTTTTTCCCTGTGAGAATCTTGAGTTTCATGCAGATTGAGCTGTTAGATCAGATTATTTTTGTCACTTGTACAAAATGGATAATTACTTAAAATTGAGTGCTAAATTACCAGTACCTGATACTGTTAATTTCTAACAGCCAAAACTCATAGGCTGCATTTGTAACAATCAAGCAAATTTAAAAATATTTCCGACTTCTTAAATATTTCTGTAAAATTGAAAATTCAGGGTTGTTTTTATTGTTTGTGTGTGCTACTACATTATCCATATGTAGGATGCTCACCAAATCTTTATGGAAGAAGTGATATCAGAAGAGCAGACAACATTTGAATTTTGGATATTACTTACATGAAGTGTGCTAATCCAAGGAACTTAATATTCGAGTCACACTTACTACACTCAGATACTGAGTGTATGATACTGATGTTGCAGGTGTTACTCTCTCAAATTCAGTGGTTACATTTCTTTAGAAAATGGATTTTTGTCACAATTTCTGTGTAATAGATAATTTCTGTTCAGTAACTTTGATTATACTTGTGGAACAAGCCTAATCTGCAGAAGACTTCTTCAGTGTTTTTCACTTTGGCTGTCTAGTGACGTTAAGCACTTCATGGTATAATAATGCCTCGTGGCCAAATTATCATTCTGTCTGTCTGACCTGAAATGATGTCAGTAAGGTAGAACAGGTAGCAGCTTGGTAACTACCGTCCGGTCACATTTGACAGTGCATTACCATGTTAACACTTTGCTCAGTAGGTATGTGTACATAAGTCACTCCAAAAGTAATGTCTGCTATTTATTTCCGTGAAAACTGCAACAGAAACAAAGAGCACAATAACACTGTTTGGTAGAGCACATTCTAAGCTACAAAACACTATGTTTCAACCACCATTAGCCATGCACTTCTGCCAGCTATGAACAAGAGCTCCATGCTGCGCTCATAACAGTCTGCACCAGTGGAAGTGACCACCGCCGCCTCACTGTGCTCACATCCACTGTTCGGTCTCCAGAAATGTTCAGCAAGCGTCAATGAATGTCAGTGGGTGCCATTTTCTCTGCATGGAGGAATTCAGTGCTGCACTCCCATGTCAGATGCCGTTGGGTCAGACTGCCCCTCTGCTGCCATCTGTCACACGGCAACAACATGGAATGGAATATTGGTGAGAAGGTTCAGCCTCTACTGCCATCCCACCACCACTATAAAATAGGAGGCGTTACTTTTGGAGCAGCCCCTGTAGAATGCCGGTTTATATCCTGTTTCTATATTTCCTTCTAAGTGCCAACTTAATCAAAGAACTGATAACAATTTGTGGGTTTTCATATTGTATTTCCTGAATAAGGAAATCATTTTAATGCAAGTGATTAAATCCTTTTGGTTTAAAAATTATGATTACTTTGATTTGGTCTGAAGGCTGATGAATCTATTCCTAACTTGCTTTCTTGATCTTTGTCCAGGAATAGATAAAATGCAGTGTTTTGTATTTGAGTAAAGATTTCAGTCCTAAATACAGATAATCTGTATAAATATTTGTATTTGTTAAAAATAATTGTGTTAAGGTTTTTTCAAATTAGCAGATACTGGAAAACATTGATCTTTGAACATTGGAACATTGATTCTTTGAATTAATCTGGCAGATTTTCAGGTTTTAATATTTGTATGATGAGAAATATTTTATCAGATTTGGTTATAAAATGCTCTTAGTGAGGAAGTTCAGCTTTAAAACTATTCTCCGCTATTAATTACATAAACAGGCGTGCTGCCACAAAGAACTCAAATATAGTAAGAGTGATGAATTGTCTCTGGTGCTGTGGGATGGAGAAGCATGCTTCATCCTCTTCTTACAGAATTTGTCTCCCATGATGCTGCCAGTCATAAGCAGTGAACAGACCACAGATCTGACTCTGTAGTCAGCACGTGATGTTTAGCTGAACTGCAGCAGTGCGTGTGTGCCAGGTGGGCTCTGCAGGGAAGTTCATTTGGACCTTCCATCGAGAAGTCAGTGAAGGCTGGTAACTCTTTTTGGTTGTGTTTTGCTTGTGAATTATAAGAATAGCCAGAGCTCTCTAAATGGTAATGGAAGTCTAATGTGGCACAGCCGCTCTTACCAGGTAATGGGTGCGTAGCTTTTCAGCATCTTAGGGTCAGTATGGCCTCTTACTGTATGGGATACGTACAGCGTAACTTGAAGCAATGAATACGTCACATTTCTGACGTGTCAATTTTTCATTTTGAAGTAATTGCCCAGTTTTCAAGCTAATTTGAAGGTTGTTTAAATTCTAGCAAATTACATTAAAAAAAAAAAAAAAAAAAACGAACAAAATAAACCAAACTCAGCATCATTGTATTTAAGCAACCTTTTCTTCTAAGATTTTTTGAATCCGAATTTTAAAAGCCCAAACTAACAGACTGACAATAAATTGATAAATGCAAATTAGAATGTTTTGAGCAGAGGAAGAAATGAAGGCTTGTGGAGACTCTTGCTTCTGAAATTTCAACGCAGGTTGGACTTCTGAAGTGCTAACTTAATATTCTGAGAAATGTCACTTATAGGTAAAATATACTTCAATGATCTGAGTTCAGTGACTTTCAAGTGATGTGGTGAATAATGTTAAGTTTGGTTTCCCAGAAATTGTTTAAGATTTTCGCTATTTTAATCTTTAAAAATATGAGGCTGTTGTTGTTGCACTTGATTTGGAAACTCAGTGCTTCAAAATGGCCAGAAAATTCCTCGTAGAAATGAAGCGATGTATACGTTTTTCTCCTTAAGCCAGTTCTTGCATTATTGCAGGCATTTTGGAAGGTAAATGAAAAGGTGGTAGTAATGAGTCTAACTTCTAACAGACTGTCTGTCATGTAAATGCTTTTTGCCAAAGGTAATGAAATGATGGGAAAAAAATGCATAATAATGCTGTCAGGGGTTAGAATGCTGTCAGAGAGGAGTGTTTGAAGTTATGGAAGAGCGGAGTATATCCCCTCTGCTGCTCCTGCCAGACTTCACAGGCTCAGAGTTCTGTTAGCCCAGCTGGAACTCCCAAAATATAAACATACTTTTTTGGTCATCTTCTTGGAGATTTTCTAAAGAGAGTCATTTAAAAATGATGCTTCTAAATCAATGAACGCGCATTCTGTTGATGTTCTTCTATCTCACGGGATTTATGCTAGTACTGGAGGCAATAATTACCTGTGTTGAGGAAAAATGTTTTTATTTTCTTTACTAGCAAGTTAATCTTTGTTCTTTTTTCTGCTAGTCAAATAGCTTAATGTTCTTTTCTCTTGTTTTATAAATGTCTTAAGATCTTATGACTCCAGTAGTACACTCATCAAGAAAAGGAAATTTTTGAAAAACCTTCCATCAGAATACTTTTCAATACAATTTTGGGAGTACTTGCCAGGAGTGGATGCTGTTTCAAGACACTTAGTCATTTCATAGGTGTTAAAGATAAAGGAGCTGTTCTGAATTGTAACGCAAGAGAATTCCCGTTAGGCGAGCTTCAGGTTGCAGTCAGATTTTATGCATTTCATTGTTTGTTACTGAAGTGTCATGCCTGGCTTATCACAGTAGTCCTTAAGGAAACTGGATGTACTTAGGATTTGTATTTAATTATTAATAAAACCCTCTCATCATTCATGGAAACAAGTTTCCACAGTGCTAGGATGCCATCACTACAGTAACGTGTGCTTTAAATGTCTTCACTCACCTTATGTTTGTAGATAATTGCATAATAAAATACTGAAAGCGCATGATTAAGTTTGCAGAGGTGAAGCAGTGAATGCAGAGAAAGAAATACTCTTGTCAACACTGCACTGAATTACTTTCTCTGATTTGTAGATTGAAGTCAAAGCACTGAGAGCATAGTGTCTAAGGCATAACCCAGTTTTGAATGTCCTGATTCAGACCCATAAGATTACAATGTTGCAGTACATTTGAAACATTATATAGCAATTGAGAGACAGTTGCTGTGGCAGCTGGGGTTGTTTAACCTCTCAGCAAATGGGATCAGAGGCCTTTGAGACAAAGACCATAAAATAATCAGTGTAATGTTTCTGCAGTTCTCTAGTGTCATGTCCGGATCACAGATGAAGACTGAGATAGCAGTAGAGATTGAATTCTTCAGTGGTATTAAGCGTGAAACTGTCCTCTACGTTGTTGCAGTTGCATACAGTTAGATTATTAAAACCAAAAACCACAGCAAACCAACCAACCAAAACAGTTCATGCTTTTTAAGTCCCCAGCAGATGAGGTGAGGATTCTGTAGACAGTCTCTTGGGTATAACGGTGACTTGTTCCAGAACCTCTCCTGCGATGCTGTGAAAGGAAAGGTCTGGCATAGGGTGGGGATTAAAACATGTCAGAAAATAAAGTATGGGATCTGACCCTGATGCAGAATGGTACATTTTTGGTGCTCTGTGTCAGACCACGTTTATGTGCTCTGTTTGCACTAGTGCTTGTGCAACCAGTAACACCGTGTGAGATGTGAGGAGTCTGACCTATGCAGCTGCCTTGGGGGTGGTACACAGATGTGGTTATCCCTGGGAACTACAGGAAGGACTTTGGCAAAATTGGTTGGGGAGCATTTTAGTTCTTAAATAAAGCTTGCATGAACTGTGGATTTCTGCAAAGCTTTGTGTGTTGGCCAAATTTGGGTGGATTTTTGTGAAGGTGATGGAGAGTGTGTCCCAGATAGTTTAACTGTCCTCGATAGATTCCAGATCATTACCCAACGAGCTTTCCAAAGGGAGGAGTGCCAACATATTTGGACATTGAATGATCTATTTTTTCTGTAGCTTTGTTTTAAGAAATAGCTGTATAGCTTTGGTAGAAACTTTACAGCTGTCAGCAGGTGGTACGAGAGGTGGCCGAAATGTGTGTGACAAAGCTGTGTTCACTGCTTAAGTTTAGCAAAGGTGCAGGATATTGAAAATATGTTGCTGGAAAATAGGGAGTAATCTTGACAGACTGTAACTTCAACTTTCATATAATGTCCCTGATGTTTGTGAAAGTTTTTCTCTGCAAAGAGTTTGAAGAAACAGCTTTTGGGAACTGTTGTTTGTTTGCTTTGGTGGCTTTTTGTATGTTTGTTTTGTTTGTTTGCTTTTGTTTATGTTTCGTTTGTTTGTTTTTTTTATAATTTAAAATTATTTTTAATGATCTTTTCTACTGCTTATGCTATCTGTGGCTCAAGCAAAAGTGGAAAACTTTGTAACCAACCCCACTGCCTCAAGTGCCTGTGTTTGTCTTAACTATGAAAAGTCTTTCCGGTACCATTCATGATCACAATAAATGTTATGAACAATTAGAAATTCGAATGATGGCAATTCTGGGTGTTTTCTCATTTAGCCCATTGCTAAAATGTTTGTTCACGACTCTGTGAAGTTTTTTGTAAGCAAAACTGGTATACAGTGTGAGAAAACCAGCTTACGGTTTGTTTTTGAAGTTGTGAAAGCTGAGGTTTGGGAAGATGTCCTTACGCCTCATTGCACTGGAGGCTATTTCAAAGACCAGCTTGGAGAGCAATTTTAGAATTAAGAAGGATAATTAAAAGAATCGTATAAATCAGTGTCAGTAAATGAATAGGAAATAAGAATGGAAAAAAGGTATTTTGCTGAATTGTAAAGAATGAGAGCAATAGAAAACCCAGAGAACTTATGGCTATTAGTGGGGGTTTACAGGTGACAAGTTCAGCAGTGAATTGAACAAAGATGATGTAAGCAAGTACATATAGTGATGTTTAGCATGGTGTACAGATCTTCAAAACATTGAAACTGATTCAGTTTATTTTTTTTCTGCTGACTCTGTATTCAAATGCATACCACTGTTAGTAAATACACTGCGTCTTTTGTAGACGGTGGACATTCACAAAGAGAAAGTTGCTAGAAGAGAAATTGGTATCTTGACTACAAACAAAAACACCTCAAGAACTCACAAAATCATTGCACCAGCTAACTTGGAGCGACCAGTTCGCTACATCAGGAAACCTATTGATTATACAATTCTAGATGATATTGGACATGGAGTGAAGGTAGGTGATATTGTTAAAACAGCCAAAATGCAAATTCATTGTCTTTGTATATTTTCAAAATGACCTGATGCTTTTCATGATAATATACCAGTTTCTCCTTGCCTGGCCAGTGTGTCTCTACATGTAAGAGGAGTTCTGCGAGATTGCAGTTACTCTTTCCCCTTCCCTTTCTCCCATGCTTCTGAATCTTGCAAACTCACTGAATTTTTTTTCTGAAGATATTTGGGACTGTGGATCTCAGGTTTTACAATGTTTCTAACCACCTTCTTGTGTGATGCTGCTATTACTGTTTGAGCCAGTTGTCAGGATATACCTGAGTAATGAAAAGCTAATGACCAACTCTCACTTTTCTCTCTGAATTAGCAACACAAAGCATGATCCAGCTTTAGTTGCCCCTGGTTTATTTTGAACCTCATCTGAAGAAAGTGTTTGCATAAGAAGTATTATTTGCGCTCTTCTCTAATTTCTGTCAGTCTGTCGTCCCCATACCCTGTAACGTGCTTTGTGCCGTATGGGGTTTCAGAATGGCAGTAGTGCTGCCAAGTTCAAAGCCAGCTGGCTCTCCCTTTTAAGACTAGGAAAAAATTAATTTTGGGACAAAGATCAGAATATGACACAATTGTTGACTGTTGTATGCAAGTGTTAGATCAGTGCACACAATGGCAGTAATGTCATGTGCAAGATTAGATGTGTGAGGTTTTTTTTCTTTTTTTAAAACATTTACTGAATGTAAACCCAGTCTTAGTAGGCATGAGCTCATTGTTAACTTGTGCTGCCAGGAAAACAAATATGGAAATGAGAACACTGGCAGAGTTAAAGTTCCGGGAGAAGAAAGGTAAATAACACAAAGCAGTGTCATTTTTACATGCCAAACTAACAAATTGTAAACCTGCTAAGTTAGCAGTAAGGTAAGATGCTTCTTCCAGTCAAAGTACACCAGAATTTCTTTTGCTTGATACCTACCTGCATTGGGTTATCTATGATGTTCATTTGAGCTGTCGTCTTGGACGGTCATTTAAATGGCAACAGGTTGTTTAACCTGACTCTTTAAAATACAAATTCTTAACAGTCCTTTTTAAATATTTCTTCAGAGCAATTTCACTCAAGGTCTTCACGTCCTGTTCATCAGCAGAACACAGGATTCACCATTTCTTCACCATTTCTTACCAAAAGATTCAGCTTCAATTTGTAATCTTAATCAGATTTTAAAAAGATGTGACTCTTTAAGTTTAATTTAGAGAAAAAGTATGAACAAACAAAAAAAAGAAAAACAGATCAACCCCCCAACAGTAATAATAGCTACAATTTTGACTAGGAAATCATAATTATTGTGCTAAAATCTACTGCCAATTCAAATTTTGAATTTCTGCAGGTCAGCAGAACTCCTCCTGGATGTGGATGGAGCATGTTAACCTATAGGATTACTACTGCTAATATTTTAATGATCACTTTTGTTTTACTGAGATTATTTTAGAATTCATTAAAAATAGTTCTAATTGCTCTACAACACAATCTTACTTAACACTGGCTTTAAACCCTTATGATTGTTACTCTAATTACCTCAGTGTAGCAGAATCATACCCACTGTGGTGCAGTGGCTAATGAGTCAAATGTGCATTTGCATCCATTTGTTCTGCTTGTGATTTACTTCAAACAGCATCCAAACGATATTTGCGATGTACTGCATTTATCTAGAAAATGAAGCATTGTGTACTGAGTGACATGACATCTAGCAGACTTGAAGTTACGCTGTCTTTAACATTAAGATCCATAGATCAATTCGAATGAGGTCAATCCTGTGTTCAATGCTGAAGAAAGAACCACCCTCTTGCTGGTAGGGAGAAAGTGACCTGTTGCGTTTGTCAACCTGTTGTATTTATTCTGCTTGAGTAACTACAGAATAGTTTACTAGGTCTCCTGCCGGAGAACAAGGAGAAAAAAGAGGAGAGGTAGGAACTTAAAATTTGCCTATTTATAGCTGCTTATTGCTTGTGCTGTGACATTTTTCCCTTCAAATGAGTACTCAGCAGGAGTTACTGGATAAATAGCGTTGAAGGTCTTGTTATCATCAGAGTTGCCTCAGTTTGCATTCTTAGTCCTCTGTCTACTTTTTCTGCTATAGGGCTTTCCCTGAAGTACTCACAGAATCACAGAATATCCCAAGCTGGAAGGGACCCATAAGGATCATTGAGTCCAACTCTTACTGCATACTGGGATACAAAATTATTTATTGTCAATACAATTGAAGTAGTGCAGCATTCATTCATTGTGGTCCCTGAGAATGATGGCAAGTTGGACTGAGAATAATACAGGAGAAACAGGGAGCAGCATCCTTGGCCAAGAAATCCAGTATGCCATGTTGAAGTAAATAGTTTAATCAGTTTATTAACCAGCTATGATCACCTGTGGAAATTCAAAGCATCAGTGGATACCATCTTTGGGAAAGGGTCCTTTACAGTATGGTGAGAGAGAATTTAAATGCCACTAGATCATTCTAAGTGATCCCTCCTCATCTTGCTTCCCTGAAGCCACAATGCTGCAAAAATCCAAAGAACTTCTTGTCTGAAAGAGGCAAGGCATTTTTTTGAGGGTTTCATGGGTTACAAAGTCTTCCAGTCAGCTTTTCCTTCCAGAGGGTTTCTTGTCAGGAGAACAGAAAAGAAAAAAGTTTGATCTGTTCAACATGGTGTGTGGTTGTACTAAGGTACTGTGATTATCAGGCAGGACCACTGAGCAAAAGGTCTCTGGACCCTTCAGTGTAACTGGCAATCTTTCTGGCCAGTACAGAGACACCTGGCTTTTCTGTGTAACCGGGAAACAGGGTCCTTCTTGGTTAGTATCTGCACGGAACTTTGAACTTGAAGACAGGATGTTTTCTGGTAAATCAATGTTTTCTTTAATACCTTAGGTTCTTGTTTTGAGCTAAATGGATGAACGAGAGTAGTCATTCTGGATGCTCTGCTGTTGAGATTCTGCCGTATTTTGCATTCAATGTTACAAGAAGTGTAAGAAGTATAATGTGTAATATGTTTAGATCCACTGAACTGAAAACAGATCATAAGATATTCCAATGAAAGAGCTACCTTTTTTGAGATTTTTATTATGGGGAAAGAAAATATATTGTGCCAGTAAGATGTTGTATGACTCCATGCCAAAAAGCTTAAACTTTAAAATGTTTCGCTGTTGACTAATGTCTTAATATTTAGTTTAGAAAAAGGTACAAGACATGACAATTTACTCTTGGTCTTTGTTGAAGAGACTTCTCATTTTATCAGATTGAGTTAACTAATAGCATTGCCTAGTAGGAAAGAACAGATACTGACTTAATATTGTAGAGGATTTTGTTTCAGCTAGTTGCAGATATGCTAACAGAGTTAACTGAGTTTCAATGAGCTCGGGTATTGATAAGTCTGTTCTCTGACAGCTCCAAAAATTAGTCTCCGAAGTTAATTGAGCTAGGTCCATTCTGAAAGAGGGTGACTTTTAATTAGCACTGTAATAAACAGTGAGTAAACAGTGTACAGACAATTGAGCTTTAATTTTGTGTTAATCTAAAGGCTTTGTGATCAATGTGTATTAAAAGTTTCAGCTTGAAAATCTTTTATTCATGACACATTCTGCTTTAGCCACTCTTTCTATGATCTGTGATACATTATTTTGTTAATGCTGAATGCTTAACTTTTTCTTTCTTTTTCCTTTCTCTTCATATCCTGAAGTTCCAACTAACTTTTCAATGCTTTTTTTCCTTACCTCTTTTATTTGCTCCATTTATGCATTAAGTGGTTGCTTAGATTTAAGGTAAGAAACCCCAGGGCTGGATTCCCATTCTTATTCTTCTGAGACTGTTACACACGGGGAGATGGTTATGTGAATGTTGCAGGTGGTTTAAAACAACACCGCTCTCCTTCCTGCGTATCCGATATTCTGTTGAATGACAGGTTATCATTACAGATAAAACGTTTTGTGATACAAATTGACATATTTATGCAAGGAAGCTAACAGTTCGTTTTAAAAGTTGTGTGACAAAATATTGACTGACGTAAGCATACCTATCAGATCATTTACAAGGGAGGAATGTTGTGCTAACTACGCATAGGAAAAAAGATACAGTCAGTACTCGTCAGCTGAACATGAGCCTCCCCCTGTGTAATATTCTTTTTATCCTATATACGGTGTGAATTATGATTTGATTGGGGTTAACATTTCAGCATAAGATTGCCCTGATAAGGGGGCTCCAAAGGTGTGTAAAAAAAATTCAAATCTTGACGTTATTTTTTAAAGTTGCAGTATCCTTAATTTTTTCAGAAATGGGTAGCGGTGTTTAAATACAAAGAGTCAATAAATGGCTAAGTGATTTCGGTAGTAGACTGTTAAGTGAATAATGCATCAAAAAGCTCTGACTGAAGTATGGCAAGTTCTTGAGGGTCTTAGAGAAATTCAGATGTTAGTAGTGCTAGTGGCTGCAGAAGTAGCAGCAAAAAGCTTCAAATCACTTCGACAAGTTAATGAAGTTACATGTTACATTGGAATACATTAAACAATAAAGAGGTTATAGCCTTTATAGAGTAGTTTCCTATAGTTGTCTTCCTGAAGTGCATCTGGTTTGGGGATTTGGGAAAGAGAGAAAAGAGGGAATGAAATTCTTTTAGTAGCAGCCATGGTTTTAAAGAGGGAGGTGTATTTCAAAATGTAGAATATTAATATGTTGCATGGAAAATAGTAACTAAATGAAGTTCCAAGTTGGTGTGAAGTCTTTTTCATGACTAAGTATTTTCTGTTAGTAAAAAGCTAAGAGAAAATCCTGCACATTCCTGAAAAGATTGCCTGTTAAATAGCTACTACGGTAGATATCCTAACGATGTCCCTGTGGAATTGGCCGGCTGGTACTTGTAATAAAGTATTTCCGTGTATGTAGCATGTCTGATCACAATGAAAATCTTTTAATAAATGAAAGGATATTTCTTGCATGTCATTTTAAATGTATTTTCACATGAGTGTAAGGTACAGTGTTTAATGTCATATAGTGTTTAAAAGGTTTTTTTATTTGAGAGTTACAAAACACATCTCCCTGTCTGTTTCCACCTTTCCTGAAGTGGCTGCTTCTGATGCTGAAGACGCCTCACTCTGCACACAGGCCATGCTAGATGGTGCTTTTACAAAAGGAGCTGGCAAACTGTCCGTTTTCTTCATTGCTCTCTGCAGTTGCAGTTGTTAACAAGTAATGACCATCCTAAAAAAGTAAAATATAAAAACTGTGTAATTATAGACATGCATGAACTGCTGTATCTGTGCATCATCTGCAGTGAAGAGTCTCTTAAGCTTTCCAGAGAAAATTATTTGTTCCGTTTATGGGTTTGGAATGAAAACAGCATTCTTTGTTATAACAGCAGCTAAAGTATTTGTGCATTTTTATTGGAATGAACTTGATCACAAATTTCATTTGGAAGTCAAAATATGTCAGTCAGCTTCTTGTTGCCAAAACCATGAGGGTTTAAAATAGTGGGCGTATGGTGTTCTACGTGTCACCATAGTTAAGTGTGTCAGCCTGAATGGAGAAAGCTGAAAGAAGGCTACTAACCATAGTTTGGTGGGAATATTAGTTTTTCTTCACTTAAGAGATTTCATATGAAGTGTTTAGCCTGTGTTTATTTTCCATGGGTGTAAAGAAACCTTAGTCTTGGCTAACAGTTCTGACATTGGACTGAGTGACAGGGCTAACCATGCTGTCTTGGTAGCTTAAATCTAACTTGAAAACAAAATTTTCAGAAAACTCCAGCTACAAGTCAGAGGAGTACCTGTACCATGTCCTTTCCGCAAATCAATTGAAAATGGCATTGTTTAAGCATTTTTGTTCTTCCTGGACTTGGTTCTTCAATAGCTTTACATAGTTGAATGTGGTATAAGCTGGTAAGCTCACCTATTGAAGCTTATACTAGTAGTTGTTGGCTAAGACAAAGTTGAAATTTAGACATTTCACCTCCATATCAAGTAGTTAATCAACTGATGAGCATGTGGCTTAATTAGACTTGCAGAATAACTATTCAAGTGGCTGAGCACAGCCTGGAAAGGAATTTACTCTGAGGTAGCAGATGACAGGTGAAAAATTGGTCTGGCTCCTCTGGAGCTCTAACAGGATGAAGTGGGGCATGGGAAGTTTTCATTCAGCGTTAGGTGGGCTCTGCTGGTGTCAGGTATAAAATTGCTCAGGAAGGCTGGAGAGCTGCTTGGAGTTTCCGAATGTAATCCATGGAACATCGCTGCTGGGACACTTTCTTACTAGATCTGCCAAACCTTTTGCTCTCCTGAAAAATCTGGAAAATCTGATTTGACAGTAAAGTACCCCTTAGAAATTTTTGGGCAGAGTACAACCTTAGGTTTAGAAAGTGATCTTCCTGAGGTCTGGAATACATGCTGTGTTCAGGCTTTGTGGGGAAAATCACTTTATCTCAGTAATGAAACTGACAATTAGATGTTTGGTTGAAAAATGAAGGTGTTGCGGATTTAAGTCTTTGCCATAGTTAAGTCCTTTAAAGCTGTGTAGACAAACAGTTAAGTGCCTTAAAGTTCTGTAAATATACAGTGCATTGGTGCAAATACTTTGAGCAGTCGTGCTGACCAGCTGTCGTGCCTGACCGGCTGTGTATTTCTTCACTTCTTGTTCAGGTAATAGTGCCTTTTTTAAACAAAATGATCTGTAGTGGTCACTTCAAGCCTTTTGTTTCTATAGGTTAGTTTTACTGCTGTTACTGTGGAGCTGGACCTCAGAGCATCCTCCAGGATGTGTTACTTACCAAGGATCTGCTTGGTTTAGGTTGTTTATGCAGTTCCTTCCTTCATACTCCAGCTCCAGCACTGCCAGAGTTACAACTCTGGTCCCTCAACCTTTTCTGCTGTAGGCCTATTGCATGCCACTTCATGTATAAAAAGCTTCTGTAAGGGCAAAGAAATACTTATCTGAGAGCGTGTCGTCTCCCTAGAATTATTTAGGGTCTTTCCATGTAATTTCAATTGGTGATATTTTCTACTTTTTTTGTGTCCATGGAAAGAGGCAGAAAAGTTGGAAAAAATCCCTCCATCCATTCTGCATAGACTGCGTGCAGTGCTGTTCTGGGTTCACAGGGTTCTCTTCCTTCTTTTAGAACAGTCAGCTGGTTTTTTTTCCCTGCACTTTGTGCCCAGATTGTTATTGCCTTTTAATTTTTTCTTTTTTTAGCACAGTGGTGAGCTGTTTTCTGCTTTTAGTTGCAGGCTCTGCTTTACCTAAAGAATTTGCAAGCTCTTAATTTGCTCTTAGCTACCAACCAGCCATGGATCTGTGGAGCCCTGCAGTTAAACAAACCACCAAGAGGCAGATGCGTTCCTGTGCTCTCCCCCTCCAGTTAAACCGGTTGCAGCTGGATACTTAGAGCTGCGTGGAGCTAGGGGAAATGTCATCAGAAACAGTGCACCGCCTGCCTCGCAAGTTCCAGCTTACTCAGGAATTCCAGCTGATTCCGATTGGAAAACTGATTTTTGAAAATTGACAACTGCAAACGTGACCTTGAGTTCTACTGCTTGCTTTGGATTGTGGAAATTTGTGAGGGGGACGTATGTGGGTACCTTCCAACCATATATGCAAAATGGGAAAGGCAGTAATGCCCTTTTTTTTTTAATTTTTGGTCTTACAGACAAAAGGGGAAAAACTGGAAATTTTACAGTTCTAAATTTTATTCTTTTTGTTTTCTGAAGATAGTCTGTAACCTTTTCAGTGTCTTCATAATGGTATTTCCATAGTTACATCCATTTTGATCAGGGCTGTTGGAGTAATGGTAAATTCATTTCTCTTCTGTGACTGTTTGGCTGCAAGTGAAAGGGGAAGTTATTCAGACGGAATTGCGTAACTTGCAGTTGCTACTCTTAAAGTCATCAGTCCTAACAGATTTGAAGACAGCCCTGTAAACTTTTCTTGTTCTCTCAGCATTTCAGTTTCAGTGGTGAAAGTGAAAAGTCATTTGAAAGAGCCTGAAAGTAAGCTTGCTGTCAGTGCATTTCCCCATCTTTCAGCTTCGTCTTTCTGAAGAATGGCTTCTTTGTGGCTGAAATTTCTTGTCTAACAAAGGGTCGTTTTTTCTTCAGCCATGTTTTCTAAAGCTTTCTTTCCATCCTGTGCCAGGAATATGCTTGTTAGCAGTGATAATAAAGACAACTGGCAGTAACCGGAGCTCTGCATTGCTCAGACAAGTATTGCTTCCACTGACTGTTCGCTGTGTGATGTCACTTCACCCCCCAGCTGCACCTTCCTCTCTTTTCCACTGGGCTACAGTGACATGAAAACCTAAAACCTCATTTTTCTTCCTGTAATGATTGTATGCAAATAGTACTATTCTTGAAAGAAGAGTTACGTACGTGAGATGTTCTTTTAATTGTAAAGTGCTGGTGTTGGCATCACGTGGGGACCAGCCGTGGAGTGGCCAGCTAGCACACCTGCAGGGGCTGCCGGGGGCACACAGGCAGCTGTGCTGGCTGTCATCTAAGGGCATCCCAAACCCCTGCCCTGCTGGCCTAATGGGCTCTTTGAAATAGCTGTAGCAAATGCTGTTGCAGTGACTGTTTAATTAAGTGGTGGGTTTTTTTGGTTTGTTTTGGGTTTTTGTGGACAGCTCAAATAGGTGAGTGACACAGATGTCTTGAATGAAAGAGGAAATACAGGGGGTGCTGC
>WBMW01002179.1:887749-904587 GCA_013396635.1 Penelope pileata | reverse complement strand
AAAAAAAAAAAGTGCTGTTTATTAATACTCCGTGTATAGAATAAAATATTCTTCGTTTTACACTTTCCCTCTTCCCTTCAAGTAATTGTAGTTCAGTGCTTACCTCATCCCTCACTTGAATTAACTTTAGAATTCTTGTTGCTTAGAGTTGGCTTAAAGGACTTTATAATGCTGTTCAAGAGACTTTTTTCTTAAATTGACATTGCAGAGCACTTTTGCACAACAAAGTCCAAATGTTTGTTTTTGAATCTGACACAAAAAAAAAAAAAAAAAAAAAAAAAAAAAACACAAAAATCTCATCATGCTTTTCTNNNAACCACCAAGATTTCAAGGCTTGGTTTTCTTTTCCTCCCAGGAAATTGAAGTTGTGATAGCACTGGGGTTCTTTAGAGCTGGGGAATTGAGTTTCAGTGTTAAAATACTGAATATACTGCTCTTTACACTGTCTCAGTATTTATAAGTTCACAAAAGTAAGCATTACTAGCATTCTAAGTGAGTTGTTATAGTCAAATTATGAAGGAGTAATTTGCCTTTTTAATAACGCTCACAAATATTCTTAATGTGTTGACCGCTGGGCCTTTTTTTTATGGGGTATTAGACAAGATTTGCATTTTTGAAATGAGAGACTATGAAATAAAACATGACAGGAACGAAAGAAAAAGGGACGTGAGTGTACTTACATTGGTTTGTTGAATATCATTACGTCCAAGCAGTAGTTTGAGCATTCATAAATTAAAAGCTGTTCAACAGAGATTTTTAAGAAGACTGCATCCTGATTCCTGTAATGGTGCAAGCATTGAGGGAGTTGTGCTTGGCTGGCAGTGTACAGGTAAACAAAATGCCTGCAGTGCCATTATTTGTTTGTGATACTGAGATTGAGCAATCAGTTAGGAATGCAGGTAACTTTTTTTTTTAGAGGTTATAGTAAATTATTTCATATAAAAGTTAGTTGCTATTGTTTAACCTGAACCTTGTTAGTAATTTAACCTGAAAGAATGGGAGGGGATGGCTGCAGTCACGTCACATCACTGCAAATAATTTTACTCCCCGTACATTTATTTATCAGTTCATAGAGAGTAATTTCCTACAAATTTGATGGGGGAAAACAAAATACATTTCTGTATTTCTCTTTATATAGCTTTCTTTATAATTTTACATGCATGTTAATAATATCTATAATAAATAGCATATTAAATAATTTAAAGATAGCACTGTGAAAACATTAAAACATTAATGAAACATATTTGGAGATTATGTTGGCTTTCCTGTGTTTGTACTAGTTACATTAAATTGTGGCCTATTAGATAAACCTTAGCAATTTTAAAGAGTACTCAGAAATACTTTTGGAAATTTGCCATTCAGTATGGCAACGTGAAATAACTGCTTTTGTCTTAAAGGATGACTGGGAGGTTTAACCGAGTCAGATACAGTGCCTGTATTGTCACTGATTTAATGTCTGTGATAGCCTAGAGGCAAATTCACTCTTTGTATATATCATTTTTGAAAACCCTATGTAATAAAGAGTCCTTTGAGCGCAACTCTTGACTTCCAGCAGAGTGGAAATTACATATAGAGTGCATGGCCTCTCGATCGATCTTTTGTTTGTTTAAACCTTCCCCTATGTGGAGTTAATTGCTGAAGGCATCTCTTCGCCTAGATGCTGAGCTTAGAGAAGGCCATTTCTCTCCTCATTCTCTCATGCAGGTCAGCACACAGAATATGAAGATGGGTGGGCTGCCTCGTACAACACCACCCACCCAGAAGCCACCAAGTCCACCAATGTCAGGAAAAGGAACTATTGGGTAAGTGCCGTTACCGAGCACGTAAAGGTTGAACAGGAACTCAAAAAAAAAAGTTAAGATTTTGTATATTTGGTTGTTTTTCCTTTAACCATCCACAAAGGTCAAAAGATGTTACATCAGCATCCTCTTATACTGATCACGTCACTAATCGCACACCGGTTAACATATTTTTGCCAGGTGATAACGGGCATCAACAACCTTTCCTGACAGCAACCTTTTTGTATCAATGCAGAGCACTCACAGCTACGTGCTTTAGAGAAGAGTCATCAGCTGGGTGGCTTTGACAGGTTGAGCGAGACAACTGAAAAGTTAGCATGTGGCACTGTTGATTTGTGAGAAAAGTACTTCTTATTAAGCTTATGAACTTGAATTTGACCCAGCTTTCACGTGGCAGAGTCCTTAAGAAATGTGCTATAACTAGGAGTGCTGCTTGCTGATATGTGATTATGTATGTACAGACCTTGGTGCTTTGTCTTTAAAACAAGATATGGATTACTTTTAAAGCAACAATGGGATGTGCAACAGAGTTTATGAATAGGAAAAGTATCTGGAGATTGAAGAATGAATTGAATGATTGAAGAATGTCCTTAACTGTTTTTGTCATCCTCCAAAGCAGATACTGCAAACTTACAGAATAACATTTTTAACTCCTGGTACTGATTTGTCTATAGCTAACTTTTTAACAAACAAAAGGTGGTTTTGTCTGTATTATCTTAATTTGCTTCTGTAATTTGCTTGTCCTTGTGTAGGCGTCACTCTCCTTACCGTACGCTGGAGCCAGTGCGTCCTCCGGTGGTACCAAATGACTACGTGCCTAGCCCAACGCGCAATATGGCTCCCTCACAGCAGAGCCCTGTTAGAACAGCTTCTGTGAACCAGAGGAATCGCACATACAGGTATTCAGCCTAGTCCTGCACAAGGTGTGGTTAATGTTATGGAAGGGTATGGACAAAAATGCTATGATAAATGTGACGTCTGTCTGCACCTTGACAGTAGGGCTTGCTAATTCATGATACGGACTGGGGGTGCTATTTGGCGTGGCAGGAACGCGCTCTAAGGAAAACTGGAATAGTGAATTGTGTTAACATTGTTCACTCAATCTAGTGGGTACCTTGATTTTAATATTATAACATAGTTACAGCACTGAATGTTTTACTAAAATTGTGCATTCTTTCAAATAGGTAGATTGTGATATGCTATGATATACCATGAAATGTTTACAAAACTGAAAGAGGATGTACACAACTTGAGTTCTGCATGTTGAAGGACTGCATGGTGTGCTTATAGTTCATGTTTTTGTATGAACAGTCTTTGTTTTTAGATTGAGTAGCTGAAAAAGAGCATTGTATTTTGAGGATTCTGGTAATGGCAAACAGAGTGAGGCTGAACTGTATTAACAAGGGTTCTGGAGAAGACTAGCTTTCTCTCTAGGATAATGAGAAGATTTTCGTGATATGACAGGTCTAAATAGTTGCCTTGAAATCTTTACTTTTTAAACATTGCTGACAAAATAGATTGGCTTAAAACATAAGAAAATCTTGATTTTATTTCAGTAGTCTCACATGAAAGCACATAAAGCAGAGTCTTTAAAAAGTCAATAGCTTTTATAAGTTTGAGGAAAATAGTCTGTGTTTGCTGTTTGCTCAGTAGGGACTTAAGAATAGTGGAATGGCATACTTTGGAACTAAGTTGCAGAAGTGTTTCGTTTTTTGGGCAAATTCACTAGGACTAGGTGAAAAACCTGTTGTGCTGTAGTCAAAATGAAGAGGACTTCTTGGAAAACTAAGCTTTATACGGACTTATATCATCATTGTTTCTTTGTTCTTGTTTCCTCTTGCTACTCTGAACTAGCAAGGTGCTGTCTGAAGGATCTTGTGTTTCAGCATGCAGAGCAGCACATTCAATTCCTGGGTTATTTTGGTTTCTTACAGCAGCAGTGGGAGTAGTGGAGGAAGCCACCCAAGTAGTCGGAGCAGTAGTCGAGAGAACAGTGGAAGTGGCAGTGTGGGTGTTCCTATTGCTGTTCCCACACCATCTCCTCCCAGTGTCTATCCAGGTAAATAGAAACTTGCTGTTCCTCTTTCTGACTCAGCATTAACTGTAGCGTTTTCAGATCTCCTAAATAATGTGATGAGTAAACTCCAAGAGGAATCTCAGAATTCGTTTTCCAGAAACATGCAATTGCATTGAGAATTGCTTGCTCTTGATAGTATGAGATTGAAGTAATATGTTTTCTGAGAGTGTCTGATGTACTCTAGTGTTTATTTTATGTATTACTTGATCTGTGAGATTTTTTTTGCCTGGCTACCTGCATGGAACCAGACTGGACCCGGTATCTTTGGTGGGCAGGGGGAAATTTATCCCTTGTCCTTCTAAGCAGATTGATGCTTTTTCATTGGCTGTTCATGCAGATCTATAGAAGCTTGCTTTTAGACAATTAAATTAAAAGAGAGGCAGACAGAGAGTAAATCTTCAGTACATTAATGCAAGCCTAGCAGGGTTGTCATGAAATGGCATTTGTTCAATGTTACTACCTCAGTCTTTCCAAAAATAGGAAGTGATATTTGTGTTCCTTGTTCTTCACTTTTGGTGAGGAAGAGCTCAGTTTTGACTTGCAGTGCGATCTGAAATATATGATGCTTCTGAACCAAAGAACTTTTTGGAAATTTTTGGCTTTCCTCTTGTGTATATTTTCTGATCTGTACAAAAGCTTAAGGCAGCCATGCTACAGGTTGCAGCCTAAATGAAGAAGTAAAGACATCTTTCAAAAGTAATGGCTTTCACTGAGAAGTTCTAGGTTGTTACCTTCAGACCTGGAAAGAAGCAGCAGATTTGCTTGACCCTCATGAACTGTCTACATAAGAATGAGCCTTTCTTTAGTAGCTTCATTTCTCTCCCATCTCCTCATGCATTCTAAAATACTATGCATCTAGTAAGTAGCTAACACTGAACAGTCTAAGGCTTTCTCTAATCCTTGCTAACATATCTCCTTATTAACCCCACCTCTTCCTCCTCTCTTCACTTAGCCCCTGCTGGCTCGGCTGGCACTTCTCCCCTTCCTGCTACCTCTGCTCCTGCCCCCACCCCTCCTGCTCCTGCCCCTTCCTCCGCTGCCCCAGATGCTGCTGCTGCTGCAGGAGCCCAGCCCCTTGCTGATGGCTTCACCTCTCCAACTCCCCCTGCTGTTTCTTCCACACCCTCTACAGGTGAGTGTCTGCTCCTGTGTGTGGGCAGATGAACTCAGATGTGATCACGGTCCAAGGTGTTTTAAAAGTTCCTTGAGAAGCAGTGATTTTTCTCAATTGATTTTTTTAAATGTAACTAGAAAGTATCTGCTAATACCCAACTATAAGGTAGTCACTATAACAAAGAAGTAAAGGTGTGCTATTTTTTTTAAACAGCAGTCATTTATCACTTGATTATTTTCACTTCTTTACATTTATGTAGTTATTTATAACATTATCATTTGATTGCAGTTTGGATACTGAGACTTTTACTGAGTTCTGGGTCTGATTATTCTCTTCCAGGAATGGAATAAAAAAAGGTGCAACTAGTAAAGTCTAATTTCTATACCTGGTCTCTTCCTTGCTTTCAAATGACAAGTCTCCCTTCAATGAACTGTTCAGAAGGGCATTCTTTTCGTGTTCAGTGTGGAGTAACATACAAGCTGCTATGAAGCTGAAAAGCACTAAAGCATTTTGTTTTAATACTTCAGTGGTGGTACTTGTGACATATAATGCAACTTGCCTTTTTTACTGCTTATGAAATCACTCTGGATTTTCATTGTCTCATTTGCTGAAGTTGCAGCATGCAGTACCCAATAACTGTAACACAGCTCTGCACTAGCTTTCCATGAGATGTTACACTGCATTGTAAAGATCTGGTTTAGATAGCCGAATTTGTACGTGGCTACTTGCTTTCCTACTCTTGGTTGTAGTCTGATCACAAGGCTGTCAGTTGGTTTGTGTGTTAATTAGAATTGGTCTCTCAGAGAATTTCACCAGGTGCCAGAAGCATTCCTAAAATCAGGTGCAGATTGTCTTTAAAAGAGCAGAAACCTTTCCTAGCCTTTGAATCTTGAATGCAGCTTTAAAAAAGAAAAGATAAACAGGCACCATTCTTCCCTTGGCAACACATTTCTTTCTTACCTAGGTCACCCAGTTCAGTTCTACAGCATGAACAGGCCTGCGTCTCGGCACACCCCGCCAACAATAGGGGGATCTTTGCCATATCGGCGTCCTCCTTCCATCACGTCACAGACGAGCCTCCAGAACCAGATGAACGGAGGGCCTTTTTATAACCAGAACCCAGGTAAGGAAGGTGGTCTGCTGAGTGGAATTCAACACAGTGCTGAATTGACTGGCCTTCAGATCTCTGAAATGCTGTGCTGTGTCTCCAGTGCAGCTCTTGCAGTTAGGCTGAGGTGACTTGCAGTTGCAGTACGTTGCTGCTAGCCATGCTCAAGCTGATGTGCAAGCACAGAGCGCGCAGCTCTCATTAGGGCAGGCAGCTCGGAACAGTACAGGTTTTGTTGCCAGATAAATTACTTTTGATCTCACAGGGTTTGCAGGCCCTATTAGACAAGCTTTAGTCCTTTACTACACCATGTGTGTCAGGTAGCTGCTTTGGTGTGGAATGGGTTTTTGCTTTTGCAGCAAAACACTGATTCTTCATTAATCTGTCTGTGTGCTTGTATGCTTTTTCCTTGTGATTAACCGACAGTTCAATAAATTGCACTTGTTGTACAAAAGGTAAGCATTAGAGATCTTAGACATGAGTGGAGTTTGGTACGGAATGTAGGGAGCTATGTCACCTGTGAAGTTCCATACATGATGTTATTTTAATGGGTGACCTGTCTTAAAAAGCAGGATGAGATCTTAACGAGCAGTGGTGTCCTGTATGTCTGGGAGAATTCAGCAGCTGTTTGTCTAAGGAGCCCCTTTCCCTGTGCTTCTGAGGAGAGGTGAAGGTATCGATGCGAGAGTAAGGGAGACCTTTTTTCACAAAGCTACAGAAAGACGCAGAGAACATACTGAAGGTTCCTTGTTAGCAAAGGCCCTGTTAAAAGCAAGACTGAATGTTGATATGAAAGCACTGTAGTGCTGTTGTGTGGGTGTTTTTGTTGGTGGTGGTTTGTCTGGCTTTGTTTTAGATGAAGCGTTGACCTTGGAATTAGGTTAGGTGCTGCAGTCTCCATAGAAGGGATTTGGTCAGGTCCAAATGTTACTGCTTGTGAGCCAGCCTGCAAAGAGATGTGTGTGCTTGAGAAGGACGCGGATGGTCCTGCTGGGGCAGTGAGGGTAGAGGAGTTCATATGAGTAAGCTGCAGCCCGGCTGCCTGAAATACGTGGTATTTGTTAGGCACATGATACGCATCGTGAAATCTGAAGGTGAAACAACGAGAAGGAAAGGGAAATAGCTACAAAGGAAACATTTCAATATCAGGTTTCGCAGTAAAGAGAATTTTCAATATATCCCGAGAGATATGCTGTTTTTAAATGGTACATATAACATTTTTAAGGGTAATAACAAAGATGCCAAAGAGACTTTTAAAGTTACATAACTGCAATTCAGTCTGCAGACCCCAAAAGAAAGTGATTATTATGGTTAAGATAAACAAGGAATGATGTCAGCTAGTGTTAGCATCACCATGTTGGCTAAACTGTGTGACCCAAACGAAACAAAGGGATTTCTTTTGTTAGCCTAGAGTGCTTGTCTAGAGTGATTTATCTTTCTACCTGGAAAGCCTTGTTATCTCCTTCAAAGGATTATATATAGCACGCAAAGCACACAGAAGGGACCTAAGAAACTGAAGCCAGCTTGGTATGATAAATAGGAAGTGTATGAATTCATGTGACTTTGAATGAAGGAAACATTTTGAAACTAACTATCTTTTAAAAAGTTGGGGACTTCATAGCTGAACAGTAACACTGAATTCCTGTACGCTGCTGCTGCATTTCAGTAGTATTTCAAACACCCTTTTCCTGCTTTGATAAATGCAAGACCAGATCTTTTCCCAGTGACTGTGGTTACACGTGAAGGAATATATTCTCTCTGAGGTCACTTCATTCAAGTCAAAGAAGCTGTAATTAGAAATGTGTTTCCGATTTTCTAAAGAAATACCAGTTAAGTGGTGAGATAACGGAGCCGACATTGTATGGAGGTACGAGGATAGTCTTGCAACAAAACGGATGGTTGCTCCATTGTGTTTTTGTGTTTGTTTTGTTTGTGTGGTAGTGGAAGGAAGGTGAACATGGGTGGCAGAAGAAATTCAAAGTGCTTGTGAAAATAGTTACTAAAATGAGCAAACAGAATATTTTGAGACTTAAATTTTAAATGCCTTGTTTTTTTCCATTTGCTGTGATGAGGTGTATTAATTCTAAGTCATACATTGCAGCTCTGGGATTAGACTGAAATTTAATTAGCTCAGCTCTGTAAGGTAAATAAATGTACTGGTACAGGACGTGTAGGTTTTTTTTCCCTGGTGTTCTCTTGGACATGATTAGATGTCTTTGTGTGCCACACTTAACAGGAAATGATCTGGTTGTACTTTTTCCAAGTTCTACTCTCTGGGAATATTCCTGGAACTTTCTTTAAAAAAAAAAAAAAAAAAAAAAAAAGTGAGACTACAATTTTGTTCACTAGAACTAGTTAAATAATTTTTTTAAACTTCATTAGATAACTAAGACTTTCATACCTGGCTTAAACCAGAGTTCAGTGGTATAACATCTGCAGCTGGCTGCAAGTGTCGTCTTTAAGTGTGCATTCACACGTACTGCACACAGACAGCTCTTCTGTTACCAGTCAGGCAGCTGTTCAGGGGTCAGTGGCTTGCAAAGCAAGGTGGAAAGGCAACGAGGCAGCACATCTGGAGTAGGCACTGTTGCTCTGCCACAGCACAGTGTGCTTTGATCTACCAACAAGGGCCCTGCTCTGAAATCCCTGGTTTCTCAAAGGCATCTTTCTGTTTCACCTAAAATTGCATCATTTAATTTTTAGGTGCCTTTTTTTTTTTTTTTGCCTACTGTTTTGGAGAAAAGTAGTTATGTCCATTTTCAGTAACAAGGACTTGTGGATGTTTTAACAGAAAAGACATTACATTTATAAATATTAAGTAGATCTAAAAGATGGAGGATTATAGGGAGAGAAACTGTGATTTGTTTGTTAGTTAGGCCTGTTCATGAAGTCCTGCGTTGCTGGAATGAGCTAGAGGGAATCTTGCAGTCAGATCAGACCACTAATTCAGCACAGATTCTCAATCTTAGGAAAAGACCTGGGTTGGAAATTTTAAAAACTGAGAAACCTCCTTGAAGTAAGGAGTGGGAATGTCCTTAAACATCCTGAGCTGTTTTTCTGTGAATGTTGTCCTTTTTATCTCAGCTTCTTGGCAGTGTGCTCCATTGTCTGAGTGGTGATGATGTCTACTTTCCTGTTTGCTGCTTTGTGTTTCTAACTGAATGCCTCTTTTTTAATTTCTGTGGCAGCATCCCTTGCTCCTCCTCCCCCCTCCATCCTACAGGTAACTCCACAGTTACCGCTAATGGGATTTGTGGCCAGAGTTCAAGAAAACAGTAAGTGTGCTGCTTCCTTGTGCAATGACTTAGTACTGCATGTGGCTCTCGTTTTGAGTGGGTGAGAGATTTGTCTGTGTGCAGCCAGAATTCTGCCTTCTTCACTGTCTGCAAGTTTGTCAGAAGTTCCAAAGGGGGCGGGGGAAGGAAATAATGTCATTGGAGGAACTGATCCTTTGTTCATTGAATTGTATTGTCTCGAGTGTATTTTCTCAACTTCTAACTGTGGGTGCCGCAGCCAGTAGTTGGGATATGAAGTGTTTCTTCAACCTGCAGCCATGGTGGCAGGAGCCATTTCCTGCCTACAGGGCCCCTCCTTTTCAGTTTCAGACACTCCTCCTCCGCCCCCACCTGTGGATGAGCCAGTGTTCGACGAGTCCCCACCACCGCCACCGCCCCCAGAGGACTATGAGGAGGAGGAGGCTGCAGTGGTGGAGTACAGCGACCCATACGCAGAGGAGGACCCTCCCTGGGCACCACGCACCTACTTGGAAAAGGGTAGGTTTCAATGCAGGTGGCAGATCGTTTCTGTAGCGGCGGTTTGGATACGCTGCTGTTCAGACTCCCTCTTACAGGTGTGCAAAGCGTAACAAGTGTCCCTCCTCCTAAGGGACAGGCGCGTGGCTCTAAGACAACAGGCGTGCTCTGTGCGCACTCAGAAGGGGGCTGCGCATCACTTACTTGTCTCTTAGCACCTCTAAGAAGGGGCCACAGGGCCAGCCCCTGAAGTGCACCCAGCATCTTGGAAACGTGCACGCGCAGTCCTTTATCATGGCCTTATTATTATGGGCTCAGTAAACACAGCCAACACCTTCAAGGCATGTGAGTCCTTCCTTTTAGCGGTGCACGTGCACACGCCTTCTCTTGGATGTATTGTGTATATGAATCCTTTATGTAGGTACGTATCGTATATACATAGGTCACTTCAAAAGTAATGCCTCCGATATAATTCTGTGGAAGCTACAACAGATACAAAGAGCACAATAATGCCATTTGATAGAGCAAATTTTCAGCTACAAAGCACGATTTTTCAACATACCACCATTAACTAACTATGCATTTTCGCTAGCAATAAACAAGAGCCTGCATGCCATACTCGTGAACATCTCTACCAGTGGCAACAACCCACTGTTGCCACTGCTGAAGTGCAGCACCCACCACCTCACTGTGCTCGTATCCACTGTTAGGTCTCCATAAACGTTCAGCAGGTGCTGATGAATGTCAGTGGGTGCTGTTTTTTCCACATGGAAGTTGTATGAAACAAAGGTGTGTCATTGAATTCCTCCATGTCAGACACCCTTTGGTCAGACTGCCCCTCTGCTGCCATCAGTCGCATGGCAACAACATGGAAGGAAACATTGGTGGGAAGGTTCAACCTCTACTGCCATCCCACCAACATCCACCTCTGATGTTGTGGACCAATATAATAAAACAGGAGGCATTACTTCTGGAGTAGCCCTCGTATACATGCTATATGCATTGTCTGTATATATTATTTTTCCCTATAGTTTCTTAACAACTACATAGGCGTGGTTAGAGAGTTTGTTGTATGTATTGTATAAATGTTACCTGGACAATGATAGATACCTTCCATGTTCGATATTTAATAGTGTTTATTGCATTTCTTTGACTTTCTCACACAGCTTTCATCTGTTTAGTAAGGCAAAGCTGTTTGTTACTGTAAGAAAAAGTAGACATGCATTTTATTTTAGAGAGGCATAGCATTTTTTTCTGTTCCTAAGCTGGTTTCACTTACGTTGGTTTCACTTAGGTTGGTATTATGTACTATGGGAGTGACATCTAGGTAAGGGAAGCGCACTTGTGCGCTGTATAGATCTAAATGTGGAGGTGACTGAGGTACATGCTTGTACGTCTCCCAACAGCCCATGCTCTGTTCTTTTCTAGTGGTGGCCATCTATGACTACACAAAGGACAAAGAAGATGAGCTCTCGTTTCAGGAAGGTGCCATCATCTATGTCATCAAGAAGAATGATGACGGTTGGTACGAAGGGGTCATGAATGGAGTGACGGGGCTCTTCCCAGGGAACTATGTGGAGTCCATCATGCATTACTCAGAGTGAAGACTAGAGGACAGAGCGCTGCATCTCCTGCTGCAGGAGCTGTCAGGGCTTCCTGGATCTCCATCAGCCTCTGGGGCCCCATCCAGAATGGCTGAATGAAGGATAATTGTAACAACCACTCCCCCCCCCCTCCTCATTATAAAACAGTAGTGATTTGAGTTGTTTGAACAAATGACTCTTCCGGCTGCCAGCAGAGGCTGTCTTGAGCAATCTGATGCTGAATTGAGCTGACCCATTCAGATGTAACAAACTCATTGAGTAGCTGATACTTCCTTCACTCTAATTCTGACTTCTGACAGGCTCTGGGATCTCTCTCAGGAAATCCTGTGCACCCTGGTGGCAGTACCTTTGGCAGCAGTGCCTGGCACTGGGGATGTCCTGGATGCTTGTGGTGAAGGCTTGCTGGCCAGTGGATGTCCCTCCTGTTTCTACACTACGCTCCTGTGCAGCTGGAAGAATGCTCGTGTGCTAGCAAACACTGGGATTTGTACGCAAAGCCGTTCATGTATCTGACTGCCTTACAGTTGGTTACATCTTTAGCATAAACCCTTCTGCAGCTGCTCTGCACGTGTAGGCTGACACAGGGGCACACAGAGCTGGCTTTGGTTCACTCACCTTTTAGTTTAGACAATGATGATGGCTGCAGCCCAGAGGACCCTCACCCCCATTCCCTCATCTTTTGAATGCAACAGGTTTGGTTTTGGTTATGCACTGATGTAAATGTGCTGCTCCGCACCGAGCTGCCCACTGCGGGTGCTGCTGGGTTGATCGGAACTCACAGATGCCACTGACGGTGAAGGTGAAACGAAGTTTACAGGTCCTCCTCGGGTCTGAGGGTAAACTCTAGGGGCTGTGATCTAAGGTTCAGGTCTACTCACGCCTGCTTGCACTAGAGAAACGTACCCCCAACTTTAGTCTTATGCACAATGTAATCTTAAAAATCCAATCAGGTATTGTAAATTGGCTTTTTTGTACTTGATGACTAGATTTGCATATGTACTGTGAGAGCCCTGTGCAGAGGCAGGACAAACGGCAATTGTCGTCTTCATGTCTGTTGCCAAAATCTCTTCAGTGGAAGTAAAAAGGGCTGTTGTGTGTACTGGTTTCCCATGGAAATCAAAGCAGTAACTAGAAGTAGTCCTAGCTCTTCTCCCCCTCCTCTCCATTGCTTATTATGAAGAGACAGATATTTTAACTGTACCGGTGGATGCAGGGTGGAGTGATACCAAGTGAAGGCCCTGGGTTGACAGTTTGCTTTTTAAGTCTCAGTTGAGAATGCTGCTCGGTGGTTCTGTCAATGTATAGTGATGGCTGTATGAGTCTGCCCTCAGGAAGGAGTAAATACTGTCTCTGGGTGAAGGTCATGCATTAACAGAACGAACCGATTAAGCCTCCTGTTGCAGTCCTGCTGGCCCCCAAACGGAGCTGACCCGTGTTGCGAGAGCCTCTGGGCCAGGGACATCATCCTGGACAACTTCTGACTGTTGTCTGGCCAGGTTCCAGCTGGTACCAGCTGTAGCTTGGCAAAGGCAAGGGGATGCTGCCGCTTCCTTCTGAGGCCTGTGTGTAAAACAGCAGTGCAGAGAGCGCTGCCAGGGCTGCGTTTGTGACAATACTGGCAGTATTGGGGGAAGAAAGAAGAAACAAACAGGTGAGGTACGCTTGTAGGAGGTGGGTGAATTTGATCACCTGCTGTGAGCTTGCAGAAGAGTGTGCTAACTCCTGTGACTGTGTAAGGAACTAGCTTGGTTGGAAACCTACAGGAGTTACAACTTCGGAGAAACCAGTGCAAAGGTGGAAGTTACTTTCTCCCCTGCTCAGTCTGCAGCTGTGTAGCCAAGACACAGCTGCGGACTGAGTTCTGTTCTTTGTGGAAGCTGGGCGCGCTATTATTTGGAATAAGCGTTAGCCAGAAGAGAGACCTTTCTACCTTCCTCTGCAAAAGCTTCTGTCTTGCCGCAAGGCCAGCAGAGGCAGCCATGTTCAGTGCCCTCAGCCCATCACCGCCCTGGGAGCACACCTAGAGACACTGGCGGTGCTGCAGCTGAAGGCCTGTTGCTGGTGGCCCAGGGCAGGCCTGCACTTCTTGCACAGGGCAGTGGTGCCTGCAGCCTGGCTAGAGATGGGGGTGATTGCACTGCAGCACTATTACACAGCCGCCCCCTAAGCACCAAAGAATTGTGTTTTCCAGGACTATCTCCTTTCCTGGGTGTGTTTTTGGTGATGACTGAGCACCCAGTGCTCAAATGTTTTGAGACACGGCAGCTTAATGAGTTACTAAATGAGAGCTAATACTCTTTGTGCACCACATTCCAGCTGGGAGGTGATGAATTAGTGAAATACGTCTTCAACTTGGTCTGTGTGAGAGCACGTGCTTGAATGCTTCTGGCTGACGGGCAGTGGCAGTGTGTACTTCCACAGTGTGTGGTACACACCCCTGTCCTTGTCTTCATTTGGCTGGTTGTGTATCTTGTGAGTTTTGTGTTGAGAGCTGTGAGAGCAGAGCAGTGTGAGCTCTGGAGAGTGCTGCATGCTTGTTGGAGCTCAGGACAGAAGATGAGGCTGCAAAACGCTGAAATGTGGGAAGCTCCTGGAAAGGCTGGCTTTGGGACGTCAGTTTGGTCTCTGCTGATAGCATTTGGTATTTTGTCCTGGAAGAGCTGCTATGGAAGGAATGTTTTGGGTCACCTCCTGCTGGTTTTATGCTTTATTATGCAGTACTAATGCAAAGAAATGAGTTTTATGCATACTTTTTATTTTGTACAGATTTTAATTCTGTGGTTTGCTTGGGGACGATGTGATGTTACGTTCATAGACCAGGCCAAGGTAACCAGGCTCTGTGTATTCATGTGACATAGACTGCATGCAAGTGAAGTCAGTGAGGATTGTGTTTCCAGTTTTGTCCCTTGTACATCTTCTTCTTCAAAACGTTCCCTCCCCTCCTTATTTACATTTCCTTCTAAAAGGAGGTTTAGGGAAGTGGGGAAAAAAGAAAACAAAACACCGTCAGTATTTCACATAGATGCAAACTTCACTGAGTTCTGCCACAGCTGGAGGTGTTCAGCACTAAAGCTGTCGATCAGAGTGTTGTATGCATGTGAGAGAGGTTGGGGGAAGGAGACACTCAGAATAGTCCAAAGAGTGCAGGATGGCAAAAAGGAGCACTTGTCCCTTCTTGAGAGCTGCCTTGCCCATCCAGCTGCTTTCACTGTGCATAGGATGTGGGCAGGAATCTGCACCTGTGGATTTTGTTTCAGTTTGCTGTAGCTGACATTTTTTCCTTGGTCTCAGCCCCCCCTGGGACAAACCTACTAACTCTAGCTGCCCTGACACATGCCTGTGTGAAAGGTCACAAACTAGCCTCTGCTAGTGCTGAAGCAGGTTATTCTGATGCTTTTGTTCAGCATCAGGGTGGCTGAGGTTGTAGGTGTCACTCCCGCTGATTTTTTTCATCTTTTTCCATTTCTCCTTGTCTTGAGTTGTTCCTCTTACTGGCTGTTGCAGCAGAGGGTTGAGAGGGCCAAGAAAAGCAAGCTGCCTGTTTTATGCTTGAGCATTCTGATGGTGCTACCAGGTCCACTAGCTGGAGCAGACACCAGAGAACACAAAGACACTGAGGAGCCATCCCTCTCACGGGAGTGCAAGAGGTGGAGCACGGCCCTGGGACTCAGCCTATCTTTGTGGTAAGTGCTAATAGGAAGCAGTTGAGTTGGGGCTTCCTGAAGTGGCTGGAGATTGCTGCTGGTTTGCACCACAGCTCCCTGCAGTTCCTGTGGGCTCTGGCAGGGTGGCTTACCGGCTGGGGACAGGAAGACTGAGACTAGCTAGAGCAGTTTGTTCTCCTGAGAATTGTTCTTTGCTGCTGAGGGCTCTCCCTGTGCAGTACTGCGGGGGGTAAGGGGATGTACGTGTCTTCTGTTTGTGCCAGCACACTGCCTTGTCAAGGTAGCCCTAGCGCCGCATTTGCAAATGGGCAGAACGCTTGGCCCCCTGCACCGTGTGGTTCTTCAGCACTTTTGGTGGGAGCCAAGAACCAAAGTTGACATTGGCAATGATGCAGCTTCTGTGAAGTGGCATTTTTGTTCATGGCATTTCAGCTGGGCTTGAGGCAGCAGCAGGACTGATATCAGCTCCTCTGGCAGAGCGTGCTGCCTGCCGTGTGTGGGAATCGTTGGCTGCTGGTGGAGGGTTGTGCTCTGGTGCAGCCTGTTGTGCTTCTGCAGTGCCTCCCACCTACGCTGGATGGCACATCACTGCTGTGCTCCTCTCAGCAGCTTCCACCAGTTCCTAGCAAATGTTGCAGATGCTAGAAATGAGCTCACTTTTCTTATGCCTCTGAGCTTCAGATGTAAATCAAATGCAAAACTTTCACCTTTTTCTTAGGGAAAGGACAGGACTTTTTGTGGGTTAGTAACCTGGCAACGTTTATCAGGACAACTTTTTGGAAGCTGCTGGAGGATGCTGTTGGACAGACTGTCGTGCTGTGGCTTCTGCTGGGGTTATTAGCATTGAGAGTGGAGTCGCTGATGCAGCATTTCATGAAATGGTGCAAAACCCATGCAGGGGCTTTAGTTCCTATGTTGACAACAGCAACAGTGGGAAATGTACAGAACTGTTGCATTCACAAAAGGCAAAACTTAATCCTGAGAAAAGGTGGTGTTGTAAAACAGCATGAGCAGGTAGGTGATGGTGATAGACGGTACCTTCTGGGGAGCCATGTTCAGGAACTGACTGTGCTTACAGGTGTGTTCTCCACCTTCCCCACCCTTCGGCATCACTCAGTATTAGGCACAGCCACATTTTGTGGATAAAGAGGCATTACACAGATGTCAGAACAGGGCAAGAGGGGAACAGTTGTTTTTCTTTTCAGTAGCTGAAGTCAGTGCGTAGCAACAGTCCTTTTGATTTTTGAAATTGCGAGTAGCGGGACCCTCATCTCCTGTCGTGGGAAGGTTGCTGAACACTTCATGCGGCCAAGGTTTGCCAGCTGCTGTTGCAAATAATAATTCAGACCATGATGTTCTGCTTTCATTCAAAGAACCAATGTGTTTTGTGCAACCTCATGCAAATGCAGGAACTGTTTTTTTTTTTTCTTTGGTACTCTGAACATACTCATTTTATTAACACCAGTGCTTATTTCATGATGTTACAAAAAGGTAAAAAGTCAGCAGCAGCCTGATGGCCAGAGGTAAGCCTACACCCAGCATTCTGCTGAACGTGTCTGTGGTGACTCTGCTGAAATACATGCAGTGCGTTGCCTGTTTCTCTTAAACCTCAGAAAAATCCTTGTATTTACTAATGAGGAAGAGCTGTGTACAAATTCATTTCCATTACAGCGCCTTGCTGAAGTGCTGATGTCTGATTTTTTTTTTTTTTTTTTTAAA
>WBMW01002179.1:797574-878191 GCA_013396635.1 Penelope pileata | reverse complement strand
GCGGGAGGGGGTTTTAGTGAAAGTAGAAAGGGAGAACAAGAGAGAGAGGGAGAGAGGGAGGGAGGGAGGGAGGGAAGGAGACAAAGAGATTATAAAGTCAAGATCTAAATGTGCCTGTCATTAAAAATCAAGTGGTAGATTACAGCATGCAGGAAGTATAGGAAAACAACGCAGCAAGAGATGGTCCTTTACACTGACAAGCCCACATCATGCAGCATGGCCAGGCAGGCCAACAGGGGAGCTGGCAACAATCACTGGGGCCAGGTCTACTCCAAGCTACATCAAATGTCAGGGAGAAAATACGCTTCTGGGGGGCAGGCGGCTGTAGCCAGTGAGAATCACTGGTCCTCCTGTATGCAAGCATGACGACTCAAACTGCACACTGCCCAGAATGCCACTGGCACAACAAAGGGCGAGAGACTGCAGGCATCTCTTCACCCGGTCAGACTGGAGCTAAACCGTTCTCGGCCTCCCAGAGCGCCTGGCAAGGCTCCACCGAGTTAGCTTAGGCCTTAACACTGCTTAGTGTTTCGCAGTGCAGAAATCCTGAACTGCTCTAAAACACATAAAGAACGAGCTCTGTGGAGGAATACTTCTGAGATCCTTCTACTCCACATGCTCTGACATCAAATACTGTCAAGGAAAAAAAAATGAGGAAAAAGAGGGAATACTGAAGAAAATTTCCTCAGAAGGAAATGTTTAGAGACCTGCAAGACAGCTTGGAAAAGAAAAGCCAGGCATGCAGCTATGATGTTATTCAGAAAAAGAAAGGAAAGACAGGGAAAAATTGCCTATGGGAAGGAGCAATGGGAAAGCAGCAGGCAGTGCTTTAGTGTACTCATTGGGGTTTGCTCTGGTTAACACGTTTCTCTAAAATCGCAACCACACTTTCTCATTAAAAATTAAATAGATAATTACTGGAGGTTATCAAAAACTACCCAGTACAAAGTGTTTTTGCTGCAAGTCAAGTTGTGAAGTTCACAGAGCACAGCTTAAAAACATGCATCAGAAATGCAATACCAATACGGCAGCTAAACACACTCGGTGCCTACACTTCATTAGTAGATATTTTGCCACAAGTTGGCCCAATTACGCTCATTTGCACTGTATACTGTTGACATTCATTTTGTTTTAAATACGGGTGCACAGAGTTTCTATATGCACAAGGACAACACCAAAAATGTTAGAGTGAGAAACAACAAACAGTAATTTACAACAAACACAGGGTGTGTCTCTACCTGTCATATTAAGTCTGTAAGCCAAGAGTATACGAAGTTCTGGAGCTACATCAACATGTTTACATGACAAAACAAGGAGAAATCTGCATCTCTTGCATATGTTAGTCTGTAATTAACCATCCTCCCAATCACTCAAGTTAATGAATCTTCAAGTAGCAGCCCCTGACCTTAATTCTGCCCTGCATAAGGCACCACAGGTGTGCTGACCTTAGCTGTGCTGAGCTTCGATTCTGATACCTGAGACAGCAAAAGGCAACAGGAAAAATAAAAGCAGCATAAAACAGAGAGGGAGACTGAGGTATAAAAGAACAACCATCTCTGAATGGCAAGACTTCAGAGATTCTTCAACAGGGAACTGTCCCTCATTCCTTCTGATACAGCGCACAGGGAGCGCACATTTTGATGCCTTCTGTAGCATTCTATTTAAAATAACATTTTCAAAATCTAACAAGAAAAACAAGACACAATGGGATTTTTCACTGCCCAGCTATGATGAATGTGTACAGGTGAATAAAGCATTCTGTAGACAAACACCAATCTTTCAAAACAGGAACTGGACAGACTACTGGCATTTTGGGAAAGGTGGCTTTTTGAATCTTAGGTGTATTTGAAATGCAGAGGAATTTTCCCCACATCCACTGAAGACAATCATTTTCACAGTGAGCAAATTAAACACGACAGGGCAAAGAGTACCATACATCTCAGGAAGGCAGTCTATTCCCACTCCCATGTAAGCAAATTACATTTCCACAATCAGAAAAAATACCTGGTCATACTTCGCTTATAGAAAAACCTTGAAAGAGATCATTGTCCTTGTTTGTCCTTATTACTAGGTGATGTCCTATGTGTCTTAAAAATGACTTACTGCATACTATCAACTCATATTTCTATTACGCATCTTCATGATTATCTGGAAATCCCAGAAATCCTACAAAAATAACAGTAACCACAGTTTAAAATAACATCTGTGAGGTTTCTTTAGCCGGTTTTCCTATGAAAACAAACTTTTGCATGTGAACCGTTTGCCATCTCTTCCTGTGACAGCTGCGTTTGGACTGGTTGGCCAATTTCAGTCAAATACGACAGACATGTATACATCTATTTTCAACTTCCAGAAATTGCTGTGAAATTTCTGGCACCTGTAAATGGGGGAGAAGCAGGCAGAGTTCTAGCCAAGCAGCACAACACCCTGAGCAGCTTCAATGTCATCACCCTGCTGAGCCAAGGAACGCTCTGCTCTGCTCTGCTTGTTGAAGGGGATAACAGAAGGGTGATGTGGGGGGGAGACCCGCTGCAGACGGGGAAGGGACATACTGAACAGATCTCCATTAATTCTGCCACTTGCAGCATCCCACCTTTATGTATTCCTTCAGTCAGCTTTGCAGCCAAAAGGCAAAGCACTATGGAATTGCTAACACTGAAGATAAGTGTGAAGACCGATCTCCCTAAACCAGCATGTCTCAGAATTAACTATGATTGCAAATACCTTTTTACGTAAATTACAGTTGTATCAATATTGTTGTTTCCTTTCTTGCCATAGAGTTTTATGTTTTCTACTGCTAGCCTGATTTATTGAGCTCTTAAGTTCCTTGGGCCAGACCTGAACAGGATAAAAAATATATATACACTGTAGAGTTTTTCTTAAGTTAAATTTGTGACCAATTTACTCAGAATTTTTTTAGCCTGGTTTCAAATTATAATTTGGATTCTTTGGAAGTTTTAGGATGATCCATTCACCTGTACTACGTCTGAGTAAGACAAATACACCTTTTAGTGGATTTGTGCATAGAAGGGAATTCAAATTGATGAAAGCTTGAAACATGGATGGCTCTCAATAGAGAGTGATCTGAATATTTTATTTGTCAAAATGCTTTAATCAGATAACATCAAAATTCTTGGGGTTTATTTAAATGAGCAATTGCCAGTGGTACTAGGGACCTCGTAAGAACAATAGTGGTCCACAGTGCTAAGCTCCAAATTTTCTCCAGAAGTTCACAGTGTAAGCAGCAAGATCTCATATTAAAAACAAAATTTTAAAAACCAGTAACATTACATTTCTCATAGCAGTACTCTTCCATCTCTGTAGGATACATGTGAGACAGACCCACGTGCCCTGTTGTTATTTTCTGTACCTACCCAAGCTCTGCAGAAATGATGCACCCTGTGCATGTACACAAGCCATCTGCTGAATGAACATGCAGCAGGTTTTGCACACATGCAGAAGAAAAATATGGATCACAGTTTAGCAAGCTATGTTTCTGGGCTGAGTACTACATTGCTATCACAATCAGATGACTTCCAAGCCAGCAGACACTGCAGAAAAGTTAAAAAACCCCAAACAATACAGTCAAGTCAGTTTTCCCATCATGTTACCCGTGCTTTTCCATTTGTACATGTGATGTTGTGTCTTGTTTCTAGTTATTTATCTGACGCACCAATGTCAGGTGTGGCGGTCTGTGGTTTTATTTTTAAAAAGCCTGCTTCTCTAGCTTGAACCTACAGTTTGGGAAGGATTCAAAATTGAAAGGAGAGAAGATACCTTCCCACAGCATTCTGCCAATGCGCTTCTATACACAACTGCTGCAGTTCATACTGATGTTACAGCTGTTGATGAACCAGGAAATCCTTCTGAGCCTGACAACCAACCAGCTGGCACTTCTGCTATGTGTGAACTATGCCAGTCAACTACCAGACATAAAATTAACCAAACCACCACAGACTCCAAGAATCAATGGGTTACTATCTTTTGTAACTCTGTACCAGAAACAGGAGATACCCAATCTGTCTCAATCCACAACTGCAGTCAATTTCAGTACTTCTCCTTTAACCATATCTCCGTTTACTGCTTCCATTTCCACAGAATATAATAAGCAAACATTGGAATAAAAACTAGAGCACGTCTCAAATAGGCGTACCTGCCTTCAGGTCTCAGTTATTTACATCTTTACAACGCAAAGATGTGGCTAGTTAACTCAAGATCTTAGTGAATGAATTTCACTCATTAGCTTTTAACAGCTGATCTTTTTTGTCCTTTATTCAACACTAATTACTAGGATTATCGTGAAGGGCTGTCTCATGCCTTCAAAGACTAGGAGGCTTCTGTGCACACTAATAGAAACAAGAACAGAAGGTTCCATGAGTGAATTCCCTGAAATAGTGATTCCTATAAAAACAACTATATGGCAGTGTATGGGAATATATAGAGCAAAAAAGAGAAAAAATCCACCCTCACTCCAGAGAGAGATGGAAGAGGTAACGCTCTGTTTTATGAATTTTGCTGGCTGTTGGTTCTCAAACTAAAGTCTTCTTGTTACCTTGCTGGATTCCTCCAGTTGCGTGCCTCGCTTCCAGGCCTCAGAGAACATGGAGCTGACAATACTTTGGGAGCGGACGTGACCCGTCGGCTGGGTGTCAGAAACTCCGCTGTCAGACTGATTAGAATGATTTGATTGAGATTCTGTTTAAAAGAGAGTGAAGAAACGATGTATGTTTCTGAATGTAGGAGTAAAGCCACTGTGCTTATAACACAACTCTGTGTGACATTTGCTGGTCACACCTGTTAAACTTATTATTCCAACAAATGACACTGTTCCCACTGACAGCTCCATATGCTCCAGCTCACAGCTGACGACTGCCCTCTGGACAACAAAACAGAGCAACAAGAGCATATTCCCGCAGGCTCCCAAAATTTGTCACAGGAGCAGAATTATTATTTTGAATCTCTGAAGAGATTGTCCAGATCTTTGTCTGTGGGCAGTGACTATTTCCCAATTGCCCATTTCAAACATGTCAGTCAACAAAAGTAGTTCGCATCATTAAAGCATAGACCTTGATTTCTTTTTTCAAATACATAAAGATAGAGGCATTACAAATTTGAAAGGAAGTTCCCTTTTCTCAGTATCAGAAAAACACTCTTTTGGAGGTGAATGAGCAAGTACTAAACATTCTGAAAACACATACCACTGCATGTAACATAAAGCAGCTTTTTAGATTAATAGTCCATTCCCTCTAATAGCCTCCCTTGCAGTCTCCAAATAGTTGATAATAAAAAAGATAATTAAGTCTTTGTATTATGAGATGGGTCGCATCATTACCTGGCAAACTAGATGAGCTGGAGCCTGACTTGATACTGGAGCTAGACAAGGAAGTCCAGTCATACGCCGATTCTGTTCTCTTCAGTGCTTCTTGATAGTTCATGTACAGTTGCTTCCCATACTAAGCAAAATGACAAACAAATTTACCTACTATACAGGTTGTTCACCCTTTTCAGACTGTTGACCTTCACCTTTGGCTTCTCTGTCCCACCTTCTTTTTCCCCAGAAAAAGGAGATAAAAACTAGGCTCTTTGTGAAGATTTCACACAGAATTCAATGCGAATTTCAATTTATTTAATAGAGGAGGCAACTTCCTCCCCCTAGCCTTTTGCATTTTTATTAGTGAACTGCTAAAAGAAATAAGAAATTTATTTATCCTAAAAGAGATAGCATCAAACCAAACAGATAAATGCAATAAATGAATAAACTAAGAAGAATAAAGTCTCTTTCCACAAGGCGGCTTCTTAAAATCTGTAAGGGAGTTGGCTAAAATCAAGCCAAGATGTCAGAATTTTGTCGTGTGACAAAGAGGTACAGCAAATAGAAGGGTTTGATTTTTTTAGGGAATTAAATATCTAAGAAGATGTACAGTTCACATTCAGAATAGTTAAAACAGGCAAGTTAGATTTAGCATGCATTTTGCTGAATAGCTGTAAATAGTTTCAAACAGATCATGACAACAGTGGAAGACTGGCTAGAGGAGGTTACCTTAGCAATGCGGATGCCATTGATCCACTGGTGTAGAGTTCTTACATCATCACAGCAAAGATACTTGATATACTGGGATTTCTTCTGGATCTGAGGGTGCTGCAGAAAAAATGTTAATCTTTAACAATATTTTAATAACTGAGCATATAAGGAAAGCTATTAATCTGTTGAGGCTTACTGCTGGAAGCTCTTGAATGGTAGTGCCTATTCTGAAAATGCAGATGTTTGAGCACAATTCTGTTCACAGCCTGTAGAACCCTCAAGTCCTACTGATACGAGGCTGTCATTTCAAATACTCACTGCTCCCAGTTACATGTATGAAAAGAAAAAATACTGATTTTTATCAACATAGGAGCAAAGAAAGAAATTTATATTTTTCAAAATCAAACACTGGAATTCATTCTGGATGGACCGCTTAGTTGTTTGCTCTGTTGTACAAGTTACACATCTCACAGGTGTTAGGGCAACTGTAAAAACATTAAATTCTGACTTCAACATTTTCATGTCTTCCCTTATGCTAAGAACAACAATAAATTATTATTATTATTATTTATATATCTACTGAGATAAGACTTAGTCTAATTTATTCTGGGTGATCAATAAACTTGAAAAAATAATTCACTCAATCTGTCAAACCGACAGATAGAAAGTGACACAAGCAAAAGAAATCAATTTAATTCAAGTAATTTATAAAACAGGCATTTTTGTCTTTAACTGCATTCCATTAACTATTCAATGACTTATAAGAACATACAAAATATTTCCTATTTCAGTTTTATGCTTTCTCCCTTAATCTTGTGTCCCATATTTGATATTCAGTATCTACCCTTCAGTGGGCCCAAACATATGTTGCCCTCTCTGTTAGAAGATGAAATCCTTTATTCACATTACAGATTGGTGGCCTCACCCTCCAGGCACATAAAACATTGTAATAATGTACTGACATACCCAATACTCAACTGAGATGAGATAATAAAAGGTAAAAGGAAAATTATGAGTACAACTGTAGACATCTCGTTACTTGCACCATATTCAAATCCATGAAAATGCTTTGCTTGCTATGAACATACTGTGAAAATATTTTTTAAAATAGCTTTGTAGCTAGCTATCTTGCAAGAGCTAACACTATTTTGAACAATGTGTGGGAGTCATGGGAGACTGGGAGGTGAGCTGATGCAACCTAAAATAACCAAAAGCATTCGTTATTCAGCCTACAGCTTAAGACTGGGTCATTGCTTTCATAACATTTTTTCTACATGTTCTTTCTATTTGTCCTTTATACTCAAAAGTTTCTTCCCTGATAGCATCTCCTTTCCTTCAGGTTGGTCAATATGGGCAGGCTTGACACTGATACCAATTTTTGCACAACTCTGGACCTATGCTCTGAGCAGACAGGAAGTCCCTGATGTTGGTGTTTCAAGGAGCATTAATCCACTGAGTCTGAATTGTTGGTGTTATGTTTTAGAATAAAAAGAACAATTCAACAGACTAGGACTCCTCAGTCTGGAAGGAAGGCAATTCAGGGCAATATGAAAATATTTACAAAGTCACGAGGAGCATGGAGAACAGGCAACAACTGTTCATTAATTGTTCATTTCATATACAAGAACTAGGGAAAAATGAAATGGAAAGCAATTAATGGAACAGAAGAAGTGAAGGAGCAGACAAGGTTTATGCTGAAAGTTTCTTGGAGTCCCAAAATAAATTGGGTCATGCTCAGAGTAAGAATGTAGCCAGAACTTTTAAACAACCAAGATTCACTCCCTGGCTCCCTATATTTCTAAGAGCTGAAAAAGTATTCTGAGGAAGTATCTCTGCAAGACTGTCCCTGTACTTCTAATTCTTCCCTAAGCAGCTTATAAAGAAAGGCCACTGTCAGAGAAAGCTAGAGTGCTAGATGAATCCAGCAAAGCCACTCTTCTGATGCTCTCTGTGATCTTTTTTACTGCCCCACCACACAATCTGAGCATGGGTCTTCTGGCAGGAGGAAGAAATTTGTCAGGTAGATGGGGCAGAAAGTGATTCAGAGCTAAGTCTTCCCACTGCAATAGTCCCTGCATAGCATTTTCTCAATTTTTTTAGTGTATTTGTCTCTCAAAGAGGCTTGTTACACCATCTACACACAAAACATAATTAAACATAACTTTCTTTTGTCACTGTAATTTGTGGTAATTCAGATTTCTCATGTGTAGAACTAAAATTCAGAGATTCACTCTGAAAACTGATAGACACAGTTTTCCAATTGTTACATTACTAAAGGATGCAGATTCTTAATTACAGTCTCTCCCTAGATTAATACTGTGTCAATTATCTCTATGAATTATTTCTCACTTGCTCACAATTAAGTGCAGTTATTACAAGGAACTAAGACTAGCGTGGAAATGTTAGAAGCTCTGTAATTGCTCTTTGTATTGTTAGAACTTTTAAAACAACTAGCAAGTTACCTTCAGCACTAAACAGTAGTCCGTGGGGGCTTTGTATTTGTTCCGATAGTCCTGTCCATAGTAAACATTGACATGATCCAGCTGTAGGAAGCACACGAGATCCCGCGAGACCTATAAAGGACAAAAATACTCATTTTCAAAACGTGCATAAGAAAACCACACACACTGACAAAATTGGTCTAGTGTTAAGATTCAATACTAATGTAAAGGTCTAACATCAGTTTGATATTGATTCTAATACTACCAATACAGCAAGGGAACACAGCCATGCATAAACTCTTTCAGACTTTCATTTTTTTAAACCAGGATATTCTTTTTCAAGTTCAGTCTCTTTTTTGGTGTGAGTGTGTCTGTTTTATTTGTTTTTCCTTTTTGACAATCTATTACAGCAGACTGCTAATGTTTATCCAGAGTTGGTATACAGAAGAGAATAAACAGGACTGATTTGACTGGGAACATTTTTAACATCTGCTGGTTATATTTCATCTCAGTAATAATCAAGGTGTTCAAATTCTGCTGTGACCACGAGTGTACTTCTAATGATGT
Organism: Penelope pileata; assembly: GCA_013396635.1. NCBI lineage: Eukaryota > Metazoa > Chordata > Aves > Galliformes > Cracidae > Penelope > Penelope pileata. The sequence continues at coordinate 869,161 of WBMW01002179.1, read as the reverse complement.
TTGGCAGTGATTGTAGGGCACAGAACTTCAACAGGATATCTTGCATACAGATTGCTTTAACAAGGCCATAGAGAGAACAGCTGAGTTCAACTGTAAAGAGAGCGAATGCACTGGCAGAGCAGGGACAGCTACCTCTTTACTGACAGCAGTGTGAGAAGGGGACTGCCTGTGCTGTGGACCTCTTGATGCTGTCAAGACCCATGGATTTATGGACAACTTGAACTTGCAGTGGTTCAGTCTTGATGCTGTAATGCATTTGTAGCAGCTTTCTATTTATTCTCCATTGTTGAAACATGCAGAACAGTAGTAAATGACACCAAAGAAAGGAAATGTTGCAAAATGTACCACAAATTGGTCTGGAAAGAGTCCCATTCATATAAACTAACTAAATCAAATAAAATTATGCATACTGATTGTGGAGTTGCTCTGGTATTTTTTGATTGGAATTTGCAATGCACCTTGATCCTTCATTTGACTTCTAGTTGAGAAAAGATAGCCCCTTACCTCCACAAATCTTTTTTCTTTGGTGTTTCTCACCACCTAAGCCAGAACTCACTCAAAGAGCAGACCCTTGTTGTCTTGTATTTTTAAATTTGGGGTTGGATGAGTCTCATCAAGTGTCACCACAGTAATTTATAGTAAATCTATAATTTACTTCCATGATAAAGCTGCACTTTTAATTAAAGGATATATCTCACGGCAGGGCACAACTAAGCCAAAATGTAAGGCTGACTCTTGTGTACAAATGATTTACCAGCAATAAACAATTCAGGGAAATTGCTTTGAAACTGCGTACCTTTGCCTTCCCTTTAGGGACATAATAGATTCCAGAAGCTCGAAGAAGAAAGTAACGTTTCTTCCATGACTTCTTACCATCCTCTTTCAGCCACAGAACTCCCTCAATTTCAGGCACAGTTACAGAACTTCCACAGAAACATTCCTGCAGATAAAAACAGTGGTTTGGAAAGAGAGAACGAGAACATATAGTATGCAGTGCTTTGTTTAAAGATTGAAATTTCAAAATTCTGTATCTAAGGGACGCACACATAACGAGGTCAATTCTTTCTCCATGCAGTAATCTGACAAAGAGATTAACTGCAGAAGCTCTAATACACGAGGACTGCTCTGAAAGCAATGTCTCCTATTTTATTACGTTGGCCAATGACGTCAGAGGCGGATGTTGGTGGTATGGCAGCAGAGGTTGAACCTTCCCACAGATATTCTGTTCCTTTTTGTTGCTGTGTGACAGATGGCAGCAGAGGGGCACTCTGACCCAATGGGGTCTGACATGGGAGTGCGGATGAAGCAAAGGCGTGGCACTGAACTTTTCCATGTGGAAAACATGGCACCCACTGACATTCATCAATGCTTGCTGAACGTTTCTGGAGAGCAAACAGTGGATGTCAGCACAGCAAGGTGGTGCGTTTCAGCAACGGCACTGCCCCTCCACTGGAGCAGATGTTTAGGAGCACAGCATGCAGGCTCTTGTTCATCACTGGAAAAAATGCACAGCTAACAGTGGCGACTGTATTAAAAAAATCATGCTTTGTAGCTGAGAATTTGTTCTATCAAAGAGTGTTATTGTGCTCTTTGTATCTGTCATAGAATCCACGGAAATAAATAGGAGGCAATACTTTCAGAGCAACCTGTAAATATCAGGCAAATACCATACAGGATCTTAGGATTTTCTCAGTGCATGACAACAAAAATATTAGCAACTACTGTAAAAAATTTTCTAACTACTGCTTATCAAAAATAGATCTCCCCAACAGCTTGACTGGCCTTAGAGCCACACAGTCACCTTACAGATGTGGCTTTGTGAGTCTAAGCACACACAGAACCTAATTACACATGCATCAGACACAGGTATAATCCATTCTGTATTCACTGTTTGCTTTATTTGCTCCACAGTTCTTTTGTTGTCCTTAGTTCTGTAAGTTATTTATCGTGTTCAGTATTATTTAATTTCCCTTTCCGTCACTCACTTTTACATTTAATTTTTTGTGATTTTAGAATGTATTTGAAATTATTTTTAATTGCTTTGCTTACTAACAAAACTTAAAATAGTAACATAGACTAGTCACTGAATGAACATAACAGAATTTTGTAGAGCATAACAATTTGGAGAGCACTAACAGAAAATCTCTGCCACCTCAGATCAACAGACAGGTGATAGTTGTGCAGATATCAACCACTAGAGGTAGCCTCATTTTGGTTATCAAACAAAATAAAGACACATTTCTATTAACTGATTTTATATGGAACACAGTAACATTAAAATAGTTATTTATCTCAAACGTGACATATTCCATTTTCCCAGAACTATATTTGGATCCATCCATTAAATTCAATAACCAGAAACTTTTGGAGTTTAGTTTCAAACTCTGATGTTCTTGTTGTTTCGGCAGTCTCACCTCTAGCAGCACTTCTTTATTTCTGTCTGCCATCTCAGAGGTTTCTTTTTTCCCCAGAAGATAGTTCTGTAACAAGAGAAAGCTCAATAGTTCTACAGGCATTCTGAAATAAAGCCAAATAACATTTTTCATTCACCTTTCTGTAGCCGTAAGGAACAAAAAAGGTGCTGAGAACGATCCTCTAATTAAACAAAACGTTATAGTCCAATTGAAATGATCAGACTGCTAAATCATACATGGAACTTAATTACAACCACCTCTTCCAGAAGTAGCAACCTGTCCCTACTCCTATCCTAAGCAACAGCCCCAGAACAACATTGTCATGGCTCTCCACACACACAACAATAGGCTGCCTGGTACAACGTATCCAGAAACAAAAATACTGTGAACTTGAAAATCCCACAATGAAAATAATATTAAAACCAAAACAAAACAGGTATCTTAAAACTTGTTACATCCTGACATTATTTATGTGTTGGCAGAAGCACACACAGAAGAAATGCACTTCTTTCCACCCTGTGCTGACAGTTTCTCTGAATAAAAATATCTTTCAAAAAGAACTACTAAATATTCCTTCTTAAAAATTAAGCATAGGTACTCTATCTTATTTAATAACTGTTCTCACACTCTTCTTCGGCTTGGAAAAGACTAGAACAATGAAAAGCTTTAACCTCTAGCTCTTACTGGAAAAAAAAACCAATATTCACAAAGTTTATCTAGATCAAAAGCATTTAAACAAAGAAGAAACATACATTATGCTGGTATGCTGGTGCCTTATTGACAGTGCGTACTGTATGTAATGAAAGTAAACATTTATCAACAACATACTCTTAAAACGAATTTGTTTTGTAGCTTCCTCACAAAGCACTTGAGTAAGAGCTGTTTTTCAATTTTTGCTTAGAAGTTCACTTACAGTGTCCACAAGGATGGCCACACAAAACTCATACTCAGCTTGCCAAATAAATAGGGAGTTCAGATCCAAGAAGTCACCACATAAATGCCATACCAACATGAAAATAACTCATGACCTCAAAAGGCATTACGTAACTAAGAGTTACAAGAGATCAAGCTACGTTACATGCAATACTTTTCAATTCCAAATTCTTCAAAGACCTGCCTTCTTGGTACTGAACAGCTGCTGGATATCAGATCTGTAGCTATCATCTGGAAATCTTTATTACCACCCCTCAACAATCAGTTCCCAAGACAGAACAGGACCCGTTTGTTTCCTAAATAGGGAACAGGAACCACAGACGAACAGAGGCAAGGCCCAGCTTCCACAGGGAAGGGTACACTCTCCTCTCTGTCATTTGACCATGGAGTAGCTATCCTCTGATCTGTTCACCTTCTTGCCAGAAAAGTAAGAACGCACAGTGGAGAGGCAATACTCTGACCAATATCTGCCAATACCTTTATTGCATAGTTATATATGTGAACAGCACTGAGTACTAGTACATGTGTACGTAAAACTGCCTGCATTCATCTCCATTAAAATTGCTCATAAATACATTAGAAAACAGATTGCTTTGGCTCACATTTTTCTGCAAGGCACCTGATTTTCTATCAATCACAACACAGATGTACATGGCTCTCAGACGTAAAGTTGCCTGGCATTTTTATACATACTCAAGTATCAAAATAAAAGTATTGAAATGAATGCTACTAGAAGTATGAAGAACTTGCCGTCAGGCATGTGTACGCACACACGTTCACATTCAACATAAGTCTCAGGCTTACCTGGGGATTCTTAAAAAGTGCGTATTTCTCTATACGTTCCACAAACATCAGTTTGTTTTGACTATCTCTTGTCCAGTTCAGAAGATTTTCAACTAAATTTTCATGATCTTCAAAGATCCTTTCTGTAGCAATAATAAAAGAACAAACATAATTTCATCTGTCACATTTTGTGAAAGAAGCTTATCTCTTCTCTAGCTGTATCTGGGAGACAAGGCATGTATGGAAAGAAAATACAATTCAAGACTTAGTAAAATGGGGAAAAAGTTTATAACACAAAGAAACTACAAGAACTTCATCAGCTTTCAGAAGTGCCTGGTTTAATTTTACACATACACACATTCAGTACTCTAACTTCTCTCTCTTCAGGCTCATGGTCCCTCTGTACATTAAACCTTAATAACCCATTTTTTTTTTTTTTTAATCTGACAAAGCTTACCATCCCACGTGAAAACAACAGACTCAAATAACAATATCTGAAATGTTATGAGAACAAATAAAAAAAAGCCACCACATTTATTTGTACTCTGGTTCACAGAGCTCCTGGAAGAATTTATTAGATGGCTTTTTCAGCATGAAATTTGTTTCTACATCCCCAATCATCTTTCCAGTCTCATGAAGTATCAAAAGAAGTAGTAAGAAATGATTAGAAGGAAAACAAAATGGGTCTGAAATGTAGAATACCCACAGTTAGTAGGGGTATGGTAGAAGAGTTCTGAAAACTGACACGGCATATTTCTTACAACCAATCTATCTTGGTGGATAAATGATGTATCAACAGCAACTGCTGAGAACACTGAGCTATGACTCCCTGTTGAAATTGTTACCACCAGTACAGGATACCGAAAACAGGCAAAAAGAAGAGAGAAAGAAAAAAAGAAGAAAATTTACTGACATGGCAGAGAAATATCTGAAAACCCTTATCTTAAAATGAACAAAGAATCTATCTTTGGGAAACCACTTGACCAACTTTCTCCTTTAAAAGACACTCGAGTAACATCTTGCTTTCAGCAATTAGTTCCTTTTTCATATAGGGCGTACAGTGTCTCCTAAGCAAATTAGTTCTTTCAGAATTCTTTGCAACTTGCTTTATCTTTCATTAGCCTGTTTAAACAGAACATGTTGCCCCCCCAAATCAATTACACCACATTTTTACAGAGAGTATATGGCACTGAGCACATCCAGACCTAGGAGCTACCACTAAGGAAGACTGAGATGACAGATGACATGTCAAAATCCTTTGTAATTAAGAATACTAAGCAAAGTGAATGCAACAAAATGTCATCTGCAAGGAAGGAACTAAGGTTTAAGATAAGAGAGGAACAACACAGGAAGTTACTAAGGTCTCAGTGAGATTTTCCTAAGAAGCATTCAAGTACAACTCACAACTTGCCATTAAGATCAATCAGCAACACAGCAATACTGTCTGCCAAGAAAGTAAAAAAATCCATGTTACCTAACAAGAACAGAACCAAAAAGCTTGAAGACTGCAATAAACAAGCTTAAATCTCACTGTAGCTTTATTAGGGAAACCAGATAGCTTTTCAACCACATTAATTGCTATTAAAAAACAGTAACTGAACTCAAACATGAAACAAAATATTCACTGAGTATATATGCCCCTACAATTAATACAACAGTAAATAATGCAGTGTTCCTACTACTGAGCCTATTATCTAAAATTAAAACATAACAGCTCATGGTTGTTTCATATACGTTCTGCTCTAACCATAAAAGTGAAAACAATCCTTGTATCAACAAAAAGAAACCTTCCAGACTTGTTTTTGTTACAAATCTGCAGAGTAAAACAGGTCAAAGCATTTAATTCTCGGCACATTTCTCCATTCGTAAAATGGAAGAATAAATACCACTGAGTTCTTCTGAAAAGCACATACAAAGCTACTGGTTAAATCATTACACAGCAGCCTTATGCTTCAAGGGCATGTACTTAAATCAGACTCCTCAAAAATTAGATAACCACACACATTTGAAGGAGATTACATAAAATGCAAAGATGATCAGGAACACTAGAGGCCTTTTGTTAGCTTAGTGGTTTCACTGCACTGTATTGCACTGTGCAACCAATGAACGAGGAACTGGCAAGACAAGATGAGAAGAAATTGAAAAATGAAAAAGAAAACTAATTCTGCCCCTCTGCATCTCTCATAAGTTTATCATGCTGTATTCTCAATTTAAAACCCTGCAATTAGGATGTGTTATTCTTTAGCTTGAAACTGATTCAGTGCAGCAGTTAAATTGTCATTCCCAGTAGGCCACCTACTCCCATACTGTTGGGCACACGTATACTGGGAAAACACTTAACAACAAAAGAGATTTGCTAACCCTGGTTTCATTTCACAATAATCTTAATTCAGTTGCACTGTTAATTTGGATACATATAAAATTACCTTTCTTTTTGCAGCCTAGCTCTTTTATGTTTCTAACAGAAACTGAAAACATGTTTTCCAATACTTTGTTCATTATTCTTTCCAGGCTGCACACTGAATGAAGTCTTATGAAAGCAGATTTAGAATGACAAAGACTCCTGTCTGAGACCTGGGTCCACGATACTGCCATCTGCATGTTCAGAGATTTTCACAGACAGAAGCATAAAACTATCTTAGAGTTAATTAGATTATTTACTCATATTATTCTCATCAGTAAAATGTTACAGAATTACACCTTTGACTTTTATACATGTGATTTGGTTTACACAGAATTTATGCAAATTCCTTCTAATTTGAATACAGGGCAACTTCAAGATTTAATTTACTAAAACTTAAATGTTTTGAGCCTACTAAGATGGCATTTTTCATATGAAAAGCAGAAGATTCATTACCCTAACAGCCTTTTTTCGATAACAATAACCAGGGTTAACATGCTACACTGCCTAAAATAGAGAAGTTTTCACCAAAAGAGAGAGGAAATATTAATTTGCATTTTAATTTGAAGTCAAGGTATTTGAGTTCAGTTCTAGGCTTCCCTTTAGTCAATGGACAGGGTACTTAACAACTCTTCAGTGTAACTCTTCAGTAACAGAACAGCATTATGAGTCCCCACTATCACTTCCTCTTTTCCATTCAGATGCTACATGAACAATACAAATTGCAGTAAGTGCAATGCAACACAAAAAAGCATTCACTGCTCTTGGATCCATGTAATGTCAACTGCAATAACATTTAACTGAAAAAGAAACGTAAAGAGCCCTGTAAGATCTTTTAGGATCAGTCCAATATACTATTTACAAACAGGAAGATGTACATTAGTATGTTTTTATCCCTTGTCTCACTCAGACGTGAAGAACGCATCAAAACCAAGACACTCAGTGACTAGACATTACTGGAATTCCTATATCAAACCTTGAGAATTAGACACGATTTTAATACCTAAGAAGAAGACATTTCCAAGCCAATTTGAAACACTGTGTAGTTCATGCAGAACCAAAGCCTGACAAACAAACTCACAATGATGAAACATTATTCCTAGTACAGGATGAAAAACATTGTAAAGGTAAGAATTTAAATCACTCTGAGGACACAGATATGGATAAGTATTACATCAACAAATAAGAATTATACACATTTATAATACTTACCCATCTGCAATTCAGAGATGGTTTCCACCAATGACCAGTCTAAACTGTAACCACAATGTGATTTGTCCATCAGATTGTCTAATACTTGTCTCACTGTCTGCCTCTCATCCACCATCATTGTTTTTGAGCTGTCATCAGACATGTGGACTCTGATCACCAACTATTAAGCAGAAAATCAGGAGAACAGGAAGAGGTTTAATTTCTCACATTTCCTACGTTTCAAATAAAAATGTACTTTTTAAGATCATGTTTCATTTCCTAAGATTTTGTTAATATTTGTCTTGTGGAAACTCAACATGATACTGTTTTCCTTCAGTATAGGGGGGTAAACAAAGGTCTTTCCAATATAATGTCCACATTCTTCAGTTGTGTGATAAGGAAGAAAAAAATCCCTCCTGCCAAAGTATCCTGATCTGATTAATCAAGTGTTTGTGTGACAATTTTTCTCATAGGCTTAGGTGGCACAAGCATACATGAAGAGTTACGCACAAACTTACACAGTATCATAGTTTTTCAGATTTGTAAGTCAAGCTTTCTGCCTGCTTCTTCCCTGTCTGCTAACAATGTTGATCATATAAACAGTATACCTATACTAGATCTTTTCTTTCCTTGGGAGCATTAGCATAAAACAAATCTACTTTTAAAACACAGGGGTTTTTCGTAGCCACTTTAAAGAGGTCATTGACAGAAAGAACAATGCAGCTGTTTTTTCAATTAATAAAAAAAAATTGAATAGATTTTTCTTGCCAGTCATTATGCTGCTTGCTTCCTTTTTACACCTTGCTTTTACACCTTTTTACACTTTGCTTCGTTGCAAAAGTTAAAACATATTAGTTGAAATATACTAGTATTATTAATTGCTAATTCCTATCTTCCAGTCAGGACATTTTTTCAGCTTTACTGTTTATAAACAGTAATGTAAAAAGACATTAAAAATTATTGAAAACTTCAAAGTTAAAATGAAGCAGCTATATTTGGAGGGAACACCTTAAATTCTTTCATATTGCATCAGGTAGTGTCTGCAGGACTTCCTACACTTGATAATCTCTGTATGTAACGTGGAATACTTGCATTCCATTTACCACTGGAAAATCCCAGTATGCATGTGTGTAAAGAAGAGATACATAAAGAAAACAGACTCAGATTTTGAAGGTGAGACTGCTTAATACACAGACACAGGAAGCTAGACCTTTGTTACAGCTGTGGGTGGAAGTTGACGAACTAGTCTAGATGAAAAAGTACACTATTCGTCTAGATCAGAACAGTACAGTTTTCCTACTTTCTTTAAGGTATCTTAAGGGTAATAGACACAAATGAGAAGAATTCTGCGTGCATTTTCCAGATGAAAAAGTATAAATGAAAGATCTCATAAAACAGCATAAATAACTTACCTTTTTCACTTGTGCCTCTTTAATCTTCTCTAATGCTACCCTAATCTTCTCAGCTTTCAGTTTAGCAGCCTGTTCCTCCTGAGGGAGCAAGACACACCAAATTCCAGTTAAACACACTTCAAGTCAGTTTTAGCAAATTTAATTTTGAAGTTACTTCAAAACAACTGAATTCACCCGCCTATAATTCCACAACTGTTTGTTAGCAACAGTGAAGACTCTTATAAACAGGAAGCGTTACCGCACATCTGACACTTAGAAATACTACTGCCATTATTTCCAAAATACTCTCTATTGTAAGTAGCCCAACACATTATTATCAAGTATTTTAATATATGTATTTAAAGTCATAGTCTCAGACAAGACATATTCAACAAGAGTTTACAACTGAGTGCACCCAACAGATTTATGGCCAATCCACATGAAACAAGTACAACAGCATAAAGAAAGTATGGAAAACAAATCCTCTAAATAGGATTTCACACTCTGCCGACCACTTTAGAAGAATAATAGTCTTCAGTAGATAAGTAGCCTGAACACTTTATCTTTACTAAATCCAGACTCTATTTCTCCTTGTTTGAAGCATTTTAAGACATGCAAAGCAAACAGGCATTCCTTTCTTTGACATTCTCCTAAGACAGTAATCTCGCTTTGTTACGATCAGAAACATTAAAAATTCAAGTAATGTAAATCTCTTCATCTGCCAGTACTAAAGATAAAGCTGCACATTGTGGCACTATCAATACTAACAGGTTTTAATTTCTGCAGGTTCTTACGTCTATTCAAAATGGTACTGAAATGAACAACTAAACAAGCAATCGCTCAACAGGGCTGCATATATGTTTCAGATTTTAGAAGACTTAAAATGTAGATTGTTATTGAGGCTAATATCTAAAAAAAAAACAACCACCTCCCTGTCAAATTATTCAATCTTCTTAGAAAAGAAAAATTAAGATTTTTCTCAAGTACTACAACCAATCCCAGGAACAGTCAGCATGCCACATACGTTTTGTTCTGCACCACTTTCTTGAATTAATGTGATTCATGGTTTCTTTTTGTGTGTTTAGATGGCTGCTTTTCTTGTAAAAAACACAATTCAGCTATGGTCAAAACCATAGAATTATTTTTTTCCACTTCTCAGTGAACTACTAGCATTCCCATCAACTGCAAAAGTTTATTTCCTATGCTGCTTATATCCTTACTTAACAGCTTTTGCTCCCTCACATCTACGTCCATACTATGCACTGGAAAAAACCATCAATTAGACAAGACAATTGGCTGCCTCGGCAGAAGTATAACCCTTGTCAGTAAAAGGAACCAGTAAATCAACATGAGCAGAAATAATGTTGGCTTGAAACAGTACTTGGGAACTCAACTGCCTAGGAACATATTTTTAATTAGTCTACAGGGAACTAAAATTTTTTATTTATCATAAAAATAGTGTCACAGAACACAGAAAGGTTAAATCAGAGTAGCATCCTATTAAAAAGTGCCATGATACCTAGAATCACCTAAATGTAAAACACATCAGAATTCTACAATGCTCTTCCTATTAACTACTTCCATCTGCAGAAATAAACTATTACCAAAACCCAAGGTTTTAAATATTTATAAGTTTCTAAAAGCGATACACCCATGCATTTTGAAATCAGAAAAAGTATTTTTAAAAATTTATATTAACACACATTTTGAGAAACTTGGTTTGCAGTTTAAAAAAGCCGCTTGTTAACCCAACCATAAATTTTTATTGCCGTACAAAGGTTGACAGCATATTTGGTTTTCCTCTTCACTAAAGACAAGCAGCCCAATTTTCCACCCCATTTCACTGTGCACCTGTGCAACACAGCTATCTGTAGCACATCCCAGCAGGAGCACTTTATAGCCACAGAACACAGGTACATGCAGCAACAGAGAGCAAGCAGCAGCAAATCAGCTGGGGACCTCTCATATACCTGTGCCAACACAACTAAAATCTCTCTGTTTATCTCAAAGTTAATAATACATTATCATTCCCTAAAAAGCTTTAAAAAACACCAGACCAAAAAAAGATTCCAAGGATTTACTATTCTACCGCCTACCAATTACTTTTCATTTCCCACTAAATTTATATACAGGTTCAGAGATCGGAATTTCTTACACTATATTACATTTTAACAAAAAGCAGATTGAAGATGCTAAAATAAAGAATCATTTTTAGCCAGCTACAAGTGGTAAAGACGTCAGAAAGAATTTCTGAAAGCACTCAGTAATCAAGGATTTTAAGTTACTTGATTTTGTCTTTATAGTTAGTTTCACGGCCATTGTTGACCATTGGTGATGCGATACGTTGTTTCAGTGGAGCAGGAGGAAGAACTATCTATTTTGATTACTTAAATGACAGAATAACTACAGGATTCTTCAAAACTCACAATGACTTATCCTATTCCTAACTGCCCAAGCAAAATCACCCACCCACATCCCCCACGAAAGCCACCCCCAAAACCTGCGCTTCACTAACAAATCCTTCCAGTATCAGTGATATGAGTTAGGTTGCCAAACGGTTGTAAACACACAGATAAATGGCAGGACCACTGCCTCAGTGATGGTTTCACAAACAACATATACCAGCGTCAATCCCTGCTATGGCTGATACATCTGCCTCGCAGTGCTGCTGTGGCCACAAAGACAATTCAGTCGGAGAGGTGACCTGGTTGAAAATTAACACAGCATAAATACTGCTTTTCAGCAGAATCTCTCCTTGGCAGGATTGCCTTTACAGTTACATACATGTTACATAAAAACATAAAGGAGACACAGAGGTCATAAGACCACAAAACATTTGTGTTTTCTCCATCTCTGATGGGAAAGGAACGCTCAGTTTTGTACCAGGACACATTACTAAAATTACAACATAAATTCTTACTTTAGAGGGACAACTTCAGGAGTATTGTTATACTTGCATTTTAAGGACTGGAGCACTCATAGGCTTTTGACCTTGCTGAGATTACATGGAGCTACAGAAAAGACTGCACCTGTTTTAAATAATGCTTGGCAACATACTTGTTCTTACCATAAGAACATACTGTGTATGTTAAGAACATATTCTTAACACACTGAACTAAAATTAAGAGTACAACTCTGCAACACAATGGTCTTAAAATTTACGACTTTATTATTTTTTATACTAGAACTCAGCTTTCAGTAATTTTACCCTACGCTGTAATACTGGAAAGAATAACCCCAAAAATCTAACATGTAGATTTCTTTAGTATAATGACACTCAGTCTCCTGTCCCAGTTCCCAGTTAAACATGCAGTTAAAGATATTCTGTTTATGTTTCAATGTTAAATATGGAACGTGTGCTATGGCAGAGCTGACTTTGCTCAAACAACTTCATGCTTCATATTTCTAGCTTAGGGATTTACTTTTCATTTCATTGCACACTTTGAAGAGGTCATTAACAGATTCCTTTTACTTGCCAGGGAGAACACAGGCAGAATAGAAGAGAGGAGAAAAATACCATTTTAAAAGTTCACTACGTTCAGGAAGGCCAGCAATTAAACAGTAAAAGGTAAATAGCAAAGTCCACACTTCACCAAAGCTCACAGGGAAGACGCAGAGATCACAAGATGCATATAAGAAATGTGTCTTATGTCTAACATTCATTTTTTTTCTGTAAAGTCTTCTTTGAATAAAGATAATTAGATGCACATGAACAACACTGACTTCTGAAGGACCAGAAGCAGGTAGCCAGTGTTTGTTTTCCTAGCTATAGGCTAGCCTCAGGTAGAAAGGAAATGACCTTTTAGCGAGGATTCTCTTTACTCCAGGGTTTTAACTAAAACAGAAGTTCCTTTTGCCTCAAAACACCATAATAACATCTCAATTTCTACATGTTTCCCAAGACTTCAAGACATCTTTATTAGTCTCATGTTTAATTTAATTTAATCAGAATGTTACCTATTTGTTTTCTGTTTACTTTTTACTAGAAAATGTATATATGTGATCAGCACTCAAGGTGAAAGTGAAATGACAGCAGAAGTTAAGAGATTTTTTCCCCTCCATGTTAAGCGAATGTTACCTAGTTCTGTATTTCCTGACAAATTCTTTAGGACACAGAAAACATCCTCACCCTAAGAAAACAATGTATAGCAATGGTCCATTTATAAACACTGAACTTGTGTTTGCAGAATTAGTTCTTGACCATTCTCAATCCTTTTTTTTTTTAATTGCATTTTCCCCTCAAAATAACCAAGAATATATCTACATCCAAGGAAAGCAAGAAGGGCAAAAAGACATTCCTCTCTTCTAAAGCTCACTTAGTGTGAGAGAGTACAGCACCCACCTTACCAAAGAGGAGTCCATGCTTTCTAAGGCAGGCTCATCCCATCCTGTCCCCTTCTCCCTTCCCAATTCAATATAGCATTTTCTGTACCTCTGGTGCAGTTCTGACTTCCTGTCACAATATTTCTATTACATTTGTAAATATAGAAATGTATGTCAAGCAGTAGCATGGTCTTGAAGATTGAGCCTGAGACAACACTTCACCTGAAATGTTTAAATCATGATGATGATACAATATATAAGCAAACAGAGAGACATGAAGTTGTGATTCCTACTTTGCTTTTAACTGAAAAGGTAAGAGAAACAAAATTTAGGAAGACCACTCAGTTTTCTCAATCTCACCTAATAACTCCCATGAATGTCATCTTGGCACCTTCCCCCCCCTCCTCCAAAATCTGTGCACCATTCACAAGCTTTTTGCTTTTAGAAGCCTAAGTCCAACACAGATGATAGCTGCAGTCACATCTTAAATGCGCCTCAAAGCCACACTGTCCCTTGACAAGAGCTCTTAACAGAGGGGATCTTTCCCCCTGCCATCTATTAAGGAAAAGAAGGGAAAGAGTCTTTTATGAACTTCAGTGCAGAATGGTACCCTCAAATCTCTCCAGAGCCTTCCTTGTGCTTGATCAAAATTTACTAGTACTTATAATGTCGTGGACTTAACACTGGTAGGCAGCTAAGCCTCACATAGCTGCTTGCTCACTTCCCCTGAGTGAGATGAAGAAGAGAAGGATAGAAGCATTAAAATTCATGGGCCGAGATAATAAGAACTTAATAGGTAAAGCAGAAGTTGTGTGCGCAAGCAAAGCAAAGTTCGTTCATTCATTACTTCCTGTCTTCAGGAAGATATGGCGCCACTTCCAGGAAAACAGGGCTTCATCATGCGTAACAGTTATTTGAGAAGGAAAGTGCTGTAGTTCTGAACATCCCCCTCCTTCCTCTGCCTTTTCCCCTAGCTTTTACTGCTGGGCAGGACATCATATGGCATTAAACAGTTCATTTTGTCCACGTCTAAAAAAGTGGCTGTCCCTATCTCTGGGAAATGTGCTTTTCCCAGTTTTCACAGAATGGCCGAGGTTACCTTGACCTGCTGCTCAAGCAAGGTCACCTACAGCAGGTTCCCCAGGACCACGTCCAAAAGGCTACTGAATATCTCCAATGAGGGAGACTCCACAATCTCTCTGGGCAACCTGTGCCAGTGCTCAGTAACCCTCACACTGCTTCCTGATGTTCAGACGGAACCTCCTGCGTTTCAGTGTCACAACTTACATTGTACACACTGACTTACATTGTCTCTTGTCCCATCACAAGGCACCAATGAAAAACGCCCAGCTTCATCCCATATTACATACTCCCTTCAAGTATTTGTACACATTGATGTGATAACCAGCGAGCCTTCTCAACTTTTCCTCACAGGAGAGAAGCTCCAGTCACTTCCTCATCTTCATGGTCTTCTACTGGAGTTTACTCAGTAGCTCCATAACTCTCGTGTACTGGGGAGCCCAGAACTGAGCACAGTACTCCAGGTGCAGCCTCACCAGTGCCAGTTAAAGGCGAAGGATCACCCTCCTTAACTTGCTGATAACATTCCTAATGCAGCCCAGAATACTGTTAGCTTTCTTTGTGGCAAGGGCACATGGCTGGCCCATGTTTAAGGTGGTGTCCACCAGAATCTGCAGGTTTTTTCTGCCAAGCTCTTTTGTAGCTGGGCAGCCCCCAGCATGTACTGGTACCTGGAGTGGTTCCTCTCCAGGTGCAGGACTTGGCACTTCCCCTTACTGAACTTCACAAGGCTCCTGTCAGCCCATTTCTCCAGCCCACTGACGTCCCTCTGAACGGCAGCAAGACCATCTGGTGTATCCACCCCTCCTCCTAGTTTTGCATCATCAGCAGACTTGCTATGGGTATACTCTGCCTCATCAACCAGACCATTAACAAAGATGTTCAACAGTATTGGACAGTACTGAATCCTGGGGTGCACCACTGGCTACTGGCCTCCAACTAGGCTTCATACCATTTTGAAGGCATGCTTCAAAAGTACGACATAGGAGAATCTTATGCAAGAGGAACATATGTTCAGGCTCATTATACCACTGTCTTATCGTGATACTCTCCCGCACATTATATCAAGACAGCTTTTGTTTCAAATAAATACAATCCCATTACTTGCTACATTTCATCTTCATAAAGTGAGTGAGCTTCTTTTAAGGATACTACTGTATTTTAACAGCAAGGAATACTTTCACATCTTCCACTCTTGTGGCTCTTTCTTATTTTCTTAAAGTATTGAGTAGGAATAGGAACAAAAGAACTCCTAGCTTTGTATGTTTCCGTTGTAGCTAATGCATTTTTACCTGCTGACATAGCTATTAAGTATTTGCCAAAAACCTGAACGCTTTGATAAATCTGCAGAAACAAACAATAAAATAGTCTCTGAAAACACTTTGGACAACCATGAAAATCATGTAAGTAAATGCAAAAGCTCCTGGAAGGGGCAAGGTTGGGAGTACAGCATACAGCAAAAGCTACTTTCTACACAGAAATAGTCACATGCAGGTGGAAAGAAGAAGCATCACCTTGGTCAGCAAGTGAGAAGGCTTTCCTGCAATGTTTCTCAGAAGAAGGGAGGTTTCCCTGTCCAAATAGGAGTGCTTGTGCAGAAAGAAAGAGAAAGAACATAGGTCAAAAGAAGTCAGTAACTTTATAGTGTATTGACTACAGAAGATAAGCAGAGTTTAAGGGAAAAAAACAACACACCTACATCCTCATTTCATTTCCCTCCCATAAAAATGTGAACATTCCCAAATGCTACAAGCCGAACACTAGTATAAAAGCAGTCATGCTTTTAATAAACACAAGTTTAATTAACCTTCCCTTATACAAAAGGTCACACAATAGAATTAAGAACAGTTTTGCTTACCTGCTGTTTTCTTTTCTGCAAGAAACAACTTACTTTTAAAGACATTTAGAACTAGAGAAGAACACATCGATTTTTAACACTTTTCAAAAACCCTGTAGAGTCTTCTAAAACTGAACATCCTCCTTCTGCTCTACAAAGTCACTAAAAGCTGGTCACATGGAGGCAAAGAACTGGTTTCATGCTTTCTATACTGGCTGCTGCTTCTATAATTATGGAAAAAAGATGTTACCATAATAATAATCTAAACCTTACGATTAAGCTTCTTCTTTTCTGTTCTTGTTGTTGTCAAAAATTATGCAAGTTTATCAGAAAATATACTTTAATCTGTACAAAAAGGGGAAGTAAAACAAGCAGCAACTTGTACGGAAGGTTTCTTAAAGCATAAAAATCAGTTAATAACAGAGATAGAGTGATCATCATCTGCAGCATCTGCTACAAAGGAAAAACAAAACCATCAGCCCACAGCAGTATGCGTAACTTCAATCACAAGTCTGCTAAGGAAATTGAACTAATACTGTGATAGTAAACACGACCGTGGAATATATCTCATGTACCATCACTATACTGCAGATTCCATCCCTCGTGGCTGCATCTGTCCCACCTGTTACTTCTGCGCTGACTGGTTTTACCCTACATAGAACAAGACATGACAAATGAGCTGTCTACTCTACTGCTGTTCAATAATTAGTAGCCAAGTGCAGCACAGAATTTCTGTCTTTGAAGATTCTTCAGAGTTGCGACAGGTAACAGCCTCCCGAAAAAAGTTAAGAGACCACATGTCCAACTTCATCCAAGGCATCCTGGTTTCAGCTGGGACAGAATTGATTTTTAATTCATAGCATCCAGTATGATGCTATGTTTTGGCTTTGGGAGAAAAACAATGTTGGTAACACACCCATGTTTTAGTTTTTGCTGGGCAGTGGCTGCAAGTGGTTTCAATTTCTTGTACTGTCCTACCAGCAAAGGGGGGCGAGGGGACACAGGGAGTTGGGAGAAGACATAGCCATGACAGCTGACCTAAACTGAGCAAAGGGATATTTCCACACCATATGACATTACGTGAAACTTTAAAACTGGGGAATTGGCTGGGTGGGCAGTCACTGACTTGGGGACTGGCTGGGCATCAGTCGGTGAGCAGTGAGCAACCGCTTTGTGCATCACTCGTTTTGCGTATAATATATACATTATATTATTATTATTACCATTATTGTTTTTCTTTTCGTTTTCCTTTTGTCTTAGTAAATAGGGTGTTTTTTTTTTGCATTATTTTGTGTTCTTCTGTTTTGCTTCGTGGGTTTTTTTTTGTTTGTTTGTTTTTTAATCTCAAACTATGATTTCTACATTTTTTTCCCCAATTCTTTCCCCTATCTCACTGTGAGGAGGGAGAGAATGAATGACTGTGTGGTACTTAGATACCTGCTGGGCTAAACCACAACACAAGGCGATATCAAACAGTTTGGTGCACGGGCAGTTTACTTGGTACAACTGCCAGATTCTGGCATAAGTAATTAAGGCTCTGCAGCACACGTGAGAAGTTACAGCTCATATAAGATTCTGCACAGCACCTGAAGTGAAACCTAGGCTCCAGCCCAAGCTTCAAATGCTCCTTAGCCGCCAGTATAGACTCAATTTTTGATGCAAACTGAACGAAGATTTTTCTGTCTGTAAATTGATTACCACATGCATCTACATCAGATGTTTCAGAAGCACACAACTGCTGCCTGGTGACAAATTTTTTCACACCTCAAAAACACAGAGAGCTTTGCAATGCAGGACCTGGTATGATTAAAAGGCCTTGTACATTGTTTACAGTAATTTAGAACTCTCAAAATGGGCTTCCTAACACAATCATATCATTTGGGATACGTGAACGAATACATAATGCAATTTCTATATACACTGGTTTTCCAGCAACGTCAGTGATACTTCAGACAGACCGTAAGACTGTCTTTCAAAGAACGTTCATTTACTCAGACTGAGTTAAGCCTGAGGTGGTACTAAATTGCTGGCCGATAACGCAGTTTTGCTTAACTAGAAGGCAGACATCCTTTTTTCTTTTTTTAAAATTATTTCTCCTACGTGGGTCTTTATTCTGAATAGTATTCCTTCTCATCAAAAGCTGCAACTTCACACACAGTCTAGAATCACATCACCACAGAACTTCTGGAATAAATCGGTTGGCTCAATTCAAAGCTCAAAAATAGGTACAAAAATTCAAAGACAAGTTGAAGGAATTATCTTAAAGAGTTTCTAGACAGACTTCTTAACTGCAGTCCATGATGTCTGACAAGATGCACCACTGTTTCTTGGTGAATGGTGCAATGGGGTAAAAAGAACATCATGATGTACATTCATAGCCTCTTCCTTAGGGTTTAGTATAAGGAACCTCTACTTAAAGGAAATACTTTTTCCTGGATGATATTTCTCTGATAGAGAAGCTTGAGATCATTTAACCTTCCCATCACAGCTCATTTTGGCTGTTCTCATCTTGCATTTAAGTGCAGTAAAACATTTCTCTAACAAGAAGTTTTTATTCTATCATAACACCGCCTGCCAGATTTGCAACAAAACATGAAAACAGATAACCACAGGAAATTTATTTGGAAGTTAAGAATAATGGTATTTCATGAGAACAGGTGCTGGCCAGTAAAATGGGTAGTAACAGCGTGATGACAAACTATCTGTGCGAACTTCAGCTGGTAAAACACGTCTAGAAACAGGCAACAGCTCTTTGCCAGGCATCTTTTGCCATGGCTCCTCACTACTATGTAAGGCGCTCTGCAGTACTGCAAATAACCAAAACTGAGAACAATCAGAAGGAGCAAAGCAACAGGAAGGCCCAAGTTCTGAGAATTATAGCTAGATTAAACAACTATGTGCATGTAACTTCAAATGTTTGGCCTACATAAATCCAGAGAGAAAGAAAAAAAAAAATCAGTTCATCCAGTAACTGGACATAGCTTATAAACAAAATTTCCTGTTCTTAATAAAGGATGTTTCATTTTGCAACAATGTGATACTCCTTTACAACTGCAATTTTAAAACATTTTATCTATTTCAGAGGATAAACCAGCTCAAACATCAAACTTTGAGAGAAACAAATGTAGCCCTTTAATATGGGCTACCAGGAATATTCCGTTGTTCAGAGATAGATAAATATTTTGTTATATTGTCTTAAGATACTAGGACTGCATTGAACCACAGAGAGGATCTAAATGGCTCATTCTTCCTTCCTACTTCTGCAGTTCAACTTTAAATAAAAGTTCTGACAATATAAATGGCTAATTTTTTAAAAATACTTTTCTGTCCCAAGTACTTTTCCTGACAAGAAATAACACCAAAAGGAAAACAAAAACAAAACATGAATTATTACTAGGCAGACATTCCTGGTCTTCCACTGTGAAATCCATCTGCTCTCCTTCCACCCACTCCCACTCCAATAATGAGGAATGAGGTCTCACACCCTGGCAATGAAGCCATCTCTCTCCCAGGGAATCGAACATTAACTCACATACCCAGTTAAGCCAGCTGGTGGCACTCTTGTGCCACTGATTCGGATTTAATTAATGATCACTGTCAAACACCAAGACTTATTTAAAAAGCCTCTTGCTGTCCCCAGAAGCCAAATGAAAATGAGGAAAATGAAGTAAGTAGTGTCTGACAAAAAGCTCTAGGCTTGCAAAGCTTTCTTGAAGAGGTAATTACTATAGTCTTTTACTACATCAGTATGTTGAATTCTTTAGACATCAGCAGAAACAATTAGAATATGGTATTTTCAGAAGAGAACTCAAGAACTGGACTTTTCTTTTTCTTTTTTTTCTTAAACTTCGTCCCAAAGAGGAAAAAAGAGGGGAAGAGAGAACCAAAATTTTTCTTTGCAAATTCTTTGAGATTATGTTTTCATGTGAAATGTCAGAGAACACACATCATAAGATGATTAACATCTAATTTAAAAGATTCCATGTTCCACTCTCCTTTGCAATGGACTACCAAGAGCAGTTATGCTTCAAAAGAGAAAAACAAAGTGTATTAAGTTATTTCAAGTAGACTTCTCCAGTTAATAACTAGAAAACAGGTAATGATCAACTTAAGACTGAGAAGGTCTAAACGTAGCGATGTACTTACTGCGCTGTTACGATACTGAAGGATTAAACTCACTTATTAATGTGATTTTTATGTTACAGGCAAATTGATACAACTACTGACACAAACAGAAACCACACATATATGTGACAGTAACTTACAGTCAGTTCAGCTTCCTCTTCTGGAAAGTTTATGAGATGCTTGGACTGATTGATGGAATGTCCCATAGAAAAAGAGTAAAAATGCAGGAAAACGAAAAGGAAAGGATGCAAAAGGGAAGGAGGGGAAAAGAAAAGGAAAAGAAAAGAAAACCTTTATTCTCAGTCAAAAGAAGGAAGAAAAAAGCAGTGATGATAATTAATGAAAGCAAAGGAAACAAAACTACATTTAAAAGCTGCAATGTCCCTTATCCCAACTTCTTACAGACAAATGATCAATGACTTAAGATGAGACTCATGTTTTCTCATCCTATTGGAAGGGAAAAGAGGCAGGATGCGAGTATGCTCTTGAACCACGATGAGAGTGGAAGTAGTTACTAGCTTCAGATAAAAATGCTGCAGTAAAACATCTGTAGGCACACACAAAATAAACCCAGATAGTACTCTCTTTGCACAACCACTAAGCAATTATTGCAAGTTAAATTCTCTAAACGCTATGAAAAAAACTCCACCTGCCGCTTCATACAACTTCATACACTTTCTGTAACAATTCCTTCACACCAGTAAGTAACATAAATACGCTTTGGTGACAATTACTAAGTGAAACAAGAACAGAGTGGCTACAGATTTACCTCATTTTCAGCTGGACATATTACTCCAGTCCTGAGCACCCTCATACTGTAATTTCTTATAAAAAGAAATTATTTCTCTATTTCCCTAATCTTTTTGAAGAGTAGAAGTTTGCAGGGGAGGACATTAGTATCTTATGACAGAACATGCAGTCATTATATTGATATGCAAAGTTGCAAAAGGATTGAAAATCAAACATTACACAGTGCTAAAAAGCACAGTGCCTGAAGATTTCCAGTGTGCTATCCAATGCTTGCTCCTTTTCTTCAAAGGTGCAGTGGTATTTATTTCAGGCACATTAATTTTGGTGACAGTTACATGGAGTTCGACAGATGAAGAAATGAAAAAGGAGTTACAGTTTATTCTTATCAAAACCTCAGAAAAGGAATACAGACACTTAGAAACTTAGAAATAGTGGCACTATTAGATATCAGAGTTGCCTGACGCTTCCATTTACAAAATGTATTTTCAGCTGCTTGTACAAATTTTGCCAACTATAACCAAAACAGAAATTTTCCATGATGGATTACTGTTAGAGGATGGTTACTATTAATTCCTTCAAAATATAATTATGTTCAAAGCTATAATACCTCTGTATGTCTGACTGCAAAATGGATTATTAATAGGGACAGGCTCAAAGACTGTCTTTCTGATGGGAAGTTCATGGGAAGTTACCCAAATTCACCTTAGCAGGAACCTTTAGAATTAAAATTGTAGTCTATAAAGCCTCACTAAAGTCTGGACCACCACAACTGAAAACCTCAAGGCTGCGTATCTTCTCACATGGCACTGCCAAGCCTTTCAACTGGGGAGCAAACAACTATCCATGAACAAAAGATTGGCCAGGTTCAGGAACGCTTGGGCCATGGTGGAAGAGCACTCACAACTGCAGTGCCTTACGACTGCAATGCCTGGCTGCTGCAGAGCACACTGGAGCCAGACGCTGGATGTGAGAATCCAGAGCTATTACTCTGTGCTCCCTAGTGGCCAACCCTCCTGGAACTTGTGCAACTCCACTGCAGGCAATTGGAATTTCCTAACTCCGAGTGTTCAGTTCAGCAATTTTTTTTCTCTAAACTATCAGGACACACAAAAAAATAATCTAACTTACAGCAAGTATTGCTTAACTACTATGGACCCCTACAAGTTCATGTCAGTTCCGGCTGTTACAGTCCAATCCTACTGAAACTTGCTGCAATTTAAGAAACGAGTCTGTGGACATTAAGAAACTGCTGAACCACGTGCATGAGAAGCACTATTTGTTAGTCTATGTGCCTCCTACGTCAAGAGAAAGAACAGACACACTGTCATGGTTTCCTGCTGAAACCAAGTTCCTTGGGACATTAGGACAGACAGAAAGGACTGCAAAAGCTGGTAAACATTTCAGTTCAAGTTTAGTTTCACTACTAGTAAAGAACTTTAAGGCAGAGCTACCACAAGAAAGAGGCAATCCTAACCTCCCCCAGCCATATGCTCATACATCTCTCATGTGGTCAACAGTGATTTTGACCACGTTGTCCGTTAGATCAGGGAACAACTAATTCAGAAGGATTGGGAGACCACAAGCTGATTGAAGTCACTAGGCAGCTGCACAAACACTAGTGCCAACCAACACAAGGTGGGGCAAGACTGTCTAACTCAGCAGCAGCACAAATCTAAGTGAGCATAAACCAAACATGAAATCCCAAAGAAAGTTTGCCTGCAGAGAGGAGGTTTCAAGCAGTGGAATTTTCCCGAAAGAAAAAACATAGCAGGAAACAAAATAAGGTGGAGTATAACTTCATGGAAAATAGTTGTCTGTCCAATCTGAAAAGAGATGCTTTGGTTAAGTGGAAGACTGAAAGGAAGGATAAAAACCCACAAACTTTAGTACAACTGATTGATAAGAAATTCATGAGAAATTCCATCACTAGAAGATAAGGGGTACACGTAACTGGGGTGTTAACAAAGTCACAATTCACCTTTTCAGTTAGGAGCAGACAGGCCATATGAAAAAATAAAACCTATATGGGTAAAACAAACCACTGATACAGCTGGTCTAAAATCTAGAAGAACTTTTAAGAACGTGAGATTAAGTAAGATGTTCAACATACGGAAACGTAACCAGAGCTGTGAGCTTGGTTAACTAAAAACGAACATCTGTATTTCTATTCACAGGCAGTCACCATTACACTATGGCAGGCTAAACACTAACCAGTATGCAGAAAACTGACACAGTTAGAAGGTCAGTTCTGAGTTGTTTCAGCAGAACATGAAGTCGCATTTTGTGGGTTCAAACTCCTTTGCAAACGTTACAAACCCTAGCTTTTGTCCTGTATTATATCAGTATATGCAACTGAAGTAAACTGCATACATTCCTTTCTCCTCTTAAGATTTTAATGTCTCACAGTCGGCTGCTGTGTTCTTAATTTTTGTCATCTGTTTCAAATTCAATTTTTGGCAACCTGAAGTAAGGACAAACAAGTCATCTGTTGCTAATTTCCTACAGATGTGATATTTTTGTTCCCTAGTCTAATTATAAGTTGCAAAAAAAGTGAAGGAATTTATCTTCATTTCAAGTAGACTGGTAGATCTACACAGAAATTCAGTTTTAAAAGCTCCGCTACTTAATCACAACTTACATACTTTAGTTGCAGTTTCCAGTGAAGATATTGCTCTATAACTCCTCCCATAGCTTTTGACAAAAGTTGGTGACATCATAGTGCAAGCATTTGTGTTTCTGAACTCAGGTCTGGTGGCTTTTTCTAAGATGTACATTGCCTAGGTGTACTTGGTCATTAACCTACAGTATTTTGTCTCCTGTATCTACTTGTATCTACTAAGAGTTATAGCCTCTAATCAAGCATTTTCTTAGCTTGTCTGTACCAATGTTGTGATTTTTTTCTTAGTATGTCCCACCACAAAAACCAGGATCTTTCTAAAAAAAAAGGTTATTTAGGCAGTACCTAATTTAAACTGTCTTTTACAACTGACAGAAGTCTGGGATGGCAATTCCTCTAATCAATCCACATGAAGATGCAAAAGGAGAAGCTGAGAGGATAAAAAAAGACCCCTGGACTGCAGACAGCTTCTGTTAATAAGAGCAGCTATTCTTAGTATTATTAATCAAAACACGTGTACACCATCCTCCCCTGAAGCCCACGCATTTTGAAGAGAGCACCTGCTCAGCTGACTACACTGCCACAGCTTATGTTCTCTTCCTGTAACAGGCAGAAGACTGCTATGACTGAAAATTGGAAGCTGATGAAGCTTGAACTGTGGACCTTTATCTTAAAAAGTTACAAGAGCTGGACACTAGAAACCATCAAGTATCTGTTGTCTTCACAAGGACACAATGGAAGGACGAACAAAAGTACTGAAGGCAAATTTTAACCGATAAGGTATCCCTTTTCTGGAGACAGTCAAGGGGCTACTATAGAATTTTCTGTGCAGATCAGCAGGCTTGGGGCAGCAGATTTGGTGGTCCACAGGAGACTCCAAAATCACAGAACAATGAGGAAGAACATTGCCTTTGGTTTTCNATCACAGAACAATGAGGAAGAACAATATTTAAGCATGAACATTGCCTTTTGTTTTCAGCATCACGGTTTTAGCTGGGACAGAGTTAATTTTCTTCACATAGGCTCATACAGTGTTGTGTTTTGGATTTTAGTGAAAATAGTGTCGGTAATACAATTTTGATTTTGTTGATAATATAGTTTTAGTTGTTGCTGAGCAGTGCTTACACAAAGGCAGGGACTTTAGAGCTCCTGCTGCCCTGCCAGCATGGAGCTGGGAGTGCACAAAAAGCTGAGAGGGGACAGAACCAGGACAGCTGATCCAAACTGGCCAAAGGGACACCCATAGTGCTTGGCATCATACTCAGCAGTAACAGCTTGGGTAAAGAAAGGACATTCCGAGTGACGGTGCTTGCCTTCCCAGGAAATCGCTACACATGAGCTCTGTGACTGAACAACTGCCAGCTGATGAGAAGCAGCAATAGAATTCCTTCCTTTGCTTTGCTTGTACATGTAGCTTTTGCTTTTACCTAGCAAATTGACTTATCTCAATCCATGAGTTCTCACACTTCCACCTTTCTGATCTTCACCCCATCCCACCCAGGGATAATGACTGAGTGGCTAGGTGGTCAGGAGCTGCCTGCTGGGATCAAACCACAACACACAGATAACAGCAATTTTTGTGCTGATATCAGCTTTGCCAGCCAGCGGAGACAAACAAGACAAGTATCATACTGTCCCTTTTCCTGTCCCATCTAGGGAAGAAATTTTTAAGCTTTGTTATCAGCCATCAGGCAAATCTGACAGGCAATCTCAAAAGATAAATATATTCTTGCACGTTTTACACAAATCAGCTTCCTGCCACGCTTCCATGAGTCTCTTCCCTACTGGAAAAAGTTGCACAGCAAGTTTTAAATTTGTGCCTACAAATCAGTTTGATATACTGATCACAGAATCAAGACCTAGCAATACAAGGATAATGTTTAGATTCTTATTTCCCTTTCTCCTATTTAAATTTGATTGATGTTTAGATTCTTATTTCCCTGACTCTTATTTAAATTTGATATAACCCAATTTTTAAAACATACAATTCCATACATGTGTAGTAATTTAAACTTCGAGAATGTCTCCTAAAGATTCTAAAGTTCTTACCAATAAACAAATACAAATTCTATTCCATCATTGTCTTTGCACATTCCATAAGCGTAATGTGGAAAAAACAGGTGCTAGTTTTGCAGACACGGGGAAGAGTGCATTAGTAATCTTTGGGTTCTAGCTCATTTTCCAGAAAGAAAATTGTTTTACTGTCATGCATAAACTTCACAATGAATAGTTAAACATATTTGATTACCAGAACACATACATGTTGCTTACATTTCATAAACTGGTATGTTTAACTCTGATGGTATTTTGAAAGCCTCCAAAAATCTGCCAAGTGAAGAGTCATTTTATGTTTCAAGAACATTTGAAAACTGGACTGCTCATGCTTCTTACACCAACAAAATTGGAAAGCTGGAAGGAAACTGTTAGGTCACAGCCTGAACTGGTGACTGAGCACCTGGAGGAGGGCTATGGCTGCCTGGGGAGCACAGGCAAATTGTTTGCACCTGTGTTCCCCATGTGACCAGAAGGGGTGGACCCAGGGTGGGTCGGCCCTGGGCTCATTTAAGGGCCAGAGCAGAGAAGAGTGCATCTCTCTCTCAGAGATCTGTTCCTCCTTGGAGGAGCATCACTTTGGTGGGAGATCGCTGTCCTTGGTTGTGTGAGTCAAAAACTTCTGTGAAACCTTTGTTTATATTCATTGTTAAGATCTGTAATACTTTGCCTGGGATCATGCAGAACCTGTCTGAAGTAATTTTGCTTCTTCATTTGCAAAACAAAGGTAAAGAAATGCTTCAGGATGACAGATACACAATTTTCCTCTACTGATGACTTACTAAAGAATGCTTCATGACTAAAGATTTTTTTAAAAATGGTCTAATTGTTTCAAATTTTGTCTTTTCATTTACTATTTTCAAAATGACTGAAAACTCCAGAATATACTTTTCGTGTACAGAACTAATGACATAATAGAACCAGCAGAAAATTAAGATTTTCTTAGTTTTTTTCAGTTCTTTCAAAAACAAGAACAAACACCAGAACAAGTATCTGTCATGCCTTGTTGCATATCTGTGACTACTCACGGGGACTGACATCCTCAGCGTCTGCTAACTACACAACGCATAGAACATAAGGAAGACCCCTCCAACCTTAAGCTCCTAAATATGAGTTAGTAATGCCCTATTTCTCCAAGAACTAAACCAGATCACAATTGTTTGGATCACTTACAAGTTATAGGTGAGGTTCAGCAATCCAACTCTATTCTAAGACACTGTCGCCTACCAAAGACCATGTATGTTATGGACTTATTTCTCTGCATGCAAAAACAATTTTAATCACATTTTCATGTGATGTAACATTTATCAATCACATACAAAATACGACCTACAATACTCTTATGTTTAGAAAAGCTCCTGTATTTCTCTGTTCAAGAATCTTTATTTTAGTGGCAACTAAAATAATCTATATGAAAATCAAGACAAAACTGCTGTGGAACACAAACTTACTTTCCTTATAGCTGTTTCAAATTTCCCAGTTTATCTCATGGGAATTTCTGGCCAATATACATCTGTGTATGTACGCTCAGCTAAATTATTATACTAAATTATGTTTCTATGCAAGTCAGGATCCCTCAAGTTGTGCAAACTGGGTTACAAACATAAATAACTCCATTGTATTGAGAGGGAGGTGGTGAGGGATGCTGTACTATGCCAGCTTCAAACTAATCCGTGACCTCTTCACTGAGCACATGCAGGGCAGTAACAATGGCTGAGCATGAATATGCCCTTTTACCATCAGACGTAACTAGCTATGTGAGCATGATATACACAGTGCTCTATTCTCTCCCCACTTGTTTCTTCTCCTTTTGCTCTAGCACAGCTTACTGCAAAAAGAACTTCTGGATGGCAGAGGCACAGAAGGAATGGAGAAAGAAATAGAATGGTTGGGTGAAGGGGACAAGTTAGTCATATAGTCATCATTTCCTCTTCCCTTACTCATGTTATTGCATCACTCATTCAGCTCTACACACAAGTATCTGATAAGCAGAAATTAACATTTAAAGTGGATGCCACTCGTTACACATTTACAAACAGAAGACAAAAAGCAACCTACCACTTTAAGGAAGAATACAGTTGGAGCAATACTGCGAGAGCAAGGATTTTGTGAACGACAAATTTCAACTGAGCAAAAACTGCAGGGGAGAGGATGCTGAGGAGGTGGCAGCAATTTTTTTCACCCAGCAGTGCTTAGAGCAGACTGAAGATAAGAAACACAAGTGCAGCTGGACAACACTTAGTACCAGCAAGAAAAGATCTTGAGACTACAGAACAAGTCTTTGAAGTCATTAAATCCACAGTGTCCAAATAGATAGTATTAAGAAAGGGAGAAAATTAAACAAGTAATTAGGGCAGCAAACAAAACCATGATTTTAGACAATCCAGGGAATTCCAGTCAACTCTCCTGACAGTGGCNTGAGCTGAGAATCGAGCACATGGCAGAGGGGTGTGGCTGGCCTAGGGAGCACAGGCAGATTGTTTGCGCCTGTGCACCCCTGGGACTGGAGAGGGTGGGCCTGAGGAGGGCGGGGTCACCAGGGGCTCAATAAGGGCCAACCAGATGATGTGAGGCAGTTCAAGCAGGAGGAAACAGCCCAAGCTCAAGAAGGAAGGAAGGAGATCTTCCCCTCTGGAAGAGATAATGGCATAGTCATGTGAGTTTGCATTTTTTTCAAAACATGTCTTACCCTTTTTGGTGGCTATGGAACTGCAGCATATTGACATAACAACTACCACTAGTATCAGAGAGTGTACTAGACTATACGTAACTTTAGTATGCCACTCCATGGCTGTTCTTTTCATTTACAGAATTTCCCTACATCTCCAGGTCAGGAGGCTCAACTGCACTGCAGATTTGTTTTCTAAGATAAAATGCTTAAGATAATAATTGCACAGCTTAATTTCCTTTTTCAGGTAAGCATTTTCTCCTATCAGAACAGTCTTCCATTCTACTTTGTTATTCTCTTCCTCTAGTGATTCCAATACAACTAAGTTGTGGAGGAAAGGACAACTTTTTTTTCCAGCCCTTACGCTGCTTGGAGAGGACCAGTCAAAAGGGCAGAGCTGCTAAGTCACTGACCTCTTTGGTAAGAGCCACAGCAGCAAAGAACAGTCTTAAAGGTCAGCTCAAGTACAGATAGCCACAAGGAAGACAGGCAAAAAGAAAAGAGCAACTTAAAACACTGTGGGAACACATCTGCTAAAGCCATGAAGTAGTAGCCTCTCCCAGTTTCTGTATTTAAAAAAATTGTTTTTAGTATTTTTTTTCCCTTGACATTGGCACTAGAAGTCTTCTCTAAAGACTCTCTGACTGAGTGATGTCTTCCTTCACTAGAAACAGCACCACAGAGTTAACTGTGTGGGCAGGAGGGCAAAATTTAGCCCTACAAGAGAAAGGTGTTTCAGTTCACAACCTAGACGTGAAGATTAACAGAACCCTAAGTAATACTTTTCAGGCACTAAATGAACAAAAGAAGAAAAAACTCTTGTTGATGCCCCGTGACTCTACCAATGAATACTTGGGTTTCTGTCCATTTATAACATTACTTTGATGAACAACCATCACCACTATCCCTGTCAGCAGAGGTGAGATGAAAAAGCCTCACAGTAAAAATCCCAACTAAGAGATTTAATTGAACAGTTAGATATAAGTTCTGCAAACTTGGTGGAAAGATGAATGCTTCCCTCAAGCTACTAAAATCAAGATCACCAGACAGTGTAGCACAAAGCAGCGCTATTAATGACTGCAAAGGTTTCTGCTCTTTAGACCAGAATTTGGCTCTCAGATTAACACCACTTTCTGGTTACCTCCTTTGAAGGAGTCATTCTTACCAACTTATCTCGGCAGAGAAACAATAGCTACATTCTTACCAGAAGCAATCACTGGGAACCTCCTTGTGAGAAAAGTTCCTGGGGGAAGTTCTGAGCCTTCAAGTCAATAGCTAAGAGCTCAGAAAATAACTGAGAAAGTAACCACCATGCTTGCAGCAGTATGGATTACCTTCCTGGAAAAGGAAGCAACTTCTTGACCTCTGCCTGTTGATTCAACAATATCATCACGTACGTAGACCAGGTGGTTTGTTGATTATTCATACCATGCAAAGAATGGAAAAATGTGAGAGACCAGAAGGGTAATCTTAACTGATTCCTCAGCATATGATTCCTCAGCATATCACTCCTGAAGACAGACAGGCTGATATCTAGACTGGTATCTGCAAAATCAACTACCAAGAACATCCTGTGTTTTTGAGAAGTGAGTAAGAAATCCAAAAATCAAGATTTCTGATGCCACACAAGTTACAGGGGAGAGAAACTCAAAATCATTTTAGCCTGAGGAGAGATAACAATTAATTATTGTACAAAGTCATTAAAAGATGCATCTGCATGACTAACAGTAACGGATCCAAAAGAAAATTAAGTCTTATCACAAAATGACTGACAAATGAAAACCAACACAATCAATTATACTGTCACAGACTGGGCTTCTACTCTTAGGTCTACAGCAATAATGCAAAGCTTTGCATTTTAACTTTCTAGATAAAAGGATACATTTCTATCTGCCTCTGTTTTGAAAAACTCAATACAAATCTCCAAATATAAAAAAATACTGCTCCCCAGCCTTTTCTGTAAGAAGTTGTCCCACACTTTTCACCATTTCAAATAAAGATTAAAATTTAAAGTGTGACCTTGGTGAGCTATCATGAAGCCAACAAGTCTGCATCATTCACTCTTTGCATCAGATGAACTTTTGCTACAGACATGCTGAAAGGCATGCCTTTACCCAAGTCATTCAAATTAGTGTTGATTATTGATTAGAATAAACTTAGCTTGTTCCTGTTTTCTTTCTGGTGGAGAAACAACTGAAAGTGAACATTTGTATTAGTACAGCTGACTTCTGAATAACAGGTCACGTTTCTGTTTCAGAGAGCATTTCTCCAAGTAGCTCCTGGCTTAAGTTCTTAAATTCACTGGAACACTTTCCCCATTTCCTCATGTAACTCACCAGCACTTTCAACACTCCTCAGACTCACTGTGTTTTTACTTTAAAAATTGCTCTCTGATTATTAACCAATGCAGAGGCACCAAAATTTTAAATGAACATCTGCTTTTGCTGAACCATGGACCAAATGGGTTTTCTGTGTTGGGTACTGCATGAAAGAGTTCTCCGTGCCATACTTTGAACAGGAATATTAAGAAGTGGCAAACTGCTGGTATTGCTCCAGGCAGATGCTCACAGTATCTGAAATACATGCAGTAATTTAAGTGTGCTGCAACAGGAATGTAGCAGTGTCAGTCAACTTTTCATTTATTCTTAATCTCCAAATATAATCTCAGATTTAAATTGAAAACGGTATATGAGATTGACTTAGAAGAAAAACATTAAATATGAAACAAACATTAAAATACATAAGTGGATTTGGAGGAGGAAAAGATGTGAAAAACTCTTAAGAAAATATACCTTTTCTAATAAAATTCCTTGCCGACTGACGAAAGCAAAGAAATAGCCACATAGTGTATAGCTCATGCAAAAGCAATCCTGATCTGTAAAACACTATTACACTGAACATGTTTAGCAAGGCATATCAGCCTAAGAGAAGAGAGGGGAAAAAAAAAAAAACTTAAAGAAAAATTAAATAACACTACCTCGGTGATTGGTTGCCCTTGTGATGTCAAGTCCAGTTCCTGAGGTCTCGTCACCTTATCGATATCCAAAGAGTCCATGCTGGAAGCTGCAGAAGTTATGCTGGAACGGGAGGAGTTACTGATTGAGCGCACCTCAGCATCACTCACTGTGCCAGCAGATGCTGTCCTCCTGTGCTGGGCAGTAACTACTGGTTTGGTGTCTTCCGTAACAGACTGTTGGGCTGCCTCATCCATGCTCAAAGAGGCCTTCTCTAACTGTGCAGTGATGTCATCCAGGGAAACATTGGCATGTGATGGTTTAGTAACCTTACCAGATGAAGAGGATAATCCTTTCATACTGCCATGCTTACTAGAAGGACGGCTAGCAGGTGGTTTCTGAGCTTTGGATTCTGTGGCAAGGCGTTTCACTGCAGCATTGTTTGCTGAATGAGATCCAATGCTGCTGAGCTCCTGCTCTATGGAACAGAGATCAGCCATCAGAGCATCTAGATCCACAGTCTCCCCCTGATTCAGAGCTTCTGCAATGAAGAAGAGTTTTCCAGAGTGAACAAGTTTACTATATTTCTCTATGCAACTCTTCATTTTATGTCATCAAATTTAATAGCTGGAATAAGGGAGCAAAGGAAGCTGTATTTTCTCTCCCCATCTATATTGCAAAATCTGTCCTTGCTAATAAACAAATTTCCTCGCTCTAGTACTCTTGACTGGTCTAAGAGCAATTAAAAAACTATTTAGGTTAAACATAGCTGCTGACAGGAGAAACCTGTAAATGTTTAGTTATATTTGAAAGGTTCAAACTGCTTTCCAGTGAACAGAATCTAAAAATGTGTATATTGTGCTTCAGGTTTTCAAAGAAATGCATTTTGTGAAGCAAATGTGTCATTACTTTAAAAACAAAAAAAAAGAAAACCACAACACTGTAAAATACTACACACACACTCAAGCTTCTAAATTAAGGCTTTCTGTATTACAACTAGGATAAATTATTTTAAGACAAGGAAAAGTATGATTTTTGTTTAACATGAACGTATACTGAGCTATGTTCATGCATTCTGTCCCATGAAGAAAGATGCTTTTTCTTCCTGCTTAACAAATACACATTAATTCATTTTTTCATGAGTCCAGATCCCCAAAATAGTATTTCTTGACAAATACTAGGCTACAATTCTCAGGTAGTAGGTGCTGTAAAAGAAATGGTTTGGAGATACTCAGAATTCTCTGCCATCAAACAGCGAGACTGTTAGCCAACACATTCTCACTTCAGCTAGAAGGGTATTTTGATACTCTCTTTTAAACCATTTCACAATGTTTTCATTTATGGCTGAAACAGTAATTTTTTTTTTTCCTAAAATAATACTTTAGAAGGTAAATAATTCAACAAACCATTCAAATTGTACATGGAGAAACGATACGAGAAGTTGGCAAGATTGGTTTCCTGATGGAGAGGTGATCTCTTCACTGGTGCCGCAGGCTTGTCTGAATCTAAACTCTGAAAAAGACAAGAAAAAGGGGAGAATAAAATTCGATAAAGAAATCTTCAAGATGGAAGAAAATCAGTTTTCTCTCTGATAATTTTTTCAAAAACTGTTGGCATATCGAAAACCTCTATTTTTCAGGCTTTAGACTGAAAATGTATGTCACTATATCCCAGAAAAAATTTAGCTTCACATGTTCAATGAAGATATTAAACACATGCTGTTGTTACAGAATTAAAAGGAAGGAAACATTCCAAATGCATTTTTCAGTGCTGTTACATACTAGCTCATTTTGAAACACAGCTGACTTACCTATAGCAACTTCTCTGCAGATAATTGCACAGGTTTTTACATACCTGCAAACTATGATACTCTAAGAAATGCATCATTTGCTTATGAGCATACTTGGGGCACAAGCACAGTAAGGCACTCAATGGAGAGCTCCTTTTCAAAAAAAAAGGATTTTTAATTACTAAATTGGGACATTTTTCTCAATAAGCCTTTTCTGTAGAAAATGCTGAACTGTGAAAGTAACCCCCAGCCAAATGTATGATAGATTTTTTAGAAAAAAACAAACCTACAACAAAAAACCTAATATGGGCTAAAAAAAAAAAAAAGGCACAACAAACAGAAGACAGGATCTCTTTCTACCCAATACACCTGTTATATTATGAAGGTTGACATGGACATAAAACTTTGCAGCTAACACCAGCATTTTAGTAAGTAGCAAGCAGTAGGGCACTATGATCCAGTTGATAACCCAAGAGTTGCGTTAACACCGCTGAAGTGCGAAGTGTTATGCAGGGAATCTAGTTCTTGCTGTTGCTTGACAAGCCTGCAGAGGGTGTGAGTTAAAGCAACACTTGTACTGATAAAGCTTTCCTGAAGACACGTTTCTCTGAAAGAAAAGCATCTTCTAGCTCCAAAAGAACTAAGTTTCTCATCTACGCTTTTTATTTCAGTTTTCTATACCTCAACTCAAGCCTTTGTATAAAATGAAATTCACTGATCTGCTTTTCTAGTATTTATCTTTGGCTGAACTCTCTTCTCAGTTTGCCTTGAACTTAAAAAAATATTTTATTAGGAAGTCAATCATCACTTAACGAGCAGAAGTCAGTAATGTAGAACTATTTTCCAACGTGGAAAAAAAACAGCTCTAGAACCTCTGATGGAGCTTACATATGGTTCTACACAGAAAAGCTGAAAAATATCAGATTAGGACTATCAGATTGGATACAGAAGAGATTAGAAATATCAGATTAGAAATATCAGATAAGATTAGGCAGCAGTGAAAACTTGAAAGAAAGGAGGCAAATTAGGGCTCATTCCTTCCAACAGAACCAACAGACTCAAAAGATTTCCTGCAAAGCAAATATATTCTGGTTAAAAACATCTAAAATATGTTTTACTGAATTCAAGAATAATTAAATTAGTGCACATCCTTGGAAATAATTGGGATATGCTCTTACTATATAGATTGCTCCAAAAGTAATGTTTCCCATGTATTTCCGTGGAACTGTAACAGATACAAAGACCACAATAACACTATTTGATAGAGCCAATTCTCAGCTGCAAAACATGATTTTTCAGAGTCATCACCATTAGCTATGCATTTTTGCACCAGCAGTGAACAAAAGCCTGCATGCCAAGCTCATAAACATTTGCATGGCCATCCAGAACGTGGCTTGTCATCGCTGTTGCCACTAAAATGCACCACCCACCACCTCACTGTGCTCACATCCACTGTTTGGTCTCCAGAAACATTCAGCAAGCATCAATGAATGTCTGTGGGTGCCATTTTTTTTCCTACATTCCTACCTTTGCTTCAGATGCACTTCCATGTCAGATACCATTTTGTCAGACTGCCCCTCTGCTGCCATCTTTCACACAGCAAAAAAATGTAATGGAATATCGGTGGGAAGGAATATTGGTTTAACCTCTACTGCCATAGCCCCAACATCCGCCTCTGATGTCATGGGCCAACATAATAAAATAGGAGGCATTGCTTTTGGAGCAGCCCTCCTATTATCAGAGCACATTCTCCATAACGTATAACACAAAACAGCAGTTTGGAAAACTACTGAGAACTGAAACAGCACCAGAAGATAAGTTTTGGAAAACGGAAAGCAAGGTAAGATTTACTTCATATAGCTTGACACCAATTGCTTACACATTCTGTGTTAGCGCCAGATACTGCTCACACGTGCTGCAAATTTTGTGATGACATTTTATAATGCTTTTATTAAGGCAAAGGGTTAAAGAGGGCAAGTGAATTCAAATGATCTCAAAGGTATCTTAACAATTATACGTCTCTTAAAAAGTATTCCCATCTGGAAAGGAATCTGGGTCTTACTTTCAATCCTCCCAAAACAAACAAGTAGGAAATCTAAAAAGGAAGTTAAAGTTCAAGGAACTTGGGGACAAAAATCTTCTCTCACTGCTCACAGAGTGCAGCCGACAAATAGCAACAAATGCTAGAAGTACACCAGAACACACTTAAGAGCTCATTAACTCTAATCACGCCCCGTTATTGGGACTTCAGCTGCATCAAGACATAACCACTTTCCAAACAAACAAACTAAGACATAACAGACTGCATTTACTTGTTTATACAAAACATTATGATGTTATTTGAAGTTCTGGGGGAAATGTCACTTCTCGATTGTTGCAAAGGACAAAGTGCAACTGTACAGCTATACTGAAGACCGTGTTGCATGGCAGTAAGTAAGTGAGAAACAAACAGCTTGCGTTCCCCCCCTCACTACCTTTTAGTACGTTTTATGCATTTTACATGGATTAGCACACAAATTCAGGTATCACCAGAAAGTCTGTATGTTAAATGTACAGCTGTAAGACCCAAGTACACATATCTGGAAGCTGCTCATAGCTGCTAAATGCATGCAAAGAACAAAAGGTTTAAAACCAGTTACCCATTGTGCTCCCTTGTGAAGAGCCTCATTTGAGGCAATTTACAGAGCCCACGCCTTCAAAAGGGCTCTCACTTACCATTAAAAATCTTTCACAGGTAGTTAAAGACAAAAATAATTATGACAGGCAGATTTCTTTCACACTGTTTTTCATTCATCTGAAAAGGTAGGATTCTTTATCGCCTTATATGCACTGGTTTTACAATACCCCAAAGGGCCATCTAAGTTTACATCTACGAAGTTTAGAACTTTCAGGTACAGCCTTTAAAGAAAAAGCATGAGACTGAATTTGAAACGTTCTGTTGTATGATTAGCTCAATTTTTCCTTCAGTCTTTGCATAAGGTGAAGATTCCTCCTTTTTCCCCAAGCTTACAGTAGGTAAGCAATAAGAAAAGTCTCCTCCCATCTAGCTTATTGAAACTTGGAGCATCACACCATTACTTAAGTCTGTGTGACAAAGAATGAGGTGAAATAGCTTGTGAAGGAAAGGAAAAGCACTAGGAAGAAATGCCAAGAGAAGGTCTCCTGGTAGCTGATGCCAGGAAAGCATTCTGGGCCTCTAGGGTGTATCAGGTGACCTTATCATATCATCATTGGCATCATTCACACCTTCTTGTTCCTTATTGCTGTTCAGATGCAACAAATAGATTCAATTCCGTTGCAGCTGGACAACATCCAACTGTGCGTCTGGAGATACAGCCTAGCACTAAGCCAGCTGAAGTCAGTTTTTCTCTATATATGAGGACAAAAGTACCAATTCCATCATTTTCAGAAGGGATCATACCCTTTGGGAAAGGTCAAACTACCAGGCTGTGAAAAATGAATTTACCAACTTGGAGATGGGGAAAATAAGTTATTCAGAAACCTTGAAAGAGTACAGCTACATGCTACAGCCAGTCTCGCTGCAAGTGGTAGCACTACGTAACTGAAGAAGTGATGCATCTTTTACACAATGAAACAAGTGAAGATGCATAGCTGGCCCCCACAAAATACCATAGCTGAAAGCCCTAATTCATACTCATCTGAAGCATTCAAAAGGATCCTTGTTAAGGCTAATGTAGTTAGCATCCAACTGAAAAGAAACACATAATAATTATAAAGAATTATTTGTGAGATGACTGAAACCTCCTTAACCTGTGTGAGTTTATCCAGTTCTCCCAGCCAGGCCCCAAACATCTTGTCCAGATCCTGATCTTCCTTATCACTGTCTTCTTCTGCACCATGGTCAAGCTCTTCATCTGATAATTGCTCCATCTGAAAAAAATAAAAGTAATATTCAGATTGTATCAGTGTCCAAGAAAGTTGATGTCAGCTACTACACTCCTGAAAA
The DNA here is from genome assembly GCA_013396635.1 of Penelope pileata. Classification (NCBI taxonomy): domain Eukaryota; kingdom Metazoa; phylum Chordata; class Aves; order Galliformes; family Cracidae; genus Penelope; species Penelope pileata. The sequence continues at coordinate 831,886 of WBMW01002179.1, read as the reverse complement.
AAATATTCTGAAGACACAGCATGTTTGTTCATAAGCTTTATAAAAATTGCATATTCATACTAAGCTTATTATAGTACTCACATATAAAGAGTAAGTACGAAAGCTGCAATGGATAATTACGAAGCCACTCTTACAGTCCATTTATGTCAGAATCGCACACAAAAAGATGAAGAACAAAGTCCACAATACTTAATACACCATCAGAAATTATTTCATGCTAGCCTTGCACATGTATTCATTGCCAGCTATTGTTGGCAAAGTCTACTGACTTTACATTGAAAAATTCAATTCTTGTCCAAGGAATTCAGCTGACCAGTTAAGCAATACTATTCAGCCCACAGGAAGTGCAGTCTCACTACATAGCAAATAGCTGACTTTACACATCTGTAAACAGAAACGCTTAAACAGGCCACAGAGAATACCAGCAATGAGGCTGTTTTGATCTTGGATGCTCTCCAGATTACTTCAGTGATATTGCACAATTTCCACCTGACAAAGAAACCCCTCACCTAGAAGCAAAGGGTCACCATTACAGCTAGGTAACTCTCTCTCATTTAACAAGTCTGAGTGACCAACGTAAAGATCTAACTTTCTCCAAAGGTTACCTGTTATGAACTTAAAGGAAATTAATCTTTTGTTCAATAAGCCCCTCTTTCGCAAACGTGTCCTCCAAGCCCCTTCTACAGAGCCAAGAAACACATGCCTTGCTGTGTATATCCACACCATTATACCCAGGATTTGTTCAGAATGAAAATTTAGAGAGATTTTAACATATTCGGAGGGAAACTGACAGAGGTAGCAATTTAGGAGTGCTTAGGCATTACAAAATGCCTAAGATGTGCTATATGTGCTATAGAATGTTCAAAGAGATATACAAACAGATTGTCATTAAGAGCCACACAAAAAATAAAACACAACAAACCATGGTGTGCAGTGCACCTTGATTTGGTCAACTCGTAAGCTACATAGGAATTTGCGACGTCTTTCAGACCAAGATTTGTCTTCCTGAAGATGCGCTTACAAAGTTTGCTTTTAAGTCTACAAAATCTAAACTGGTGCTTTTGAAAGCTGCAGAGTGGAACTGATGAGAGAGACTGAACTAATGACAAAGGTGCTCTCAGACAAAAACAGTTCAATCAGTTTTAGGCTATTTACGGCAATAGTTTATGCAAAAAAGACCTCCACAATTTAAAGCAACCTTTACTTCTATTTATGTATTGCTTACATTTCACTTTACCTTGATGAAATAATCAGGCAACAGGAGACGAGGTGATCTACCATTCTGAGGTCATCATAAGCCAATTGGTTCCCATAGATGTAAGATACTGCCATCCAGTTGCTCTAGGCAAAGGAGCCTCAACCTCCTACTGAGAATTTACTTTTGTGGGAGAAAAGAATGCAGCTCCTTATCTTAAAAGGGCAATAATAACGACAGACTCAAGCAGCGGGCCCAGGAGAACCTCATAGGGTTCAACAAAGCCAAGTGCAAGGTTCTGCACCTGGGTAACAGCAACCCTCGCTACCCATGCAAGCCGGGGGATGAACAGATAGAGCACAGCCCTGCTGAAAAGGACTTGGGGGTAATGGTGGATGGCAAGCTGGACATGAGCCAGCAATGTGCTCTCCCAGCCCAGACAACCAACTGTATCTTGGGCTGCACCAAAAGCAGCATGGCCAGCAGGGCGAGGGAGGTGATCCTGCCCCTCTGCTCTGCGCTAGTGAGCCCTCCCTCCGCTGGAGTACTGCGTCCAGATAGGGAGTCCTCAGCACAGGAGAGAGCACATTCTGAGGAGAGCCACTAAAACGATCCAAGGGATGGAACATCTCCCCTACGAGGACAGGCTGAGAGAGTTGGGGCTGTTCAGCCTGGAGAAGAGAAGGCTCCGGGGACTATAGAGACTATAGCAGCCTTTCAGTATCTAAAGGGGGGCCGTAAGAAAGAAGGGGATGGACTCTTTAGCAGGGTCTGTTGCGATAAGACAAGGAGAAATGGTTTTGAACTAAAAGAAGGGAGATTTAGGTTGGATATAAGAAGCTTTTTATGATAAGGGTGGTGAAGCACTAGAACAGGTTGCCCAGAGAGGTGGTGGAAGCCTCGTCCCTGGAGACATTCAAGGTCAGGCTGGATGGGGCTCTGAGCAACCTGATCTCACTGTAGGTGCCCCTGTCCATTGCAGGGGAGTTGGACTAGATGACCTTTGGGTGTCCCTTCAATTCTATGATTCTATGAATATTAATGCTAACATGGCATGGCATTCTGCAGTGTGGATGCAAAACAGAATAAATTCACCTTTTGAATCTTATTTCTCCCAACACTTACACTGAGACCTTTAAATACTTCTGGCACTCCAGGGAAGTGAAGAAAACTCTTTGGGAAATCTACAAGTGATGCTGAAATCCAAAAAATACCAATATGTGCGTGTAATTGGGCAGCATATGCTCACCAAGGCCACACCAGTTTTTATGCCTTTTAAGTCAGGCATGCCTGTTTCCACCACCACCACCTGACCGCATAAGGGTCTTCTCCCTGACATTACGCAAAAAGCCTCCCAGGCACAGAACTGGAGACAGTAGAGTAGCAGCAATTCATACCCTTACCTAACCTCCCGCAAAACAAACAGAAGCTGCATTTCATTTTCACACCCCTTCAAAGCTTTGCTTTATTAGTTTATAGGCTTTTGCGTGGACCAGTAATACTGTAAATTCAAACCAAAACACTTTTTACTTATGGTGATGTGGTAAACAAACTACAGTAACTGTTCTCATTTGAGAATGTAGCATTTCTCAATGTCTAGATACGCTTGATGTTAACAATTTTTCTTTCAAGGCTAAGGGAAGCTATTAAAAATGTACCTTAGGAAACATGACTATAAACTGGTGAATCAAATGGATACTGTGATATAAAACAGACAGAGCACTTAAAGACATTTTATACAGCTAACTTTTCCATCTTTAAGCTGCTTTTGCCACTTACTCTAAAGTTAGATGGGATTTGTTCTACAGTACATTCATTCTATGACAATGTTCATAATTTATCCTTTCAGTATGAGAGAAGTTTGTTCTTATTACTAAATATTTCTGAAGATCTCAGCTGTGGAAAGAAACCAGCATTCTCAATTTCCCATAAATTGTCACTTTAGCTATTTTAACTTGGCATTAGAGACATTGCTTCAGTTCCAGTTACTCTGAAGACAGAAATAGCAGCCTAAAGAAAACTTTTACAAGTGAAGTACTGTTGTGTCAGCAAGCCTGGCACTAAACCCTGTAGTATTTGCGAGCTCCTCGTAGTCCCCACCCAAGCTGTCTAACGTCAGCTGCATTTCCTATAAGCCTGTCAATGTTTGCTTGCAAAACGCACATAGAGGACAGTGTCTCGCTTAAGAAATAGCTCATACCAACTTGCTGGTCATCTGAAACGGAGCTCTTCACACAAGCTCCACTACTGGATTAAATCAATGAGTGAAGGCAGAGACAAAATATTCAGCTAACAGCATCTGAACTTGCTAGCAACAGAACTAAAACCAGTAACAACTAGAAGAGTGCACATTCCAATTAAAAAGTTTGACTTTTTCCTTTTTACAGAAATTTTCTCACTGTTGTTGAACACAGCATATATACACTGCACTTCAGCAAATTAGAACCTAACTGGGAGTTATCATACCTTTCTAAGGCTATGGCATGTTTACCTACAACAAGAAAGGACAATGTCCAAAGTTAAAAGGTTTCTTTCTTTCTGTTTTTTAAAGAAATCATTTTGAACCAAGCTCAATCTAAGAAATAGAAAAAGGAAGTCACTTGTGTTTCCAAAGCAGTTGCAGGTTAGTAGAATTTAAGTAGCCCATGCTTCTGTTTAGCTCAGACCAGGAGAAGTGACAAAGCAATTTTAAGATTCAAGCCATTTTTCAACACATTGTCCTGTTAATTTCAAGTACGTGTCAAAACAGACTTTATCAAAAGTGAGCGCCTTTTGGATTTTGAGTAACACGTAACAATTTTTTCGACGTGCCCACTGAAATTCTCAGTTAAAGATGCTCATCTGTCCTTGACTTGTCCAGGGCAGCTCAGCAGTAAAACAGACTGAACAGACTCAGTAGGAAAAAGCAATCAAGTCAAAGAAAGCCCAGCAAAGACTCACTGCTCATTTGTCATTTGTACTACAAGGCTCTAACCTGTCCTCTCACTGTGACTATTCTAGTTACACCCCATGTATGGCACAACAAGGCTCTGGAAAGAGATTCTGTTCAAAACTGCTGGCCATTCCCTCCCTTGAACATCTTCAGTGACTAGATCTTGTACCCAAACACCTACACAACAACAGCCATGTAAAGTTTTCAAAACTCTCAATCCTTTAACTGGGGCACTTGACAACAGCGAGAATTCCAATTGGATTCCACTTTTAGAGTGAAACAGCACTGACCACTTACCAGATAAGATTCTTCTAAAGATCTAAAAACTACTCTTCTAAGAACCCTTGCCAAGCAACAACTGAAGAAAGATCCCTTTTTCTAAAGATCTGTACTAATTCTCATCTTAAGCACTTTTCTATTTGCACCTTAGTAAGATTCATCAAAACCAGTTAAAATAAATTGCATTCCTGAATCTCCACTTCTTTTTAATGTTAATGCTCTGTCAACCTTTTTTGGCTTTGTTTAGCTGTCACACAACAAATAGGATAGGGCTAACCTGAATGAGAACAACCAATGCAGTATTGAGATTATGTTAAGCTGTAAATATCAGTTGCCCTTTCAGTGAACACTTTTTATAGCAGCACTTTGTCTCTCATTTTTCCAGACAAATCAACAATAACATATAAAGACATCACAGCCTACGAAAATACTTAGATTTCAGTCTTCTCTCACTCCCCTCCCTCTTGGCAAGGGCTTCCTAGCATCTGTCATTCTGGGACACCTAGATAAAGTAAGGTCTCAACATGGTGTAGTCTTCCACATGCACGTAAGGCTTCTTGCACTGAAGTGTGACCTATGTATTATCTCATTCGCCAGTATGGACTCCATCAGCCGGCTTGATCAGTCTGAAATGTTATTTAAATAGGCAGACCCATAACCTGCTGTAAATCTGCTAGTTTCTAAAACAGTTCATTAGGTTTGCTCACCTTTGAATGTGTGAGACCCAGTACTCTAGTGTTATTTTATGAAACAGTAATGAGACTTTCATTAGAAGCCAGCAGTTACAAAATTTAATCATAATCTACTAGGTTAATTACACAGTAAGAGAAAAAACTTGAGAAAAAACTGAAGAAAAACAAAAATCAAAACAATGCAAAACATAAGCAAAGATGAAAAAGACAAGAACAATGTTTCAAATCTACCCCCTCTGACCTTTTCAAAATCAGACACCACTGCAGAATTCTGAAGCTAACAAACAGCTACTATCAGGAAGCAACAGCTGATCTCTGGGACAGCAAGAAGTTACGGAAGTATTTCTAGCGTCTTTCACCAAGACCCTGTTCTGCAGACTTTCACTTTGATATGGCAGTTCCCACCTTAAATCAACCCAGTCCAAGGCAACAGGAAGTTTCATTATAACACTATTTCCTTATAATAAAAACACCCTGCACTGAAATAAGTAATTGTAAAAGAAACAGACTACAGGACTTGTCTGTGCCACATTTATTTAATGATGGAAATATTTTCAAAAAAAAAATCATAAAATTCCAAGTCCAACTGGAAATGCCAATGTATTTTAGCATCAAAAACATGTCTATTCACTATAATTCCAGAAGCAGTGTAAACACACATTTTGAGCTAACAATGCTTAAGTATGTTCAAAGAAAACTGACAGCATAAAACCCCAAAATCCAAACAAACCATCTCTCTTCCAGGCAACTGATATTTTCACCCACACTCTTTCTTATTACTCAAGAACAATCTTGTATAAACTTACGCTTGTTACTGAACTCAGGATTTGCTTCTTCAAAACAACTATGGAATTTGTTAAGAAATCTGCTCTGGGGATAAACAACACACAAACGGTCAAAACACCATCTGAACAAGTTACTGATCTTCTGCATTTTAAAAATCCAGCCTGTCAAACCTAAGGGAGTTCTATAGCACACACTAAGATGCTGTTAGAAATTAGAGCTCTGCTTCCATTTGCGACCACGCCAGCATCCACTTCTGTTCAAGAAGTTGTACATGACAGAGCACCACTGTGATGCTCTATGCAAGTAAGGCCCCAGCACATTTTTACCTGCAGTACATTTGACCGCTTAAAGAAATGTAAAAGCTGAGCAGTTAATAAAATTTGGGCCTAGAGGTTACTTATAGAGGAGAAAAGGAATTTCAAATACATTTGCAAAAGTAACAACCAAAGCACATATTCACATTTCTACACGTTTCCCTGAAGTTCTGGTAAACAATAAAAGGTCATTTGGGCACATACGTTAATTATTTCATATTAATATTCTGCTCACATGAAAAAGATCAAACAAATTCACCATGCCTTTCAGTAAAAATAAATACTTTTATGCTATAATTGACAATAAAATCCCTTCTTTGAATTTAATACTGTATCACCGAGCCAGAGATATACTGGAGACCATGTGTTTTAGTATTTCCATAATTCCTCCTAATAAAGTGTTCTGAAATCTATTGCTCCTAGGGAAAAAAAAAATCTGGAAGGGGATTAGAAGTCATGGGAAATTTTTTGTGTAGCATCCAATGTCCTACAACCCAGTTTACAATAAGAGTAATCTTGATTAAAACCTGAACAAGAACTTTTAGCTTCAAACACCATAGGTACAGGCTGAATATATTCCAGGGCAGAGACATTCCAATGCCTCTCAAATTCAAACACTGAGATAGAAAATCTGTCAGCTAAAAAGTCAAATTCAAAACACCCCAAGTAGAAGTCTCATAACCACATAAAAGCCTCCTTCAAATACTATTTTGAGCCAACTTTGAGTTTTTTCTTTTTCTAAATCAAGCTTCTGGCAATAGTTTTCCAGGCTTGTACTCGACACATGCTAAAAACACATGGAATATCTGATGAATGAAAAACCTTCAGCCACTTCAGTAAAATCAGAAAAACCTTAACAGACAGTAAGCTTGTATGCTTCTGAAATTGCTTAGGCAGTAATTTTAATAGTCAAAATTCTGTATTTGTATAATGCATAAAGATAGCATCTGTTGCCACATTTTCAAAATCACGTGTCCACTCTTTTGTGCTAGTTAAACAAATTATTTATGCAATGCAGTTTTAAAATGGAAAAATAAGAGTCTATGCCTTGCACATACACAGAGGCTCACATAATCAGAAGCACCGGGGGTGACCTCTTGAGGTCCCTGGCAGCAATCTCTATCTGCCTTCATATAGAATCTCCAAAAAAAAAAAAAAAAAAGTTACACTTAATCACACATTAATAGTCAGAATATAATATATTTTAATCATTGATCACTGGATCACTAAGAATCCACCTTTGACTCAAGTCTGTTCCATCCCCTTTCCCTCTGACTTATCGAGGATGCTTCCATTAAATTAATCAACACAATCTGCCACAACTCAGTTGACCTGTCCTGTCAAACTCAACTTCATTCCAACTATTGAAGCAGGGGAGTCAGCATTAATTTAGGAAAGTATTTAATTCCATACTTACTTCTTAAAATAAACTAATTAGTACCAGTTTGAAAAACAGAAATGTTTATGCTGAGTTTTCTATAATACACAGGGTTGGATCCTCTTCAAAATTAAAATATGGCAGTGGACTTCAGCAAAAATCCTGTTCTTCAAACAGAGGAAGTCAAGATCAAAACAAAAAATGTGCAAGACTTCAGTATTCAAGGAATCTGAGAGACAGAAGACAAATCATTGGGCAATATGTAAAAAAAAAAAAAAAGGAGAAGAAAAGCTTAAAAAGCAATATGTATTTTTGAGTTTACTTCATTTTCAAGTGTTTGACTTGCTCAGACAGCTAGCCTGAATTGCAGGACTCAGGTAAATACAAAAACCAGGCATCCCTGCTCTCAGGCCTTATTCTCAGCTTTAAATGGGAGGTGCAGAAATAGCCTGCAATTGTCCCTCCCTTACCCACCAATCTGTGTGACATGCAAGAATGTCTCTGAAAGCATGGAAAAGAAATCTTCATGTCTGGCAATGCACAGTTTGAATTGCAGACAGGTTAGAGTTCCAGTAAAAGATCAATTAAAAGCTGCTGAAAGTTACAGTCAGTCAAACATACACAGCATGATTTCTAACACTACTAACATTAAGCACACGTCTGTACAAGAACTTGCCTTTGCCTCCAGCTGTTTGTGTTTTAGCCCAGCCAAACAACAACTTTTTCACTAAGCCCTTAAAAAATATTTTTCTTTACATTAATTATCAGTTTGCAATACAAATATTTATAGCAACACAACAAGTAACTTTCATCAAGAGTTTTTTAAATTCATTTAACAATTGTCTGAATACGCATCTGGAATAAGAAAAAAAAAGTCTTAATCAGATATCAGACATCAAAGCGAACTGTATCAGTGTTTTTGGAATCCCCCAAAATACACCAGTGCTGCCTGAAAACAGTAAACAGAGATTTTTTAAACATCACAAGGTGTTAATGTGAAAGCTGTTGCACCTTTCAGATTATAACAGGCTGCTCAACAACCATCCCAGAGATTCTAACCCAGAAAAAACAACATTCCACGGTCGATCCCTCGTTTTCCTAAGATTCAGCACCTACTCTTTACATTGAAGGAGGCAGTCTGTTAAGCAGGGATAAGAAAACACAGCACTGTTCACAGACAAAACAGATATGACAGAAAAAGAAGTTCTTTTTGGCATTAAGAATAAAAACAATTTTCCATATTCACATCCACTGCAACTGGTTCCCTTTGTATTTAATGGAAGCTTGTACACTCCCTCTCTAACTTTAGTTTACTCAATCACCCACCAATTTCCTGAAACAAACAAACTTCAGATACTAGAATGTTTACTTCATCATCTTGATCTCTAACTAACAGGAAATTCCTCTGATGTGCCACAGCAACAACACCCACAGAATGCCACCCTTTCTTTGCCTGAAAGCTCCATGAGGGAGGTAAAACAAAGTGGATGAAGTAGAAGTGTACCCTACATTCCACACAGTTCATTTCTCGTAAACGTTTCAGTATTTTTATTTTTACATATTGTTAAATATAATTATAAATATATAATTATAAATAATTATATATATATTATAAAAATAATTATAAATATATTTTAACCATATAGCATGACATTTATATTAACCCCATAAGGTGACCTCTGGTACACCCAAACACATTTAAAAGATCTTTCTTCCTGACAGGGGACATGCTAAAATCACAGAAATGTCTACTGAAGAATTTACCTAATTGCATCTGAGGTCTGCTCTGCAGAGAAGGCACACAGTACAACCTTTATTCCCTCCAATATATTTCAGTATCTGTCTCACATTTAGCCAAACAGATGTTACTTTGAAAACACAGGGCTTTATCCATCATTGTACCCAACTTCCTGAACCAAGATTTCAGCCAGAGAACCCAACTGGATATTAAATTACGTCCTGTGTAAAGAGCATCCTAGATAACACCATATCTCACAGCAGATTCTTTATGAAGACAACGTGAAGACAGATCTAAAAACTGCTTAGTCAAATCAAAAAACAAAAGTTGCATCCACTAAAAATACTGTTTCAAGTAGGGAAAAGAAACATAGATGTTCTCTACAAGAATGTCACTCATCAGCCGCTGCAGGAGCCAACATCTTAGTCTTACCAGTTTTTGAGAATTTTAAACACGAAAAGAAAATGAGGTTATGTAAGCTAGGAAAACATATAGCTTTAAATCTGTATTAAAAGTATAGCCTGCCTTCATTAGGCAATTATACGCATGTAAAAACATACATCAGCTCCCACTTTCCAGAATCTTCATTATGCAGTTACCATAACACAAACACTGTTGTAGCACCGCTTCCAACCCAGTTTTAACTTTGAAACTTGATGACCAAACAAGAACAATAAATATCAACAAGTTGATGCAGAAAGATAGAAGCAATACTGAGTTTAACGCAGTCAGTAACTTCAAGACCAGTATGTGGCTGCAACCTGTAAATAAATAAAATGGTGTAACTAATCTTTTAAAAATATTAGTAGGAAGTAGACAGAAATGCATTTTAAGTGAAACAAAAATATCTTAAGAGTAGCTGCAACCTTGACAAAAGAAAGCCAAATGTCAAAAAAGGTTCCATAGTCAAGCTAAGCTTCATTACACAATTTAGGAATGTACAAATTCAAGATTTAAAAGGAAGATTATTTATGCATGTGACTCCAACAAACACATACTTTGAATATGACTGTGATAGTATTTGAAGGCATAAATACATAGAGTCACTTTGTCATAGAGGTTTCGAAATAAATGGCAAAAATTAATTTAGTAAGTAATCATTACAAAACATCTTTCTTACCACTGAAAAACAACAAGTAATTCACAAGAAGTTACACTATTTCAGCCCTGAGTTTTTCTGTGAAGACACTTCCTACAAATCCTCAACAGTACGCTTCCTAGATGTTGCAGACCAACACTGTGATCCCAGATACACTGAGCAGTTCGCATCAGGAAAAAAAAATGTTGAAGGTTGATGCAGCCTCTATAGTAAGTGAGAAACTACCAAGAAAAAAACGTTTCAGGTGCCTCTCAGACATGATTCTTGGTCCATACTGATTAGGAATGAGAAAAGCCCTATGGCATTTCTTGACAGTTTGATCTGAGGGACAGAGATGGAACAGATTTCAACCAGGTGATGGGTGACAGCCAGCATGGCTTCACCAAGGGCAAACTGTGCCTGACAAATCTGGTGGCCTTCTACAACAAACCTGGCTGCCTGCACTTTTACTGAAGTGTCCCAAGCGCTTAACAATTCAAGTAAAAACACAAGCCTTTAACATCTCCGTATACAACTAGCAGCAAGCCCACAGCAGATACATTGGAAGAATGAAGGCAGGCAGGCAGGTTTTCACTTTCCGTTTTACAGGTAAGAGCCACGGCAAAGAGCACAAAGCAAACAGCTCATTGTTTGGGAATACAGAACCAGGAAAATTGCTTACATCCATAACCACATATTTAGAAACATTCTGCATGTAACAACAGAACATAACATGTGACATGCATGGTATTCTGCATAACCCGTTTAAGAACTCTGTTTTGCAATGAAGACAACATTTCCACACACACTACTCGCAGCAGCCCAAACAATGCTCCAAGAAGTCTAACAGCTGGTAGTTCTGCTACGTGCAATTTGGCCTTCTCTTTCTTCAACAGCCGCTGACGTTGAGTGAATTACAACAGAAGATGAAAAAAATTATCAAAACCAACCAAAAACAAACAACAAAAGCAAAGCTGTCTGATTCTATAGGTGCACCACACAACATTCTTCAAAAGCAGAATTCAACTGAAATGTTGAGTAAAACATTTTTGCGATGCACAAAACTGCATGAAGGGATGTGCACTTCGGTATTATGCTTCATTAAAAATTGCAATAGAGATGAGCATATTTCCTCATAAGACTCTCAGCTAACCCACAATAACCATATCTGGACAGTAACAATACTTTGATTCAGTACAGTTTAAAACTAATTTTTGCTCTAGGGACCCTCACAAAGGTTAAAAATAGTAATTGTGCCAATGCTCACTTAAGATACCACACCAAATACTAACAATTTGTAAGATGTGGGTACTATCTAGCACGACACAGAACAAGTTGCCAAATCCTTTTTAATAACAGCCTTGTGACAGCATATGAACCATGGTTCAAAAAACTAAAGAGCAGTGCTTTAGCTATGATAAAGAAACAACATTCTTCACAGGCAGCTATGTATAAAGCTTCATATCAGGTTATATATTCTTTAACCTCAGGTGCAGCAGGCTGGAAGTTAAGATTTCTGCTAAGAATCAAGACCACATTACGAACAGCTGATTGCAGTATAGCAGCTGGAACAGCCATCTCCATAAAACAGCCTGTGTATTTTTCAGAAAACTCGCAAGTGAATTCCTGAGATACACGAAGTACACTAGCGTTTCATTCTTAGCATTTATGTGTCAGCACATTTTGATCATAGTTTATAGTCAGTCATTAATCATTTAAAAAAATTTTAGAGGATGAATAGGGAAATAATCGTTTGGCTTAGACATTATCAAAGAAAGAAAAGACCCCAAAAACTTAGTTTAGAATATCTGCTTTACTTTAAACCCACTTTTAACAAGTTGAGCAAGAGAACAAGAACAATAGTGACAAACAAAACCCATGCACATCTAAATAAGCTACACCAGCTCAATTAACTTTGCATTTTAAGCCACTAGCAAGACAAACGTGGTGGAAAGTTAAATTGGCAGTTAACTTCTACCCCCCAATTTCAGTGCAAACTGCAAGCAAGAACATAAATCCCCCTCTATCCCCATCATTTTTTCATCACCAACTTCAATACAGAAGGATGGGCATCTGTTTAGGTACAAAGCAGAAAAGAATAACTACTCTGACAGAGGAAAACCACAAGGACATGACCGAAAAAAAGAAATACTATGTAAGGAGAAGTCTTCCATGGAGAACCTGTGCCCTGGGGGAGACCTGCGAGGAGTGCATTGAGAAGATTCCTGTGAATCTAGGAAAAATACCAACACGAGGGCATGGCAGAGATAACTCCTAGGAGCCACAACTGGACAAAGAAGCTAGATTCCAGAAGGTATGCGGCAGCGTTCTATCATATGAAAGGGCAGGGGATCATTCGTCAGTAAACAGAATTAAGCAAAATTTCACTATCACTGTAAACCTCACATGCAATACAAAACAGAAGGCCAACTTCCTGCTGCATTGACTATAGTTCACCTTTTTCCCTGTTGATATGGCAGAATGCAAGCTGTTTATGTCAACACTATCAAAATAATAATATTAAAAATACCCTACACTTGTACAAAAATCTTCTCAGCACTGGTTCTCTTTCAACTCAGAAAAAGGGAGAAGCCATTCCAGAAGTCATCCCAAACCCCAAAGCAAATTCTGTGAGACATCTAGTTGAGTAAGGCACCGAAGCCTGAAATAATTCTACCACCACTATTCTCTAGGTAAGCCTGTATGTATTGCTGAAAACAAAAATGCCTGAGCAGATACAGAGTGGCTCAAATATCACTGATGAAGGCTGAAAATACAACTTAACTGCCATTTGAGCAGAATGTCGCTGAAAAATTCTTCCCAAAGCTTCTCAAAATGGAGAAAGATGACAAAATATTTCTTCCTGTACAATTAAAATAAAAATGCAAGAAAAACCAAATGCTTTCTTCATATGGGGTTTTGTTCCTACTGTCAATTATACGTCCTTCCTCTGAAAGCATGGTTTAATTGTCTTAGTTCAAGAAGCCCACATGGTAGCTCAAAGCACTATTGGCAATTTAAAGCATAAAGCTACAAAACTGGACACAGACTACTAATAGACATTCAAGTGCTGCCTACTGAGCACTGCTCTTACTTTCCAACTTATAAGCCTCATGAAATTCCAAATTCATTAAAAATATTTTAAGAAATTCATTTTGTATACTTAAGATGTGCTCTACAGTCACATGTTCAATAGTGAAAAGCTGCACTACTTCAGCTTCTAAACAAATCTTGGCAGCAGAGGTTGAGGAAGAGAACAGAGAAGAACACTAATAGTGGACTCTACCACTTCCTAGAAAGAAGCACTTAAAGCAAGAAAGCAGCCTCAACATAAAAAGGTTTTTCTGATGTCAAAAGGTAAGAGAAGTCTAAAAGCCAGTCAAGCACCAACTGATGCATATCAAAAGGACTTTATCTAGAATTACAGAGATTAAGACAAAATGTAAATATTTAACATAGAACAAATGTTTTAAAGCACACATTCCTGACAACATAAGAGAATCAGCTTCCACTGCAAAAAGGAAAAAAAAGTGTAAGTCTTGCCGCCAAGGAAGTGAACAGGACATTTCTATACAGCAGGAGAACCGTGGAGGGCAGGACTGACAGCCAGGACTTGCTAAAGGAGGACTTTAAACAGAGAGATTTAAATTCATGTCATTAGGCCAGCATTCCTAAAAAACGCTGTTCAGATCCTAAGCTGCAGAGACCTCACCTAAACTGCTCAGCACCTGAGTCACATAAACAACTACTGTCTGTAAAGTCTGCTGCCACCACGCTCATTCGTTTTGTGAATTGAGCCTTTCTGGCATATGAAAACTAAGGCAGTAGACTGCTTTGGTGCTTCAACTGGGGTGGGGGGAGGGGGATGACGAGACAAAAATCAAAAAACAAACGAGTTGATGGACTCTCTACTGCCACTCATGAACACANTTTTTTTTTTTTTTAAAACTGCTACGCTTTTTATTTGGTGAAGGAACATAATCCAGAGCAAGTGGCTGAGTGCAGCTTTATGCTCAGACGTATATACACTGGACAAATTATGCTTCACATGACAGTTTGCTTGAAAGCATGCTTTTAAGTTCTATCACTCGATTCAGTTATTCTCGTCTGTCATCTAAGTTTAATGCTGAGGTGAAGTGATAAACCAAGGTCAGACAGATTCAGATGACAATAGGAAAACTAACACCAAGGTTTGACTAAAATAAGTTTAAGGTTTTTAGGTAAACTGTGACCTTTTCTAAGACTTTTTTCAACACATACAACTTACGGCTACTTTTAAAGCCACCACCTGAAAGTGTTCTCCATGCAAACTCGTTTGTTTTTTGTCTTTTAAGTACAGAAGTTACATGAGCAGTTTCAAACGCTAGGACTTCTTAGCAAAGGAAAGACTGACTGAGTAACACTGCAGGACAGCCTCATTTCCACACAAAGAAAACACAAGTTCATAGGGACAAGAGTGAGATGCTCCCTGGCATTCATCAGTGCGGGGCCCAAATACCCTCCTACCATAACTGAATTGTCATGATGAAGAGTCTGTGGAGCTTTCAAGAAGTTAAGGAGAAGGGTACTCTGTAGTATGACTCAATGGCTTCACCATGTAGCACCTACCCCAAGAGTCCTCAGCAGCAAAATACAGGAACCTCCACAGATGTATGTTTTACTATCAACACAAGCTACCTCAGATTTTTCCCCACAGACTATAAACAGCCATGTCCTCATACAGAAGAAACTGCATGTGATTTCTAAGCATTAAAAAATAAGTTAGAAAATCAGTGTTAAAATGGGCTTATACTGTAACGCATGCTGATTTTGCGTCATGCTCAAAGAACCATGCCTTTCTTAAGTCAGAACACTACCTCAGTCTACAGTATCACTGCAGGCAATCTGAGCTCCTGTCCAAAATATTTAAGCCTGTGTCCATAAGGCTGATCACCAGCACTTTCACTTCCTCCAGTATAATTTGGAAAGCAGCAGGAAACACAGCTTCACAACAAATGCGGGAACACTGGAGATGCATAAATGAACCAACCTACTATCCACTGAGCCTATTTTTGAAGTCTAAGTAGGTTCTACTGCAACTTCACCACAGCAAACGTCTCCCAGGACTAAAGGTATTCTGTTCAAGAATTCTCACAGATGAGTATTTTTCTGCTGTGTAAAACCAGGACAAACACTTACTCTAGACATACATTCTTTTGGGGGGACTCAGGGAGGAGGATCTATCTAGTTCACAGAAAATTAGGTCACCTATTTCGTAACCAAGTATAAATAGCATATGTCGTTTGTAAGCATTTTATAGATACTTTCCCTCAATAAAAAAGAAGACATTTATCACAAGTTCTGCATGCAGCTAGATTAATTACAAATGCAGACGGAAGGAAGTTCATATTTACAAACTCAGTCAAACAAAAAAGCCTTTATATCATCTTAACAGCTGTGTAACAGTTTGGCAAGCTTTGGAGTATAGAGTTTTTCCTCAACATCCCAAAAGAACAATTATTTTTGTTTCCTCACAAATATCTTCTTTGGAATAAAGACCTCTCTAAGAATGGAGCCAGATGAATAAACTACAGAATAAAACTCCACAAGAGGAATGTGTACCACAATGAGTATTTTTAGTGCTGAAAGCAGCTGAACTGAGTTGACCACACTGCAAAAGGAATGTCATTTGTGACACAAGAAATGGTAATTAGCTGGAACACATTCACATCTTGTTAAGAACAAGGGTTGGCAACACAGAACTGATCTGCATCGATTTACTGTAGCTGAATAAGCCAAAAAACAGTAAAATCTACTCTTTAAAAAGTAGATGACAGGGATGAGTTTAAAAGCCACATTACTTTACATCTTTTATCTTTTACACCTTGATATTTAAAAGCAAAATAATTTCTGAATTGTGTTTGTCTATTGCACTGTGCCCAACTTCAGTGAGAAAGTTTATGCAGATGTCTGTGCAACATTCCATTAACATGCAGTCTTACTGCCTTGGCTTGCTAACAGTGAGGTGTAAACTGGCTGGTAGATTTTCAGAATTTCATTCAGTTATTTGATGAACAAAAAAACCATAAGCATTTAACTGCTTTGACTGTTTTTCTATGTTCCTTCACACCTCTGAATACCCATTCAGGTCTAAGACCTGCTGGCAACTTCTTCCTGTTATCGTCCCAAAGTATTTATAAAGTTTTGCTGATAGGAGCTGTAGCCTAGCTAAAGGTCAGTTTGTGACAAATCAAAACAGGTTTTGCAAACCAGGAATATAAATGCTTTCTGCAGAGTTATAAATTTCACTCCGTTTCACTGGGAGCTTTTCGCCCATTCTCAACACATCCCAACACGCCTGCAGTAAATGCAGCATATAATTACTAAAAGATGCAATTTAATTCCTTGTATACAGGCTTATTTAGGAACAACTTCTGCCATGCATCACATTCAGATGGTAAAGGAATATTGCACCTTCTTGTGCCACATACATCTGTTTCCAACAGCAGGAGGGGAACACAGGAGCGCAATGAAGCTATTTCCTGGGAACCTGTCCTGAAATCTACATAGATGACATACTCCATCTATCTTCACTATTCAGAATTAGAGCTGTCATTCCACGTTAAGAATGATGTACTATAGCTCTTGCCCCAACCTTTTATCCAGGTCGGGGCATCTCACCTTGTTCACTTACATCACAGCAGGGAGTTCACTTGACTTACACCAGAAGAGTGCACAGAGGGATGGCTAGAGAACACAGCTGTGCAGCTAAAAATGCAGCTCTTTTATCAAGGTATCCCTTGAAATTCATCTCCTCTCTCCCCCTATGCAATAGTAAAAGTAGACCTAAAACTGTAAACTGTTTGACTCCCAGTCTTCAAAAACAAACAAGAAAATTCTTAAAAGAAGGAAAATTAGAACAAGGTAAAGTTCATATTTTCAACTAATATGTTTTTGTTTTATTGATGTGTCGCAACTAGAGTGGATGTTAAAATGAACATTCTAACATTTGCAAATATTTTCAGAACATGATCAGAGCTTTTTGATTTTAAGCCTAACATCCAAGAACACTTTCATTGCTTTTCAGGATGACAGTGTGGCACAAGCACTGCTATATAGCTAGATTTTGGATGAAATGTTTCATGAGGAAAATGGGTTTTCATGCTGCACCCTGACAAAACAGAACTTGATTGGCTCTCAGCATAAATGAAGGAAGTTAACTTTGGAACCTAAAAACAACGTAATAAAGGAAATAACACAGTCAACTTCACAACATACAAGGCATCTGAATTTTCATAGCTCACAGCCGTATCAAGAGGAATGAGAGATTAAATTACAGTATACGTCACTCAGTGGCTGAAAGAATTTGACATAATTCAAAGCAACAGTTTTTAAACAGGTCAAATGATAACAAACCCTTACATACAGAAATAAAAACATCCAACATCTGAGCTATCTATGTGGACTTAATGGCTCCTGAGAAGCTATGATGTATATTCTCTATATATACTTGTGTATAAATTGGAACATAATGCCAAATTGAATTTGCAGGTTGGGGCAGGACAAAAAAAGGAAAAAAAAAAAAAGGATAATCAGACTGTAAATTAAGGTCTAGGACAACAGAAACATTTAAAAAACTAAATTATGAAATGAAAGTTTAGGAAAATCCCCTATTCCTGTTGATACTGCTAAGTAAAGCATTTCAGATGCCACAACAAAACTAACCTCAGGACATAAATTTTTCAAAAGTATTCTAGTTGACAGTGTCATGCCTAAACACAAAGATCATCCACAAGTTCAGTTTGTAGGTTATGTGATGTAAGAATCAGATGAAAGACAAGAACAAAGCATTTAGGAATTATGCTAACTTTATTACCAATAAACATTCCCCCCCCCCAGACTAGGTTTTTCCCATTGCAAAAGCCTTTAAAACTGCTGAAATGACTAATCCCAACCACTTCATTCTGGCACTGGAAACCTCTCATGCAAAGCTACCATGTAACCATAAACACATCGTCAAACCCCTCTCATAATCAACTACTGAAAGGAACCAGAAGATTTCTGCTTCTCATCACAAGGTCAAGACTAAACTATCTGCAGGGTGCAGCAATCCAAGCAATTTGTACATGTGAAGTCAGAAAATCCAAGTCTCTCCATGTAAATCTTTTGATTCATCTAAAGCAACCTAGGTCTTTTTCCAAGAGGAAGTGATAGCAAAAGGAAGAAAAGCAGTATTAAAAAGTCAAGAAACATTAGACTTACAATAGTTCATTCTGGACTGGATGATGTTACACACACACACAAAGGGAAGCATCCAATTTAAAATTCAACTTCCCAAGTCAAAGACTAGTAGAAAAACCTCAAAAAGATTTAAGAAAAAAAAAATGAACGAGACTCTCCCCTTTTCCAAGTAAAGAAAAACAACTAAGAAAAGCCCACCTTCCGTAGGAAAAAGAAAAACAAGCACAGAAGTCAGTGGAAGAAAGTTTGGAAAGATTTCCACACACTGGTGTTGTTGCAGCGCTAAACATAGCTGGTCACAAGGACCAAGGCTGGATTCTAGTATTCACTGCCATCACTTTTTAGCAGCATCTGTATTAGAGGTCAGAAAATTATAAAAGGAGAAAGCTGTTTTCTTCACTACAGGTTGTGCTGGGACACATTTACTCCAGCGTCCCTTTTGCACATCTGATAATAAAAAGCACTAGACAAAATGCATATAGTAGTATCAACATAAATCATTTCTCAAATACATAAGTCTCAAAAGTCTTCAGAACGTTTCCACACAGAACATTAATTAAAAAATAAACAAATAAAAACTACTCATACACAAGGTAGGTTTTACACTGGACTGGTGAAGCAACTTCCATTCTCATACAGCTAGATTTGGCATTCTGTTGAAAGTGCTCTCATGCATCTGATAGAACACCGCAACACACGAAGGATGATACACATCAACAGAAACAATCACCTAGGCATTTTCCCCATCACATCGATGGAAGTGTTACAATCAATCATTTTTACTGAACTTACAGAAAGACACAAGTCACATTACTTTGCTCTATTATAGTTCAACGGCATTACAAAACCTCACCCTCACTTTCTAGAATTGCCTGAATATCCCGCAGCGTAGCAAAAACATGACAAAACTGTGATCAGTGCAAGGCCAGCATAATAGCCACTCCTTCAACAAATGATCATCAAGGTGTACAAGCTTCTAGTCAACAAGCTAGCCAAAATTCACGATTTGCTTACTGGGGAGTAGCTACAACTATCAACAGTGAGTGACTCCGCACTCAGGTGCTAGTAAGCTGACAGCACAGCTGTAACTGATGTTACCGAACTGCCAGTGGATCTTCTCAGGCATTAAGGGAACTGTCTGGCTGTGGTCCCATGGCAACACTGCTGAGAAGGACTACCAGGAATCCGCATCTGGCAGCACTACTTATATATCACTGTCACTATCCATTCAGAGCAACCATTTACAGGATCCGGAGACGAAACAGCTCAATCACAGTCGGAGTGTCCCGCAACAAGTTGCATCAGTTCTACAAAGCGGGGAAGCAAAAAGGCAGAACATAGCATGTGCAGCTGCGAACTTCAGACACCAGTATTTGAGAAACATATCTAAAATTAAGATCTCTGGCTCATGCTTTTAACAGAACATCAACCAGGTCTGTCATTCCGCAGACCAAGTCTGCAAGATCCAAACGTCCAGAAGAAAATCCTTTTATCAAGAAAAGGTTCCAAGGTCCAAATCAGTATTCTTCAGAATATCATCGCTTTCTGCATCACTAAGGTAAGGTAGGGGATTAGACAAAATACTTCTCAATACATTCACAGCCTAATACTACTGGTAGGAAATGCTCATCACACTACCCAAAACTTAGTACAGGAAATACTTGCTCCTTTTATAGGCCAGGTTTCCACTGAGAAAAACTACAGTCACATTTCAAAATCTGGTTTCATATTCCTAACTTGGAGTGTTCCTATTAATAATATCAATCTTATTAATACAGGAAAGACATGGAACTGTTGGAGAGGGTTCAGAGAAGGCCCACAAAGATGATCAGGGGGCTGGAGCACCTCCCCTATGAGGACAGACTGAGGGAGCTGGGCTTGTTCAGCCTGGAGAAGAGAAGGCTGCGGGAGGACCTCATTGTGGCCTTCCAGTATTTGAAAGGAGATTATAAACAGGAGGAGAACCAACTTTTCAAAAGGCTAGACAGTGATAGGACAAGGGGGAATGGTTTTAAGCTGAAAGAGGGAAGGTTTAGATTGGACATGAGGGGGAAGCTCTTTCCTGAGAGAGCGGTGAGGTGCTGGCATAGGCTGCCCAAACAGGTTGTGGATGCCCCGACCCTGGAGGTGCTCAAGACCAGGTTGGATGGGGTCCTGGGCAACCTGATCTAGCACCAGATCTGGAGGCTGATGGCTCTGCCTGTGGCAGGGAGGTTGGAACCTGATGATCCTTGGGGTCCCTTCCAACCTGGGCCATTCTATGATTACCAAACTCAGCAAGAGCAGCTCCTTCAGGGTAAACATAGGTAAAACAAAGGATTGTCTGCTAACTATTAACTGCATGTATGTCACAAAAATTGGAGTCAATTTCAGATGATGCAACATCTCCACTGATGGAAGGTTTTCAACCTACATAATAATGTATAACAACCTCTAAAAGCTGGAACGCTTGACATCATTCACAGCTTTCCTAGTAAAAACTAGGAAAGCTAACTAGGAAGGCCAATTCCAAGCTCCATTATTCCTGAAAATTTATATTAAAAAAAAAAATGCAAGCAAGTCACAGGAAGCACATTCTCAGCCCCTTTTTCAATTCTCGTGCATCATTTTAAGAATTACTCCCAGCTGGGGAGAATGTGCACACAGCACAGAACAGCAGCATAGCTAGTTACACTACCCAACCTCCCTCACAAGCACGTGGAGACAGGGAACATCAAGAACAATATTCCAACCAGTTCTCAGTGTTCACAGACTCTCCTATTGGGCAGTTCTAGCCAAAACTTAAGAGCACACATACAAATACAAGCACACATACGGGAAGAAACTGTGAACAGGAAGAAAAGCCTTTTTCTACCTATCCAGTTTCAAATCAAGCAGCATTACAGAAGCAAACATCCCAAGACCAATACCTAAGAAGAGGACCAGACAGCTAAACATAGAACATTCAAAACTACCAGTTGTCTGCAACTTGGATATACAACTGGAAAACTGTATAAAGAAAAAAAAAAGCATGCTTGTAACAAGAGAGACAGTAGAAAAGACAAAGACAGCATTTAATCCAAAATATAATGCTTCCTCTGTGGCAGACCTAACTTCCTCTTTTTAAGTAATGCCCCATTCCTCAAGACACTAAAAAAGATCAGCAATACACAGAAGGCACAAATCAATTATTTAGAGAACGCAGAGTCATTGGTATCATTTCAGTGCATATCTTGCTCATCTTTGGAAAGAAAAAGATGGAAGTTAGTTATAAACAGATTTTCTAAACATAATCTATAAAATGTATTTAGCATAGTGACAATGAAAATATGAGAACTACACTGCTCTCAATCTGTGCACATTAAATTCTCAACCCATTAAATACCACGCTGCTGCATGCACAGCATATGACAGGAAGAGCATCATTATTTACTATTGTTAATACAAAAGCCTCAAACCAAATGTTCAGCCTAGTTTCATGTATATAGACAGTTCTGGGTGCACACAGAATCAGACTGCTTCTATCCTCCCTGCTCTCCACTCCAGTGAAACCATGGTAGTAACACAGAGGCAAGCTGAACTTCCAAAGTTACAAAAAATACTAGGTAAACATTGGGCTTCTTTTACTGGATCTTCAATTCCCAAATAAAGTGGTATTCCTTAGTTTAATAAGCATGGCACTAACAGCTATCCATAAAGACTAGTGTCATGCAAAATTCAAAATTTTCTTTCCAAAAAGTGAACAAATCATGTAGCATTTTGACTGGCTAACCAACTACATATTCCAAATCATATATTAAATAATAATAAAGCCTCCTTATACCAGTTTTGAACAACGGCTATCAGTCTACTTCAGGCAGTTCAATGATGCAGTTTGAGTGTCCCTATTCCTGCCAATCACACTGCCGGAACCTTGCTTAAATACCAACATCTTAAGGAAAGCAACCCAGTAAAAGTCATGTTAGGAATGAAGAAGCAGCTGCCGAATTTGCTAGCAGGCTATGTCTTCTCAACTCCTATGGCACATCATAGCACAGTGAAAGCCTGCTCAGTTGTATATTTAAATCCATACTGGAAGGCAAAAAGAATGCAGATGACATAAGGTCAGCTGTCATTTTTAACATTTTCATGAGAGCACAACTGGCCATTTATCTCACTTTCCAACTCACTCAAAGTAGAAAAAAATAAATATTTAGGTGGCATTAACGGGAACAATGGTCTACACAAGATATATCAAGGTCCTGTAACATTTTATCATGCTTAATAAGATCACATATATAGAAATGCTATTCTCAAGTGCTCACAGCCTGTCAACAGATACAACAAAGGGAAGACTTACCTCACTTCAGAAAGTTAATAATGAGCATCCCCCCCCCCCAAAAAAAAAAAGAGGAGGGCGAAGGGGATTCTGACCTTCTAGTTTCAAGTGAGGTACATTTTAAACAAAAGGAAGACTGTGCACCTTCAAGAATGAAAAAAGAAATTCAACGGATGGGGGCCAAGTTCAGAATGTAGTGATGATTTTATGCTCTACAAAATTGAGAAACTAAAAGTCCTGGTAAGACACTGCTTTAAAGTACATTCCCCCTTGTTCTACAAACACTTGAGCTATTGTATTACTAGACTGGGGTTCACTTCTTGTTTCTCCAACGGTAATGCAACTTCTACTTTACAAAGATGTGGCTTGCCCATTGTCACAGTACACAAGGACATAACTCATAAAGGCACCTTCAAAATGAGAAAGTATACACTTCACAAGAATGAGTCTTAGACATCTATCACCATATGGATACAGATAACAAGGAATAATTTCAAATGTTATAGACAGTACAGTAACATGCCTCAGGTGCTACACTTAGATCAGTCTTCAGGCTAGGAAGTGAGCAACAGCAATTAAATATAAACTCTTTCATGACAATGACAGCAAACAGCCTGTACATCAAATCAAAATAATTTCTCAAATGACAACGTTTTTCCTATATTGTATGTATTTTAAATGTAAAGGCCACACCAACATACTATATGAGGGCTGCTCTGAAAGCAGTGCCTTCTATTTTATTATGTTGGCCCACATCATCACAGGCAGATGGTGGTGGGACGGAAGTAGATGCTGAACCTTCCCACCAATGTTCCGTTCCATGTTGTTGTCGTGTGACAGATGGCAGCAGAGGGGCAGCCTGACCAAACGGGGTCTGCCATGGAAGTGCATCTGAAACAAAGGTGTGGCAATGAATTTCTCCATGTGGAAAAAATGGCACCCACAGATATTCATCAACGCTTGCTGAATGTTTCTGGAGATAAAGATGTGGATGTGAGCACAATGAGGCAGTGGGTGGTGCATTCCAGCAGTGACAACAGTGACATGAAAGACAAGCCACGTTCCAGGAGGCCATGCAGGTTTTTACAAGCATGGCATGCAGGTTCATTGCTGGTAAAAATAATAATAATAATAATAATAATAAAAATAAAAAAAATAAAAATAAAAGCATAGCTAACAGTGGTGACTGTTGAAAAAATAATGCTTTGTAGCTGCGAATTTGCTTTATCAAACTGTGCTCTTTGTATCTGTTGTAGTTTCATGGAAGTAAATAGGAGGCATTACTTAAGGAGCAAACTGTACGTATGAAAGATCTAGGCCCAGAAATAAAGACAGAAGCCCACATCCAGAAGTTTGGGGAGTAACAGTCTATCCAAGCTAACTTACTAGCTGCAAATATTACCTGGTACTTCAGGAGAATGAAGATGAAGTGATCTGTCTTTTTGAAAAGAGGCGCTTAAGTTATCACATTTCAGAAACAAAACACCACTGAAGTTTAAAGTGCACAGTCCGAAAATACTTTGTTTGCTTTACACTGGACTTTCAACCCTACAATGCACGCTCGTCATTCCAGGAATCTTCCATTTCATACAATAAAAGATAACTTAGCATTTGTCATTACAAAGCAGTAGTAAGTCACTCTAAGGGCTATTATGATTTGGTTCATTTTTAAGAGCTTTTTGAAGATTCAAACTAAGTAGGAATAGTCAATATCATAATAAAAAGTTTCATTCAAGCTAATCTCCAAGCATTTCAGAGGTTGTTCCTTTTTTTGGCAAGGAACTCTGACTTTTCACTAACTAGGATAGCAAGCACAAAAGCTTAATCTGTATGCTGCACTATCAAGAGGAATTTAGTTAATGCAGAAGTCTTCACAAAGGCGCTGTATGCTTCACTTTAAGAAATGTGACATGAATATGTGGTTCCTCCTAAGAATTTCATTCATTTCCCTATTGCTTCAATTTTCCGCTCTACCAGCTGCTAGAAGGGAAGACAACATTCGTGCTTTTCTATGAGGCCCTACTCCTTCCACGTAATTGCTGAAAACAAGACTTCACTTCTGCTATGCTCTCTATAGAAAATCTCTGAGCTCTCTAATCCAGAATAACAAAACATTTCATTAAGGAAAATAATTCCTTCCTTTCCTACCTGGGCAGGAATGTATTGTTCATACTCCCATCAATCTGACAAATAGCCTTTCGGTTTCACACAAGTGATCACAAGATATCACTAAGTTACTTATTAATAGACATACCTGAGTCAAAGTGAAAAAAAGAGTGATCTTCTGTTGCCCAGCTTCAGGTAGTTTTTTTCCTGACCTGTGACATGCTCAGAGATGGCCGAAGGAACGGACAAGTTCTAGTCAGCATAACTACTTCACAAAATTACTAGTGAGTGAAAACTACTAGTGTGGACTTTTCTTATTTTTATTCAGACAGCTACAATCCAAACCACTAGAAATTTTTTAATGCTCTATTAAACACGTTTGTACAAAAGGCTTTAGTCAACTGGTTACAGGCACCTGGACAGTCCAAACTTTTCTTAGTGCATTAAAAGAAACAAGATTTCAACAACAGTTAACTCAGTTTTAGAAGGTGCAACAAGATCACAACAATTCTTCTGCTAGTAAGAAAGACAGCAGGAAACAAAATGGCTAAACAATAAATAAAAAGAGCGTGGAATGCTTGGCTTCTGGCACTGAATCAAAAATCCCATGCAAGATCCTTCATCACTATATAGGCATGAGCTAAACGAGTGAGTATAAAATCCAAACCAACCATACAAGAACAGGAAACTGCCTGGGAATAGTCAACCAATAGTCAACTGTGTGCATCAGCACAGTACCAAAGACTGAGGCGTTATTTTAAACAGAAGCACAATCCATCGGCAATGTACCTTAGACAGAACAACTGGAGGAACCTCCCCAAGCTATGAACCCTGCCCATGCTTCTGAAGGAAGCCTGAATACACGTGACAGTTTTTTACACACTGTCTTGTACTTGAGGATATTGGCAGGAGAAGAGTTAGCACCCTTTATGGAATTACTTAGTGCTTTTAAAGAGGCTGTAAAAGACTCAGGAAAGTCATCTTAACTCAACAAAGGAAATTCAACATCATTCTCTTGACCACCAGGCTGCTCCATAACAAGAGACTCTCCTTCCTGCTGTAAGAGTTTTGCCACTTCAGAAAGACTCACAAGTCTTTGGCTAAAGAAGGAATGAATTACACATTGGACAAAGAAAAGCAAAAAAATATCATCAGCATAAAATATCTCAAAGCTAACTTGTTAATGCACTGCCACCTTCGTTCATTCCAGCAGTGCTGGAACAAAATGTAACGGTGATTATGCGTGACAGGTGCACGAATTTACACAGACATCAGCACTGCACAGAACTACATCTGAGGTACTTGCAGTCATAGTTCAAAACAACCCAGTAGTCAGCATCACTGTAAATAAGAGTGGTAAAAACCAGCCCAGGTAAATTTTCAGTGCATGTTCCTAAAACTTTGCTGAGGGCTATTCCAGTTACAGAAGCTATATGGAGACAAACCTGTACCTGACCACCTACCAGTAACAGTTCTCTATTAAGAGCTGATGAGAAGACTTAGTTGAATCACACCATAAGGGAACTGTTAGGTCACAGCCTCAACCGATGATTGAGCACCTGGTGAAGGGCTGTGGGCACAGGCACTGCTTACACCTGTGCTCCCTAGTGACAGAAGGGGGGGACCTGGAGTGGGGTTGCCCCAGGCTTAGGTAAGGGCCAGGCAGGCAGAGCTCAGATCAGAGAGCTGAGAGATCAGGAGCTTGGAAAGAAGCAGCAGCAGGATGAGAGAGCAAGTAGCACAAGGAAGAAGTTGAAGGCAGCAGGAAACGAGGAGCAGAGCACCCAGCTCCAGATGAGATAAATGGCGTAGTCATGAGAACTGGAGACTTTCTCTGTTACATACACACGCCACCTTAAACACAGTTAAGGATTAATATCTACTAACTTCACATATATTCAGATAACATGATTTCAGAAAGTTTTGCGTTTTTTTTTCCCCCAAGCACTTTCATAACGGAGACCACATTCTTACAGCAATGCTTCAGAGTTCATTCAAATTTAAGAACTTCCAAACTTATCTTCACATGGTTTTCCAAGCCAATCACACAAGAAAAGCAGAGGGAATGCTGTCACAGTCACAGTAAGATGTTTCCACCTTTGTGATGGAAAGAGAAATATTCTCTAATTCAACACTTCTTGTTCTAGGCCATAAATGAGAGGAGTAACAAGCAATAAGCTCAGACACAAAGTAGAAAAAGAAAGGATTAAAACTAAGGCAATTAGTATGCAAGTACAGTATTTCTGCAAAACTAATAAGTTTCTCATGACAATTTCACCTTTGGAAGATTATTGCTAAGCTGCAAAAAGCTGCTTTATTCATGAGATGTTTGAAAACATCTTGAAAACTTACTGTTTTCCATATTCAGCTATAATACACCTCAGTTTTGTGTATCAGCTTTCACAAAATAAGCGTAGATAACATTTGTCATCTAGATGTGCAAGCAAATTCACGTGTGAAATCATGGTGCATTATTATTTATTACAAATTCATCTGAAATTCTGGGTAGATGCCTTTTAATACTCCTAAGATGCAACCAGCAGCCTGAAAAGGGAGTTTGTCTTCATTTTAAAGAACGCTTTTACTCCCCAGGCTTAAGAAAACCACTCTTTTTGCTAAAGTGTACAATCACGGTCTAAGAAGAGGTATACAAGGATGTAGTTTCTCTACTTCTCTCACCAGCTTCCCAGTTAACTTCCACCCTTCCCCACAACTCATCACCCCTTCAGATTTTACCAGTCTGGCATGTCACGCTGTATGGATCACAGAACTTGTGAGCATTAAATCGGCCCGGTCTCTTCTTTTTATGGGGGTACTTTTAACACACAACAGTTTAGTGGTCCCTAAAGCTAGATAAGACCTAAAGATATTTCAGCCAAGAAAGGAAGAAAAAAAAGTCATCTCTAATCTCATTTACTTCTCTTTTGCTCTTATTAATACATTACATTAAAGATCTGCTAGAAAGATCCTGAGGGGAAGGTAAAATTCTCAAGACTGAGACAGCACCACCAAGGATACAAGCAAGCCTCTGGCTATCCCAGGCCTACGCACAACGCACTTGTACAAAAAGATTAATGCCTGGAAGAAGTCTTTAAACACTACACAAAGTGACTTCACCTCCTCCAGAAAATACGTAGATTTGTTTTGCTAACACTATCTTTTGTAGGGCCTATAATGAAACCTAACCAGTGCCATCTCATCATGAGGAGATGGACTGATGGAAAGCCAGCAAGGGAGATCCAGGATGCTTCCTTCTGAACGTTTGTCTTTTCCGTAAGGGTATATTGGCAAGGATCAATTCAGCTACTTTGCAGAGTTAAATGTAACAGTAACACTGCAGGTCTACCAGCCCTGTGACAGGGAGGAAAAGCTGTCAAACAGTTTCAGTGTATTTTCTCCACGGTTAAACTAATCAAGCAGGCATTTTGAACAAAGGGATATTTTATCCTAATAGTCAGTGAAAAGACTGAAAAGAAATCCAGAAACATTAAAAAGAAACTTAGAGAATTTTTTTCAGCACCAATTAAAACAACACGGTTAGGGCAAAACCATCCTGCCCCCATCCAAATGTTCCAAAAGAACAAAATTCCACAACAACAAAATAAAAACACACACTTCTATGAATTCTGCTTTGTAAAAGGTCACATTTTGCACAGTATGCAGTAACTCACTCAACTTTACATGTTGCACTTACACTCAGCAGACAATTTCATAATACATATTGAAGAGATTTAACTGCAACGATGCTATCAGACAACTGCTTGAGACAGGATTATTTTATTATCAACACTTGCATCATTTGCACTTGTAACACTTCAACAACACAGCCTTCATAATTCAGTTCTACAAGCTGATGATGCAAATTTACCAGTTACCATTGCAGAAAAATAGTAATCAAGTCTCTGGGACACTTTTGAAAAGATTTCTGTTTTTATGATGAAAATTTATGTCAGAAAATGAAGAAAAATTTTGAAGAATAATTATCGAAAGGCTTGCAGGACTTCATGGAGGAATATGTGATTTTCACAAATCACAGACACATGATGGTGGGATAGCAGGAGCAGAAACTACTTGCTCAATACCAGTTTCCAGTTTCGGGGCCTACTTTCACCAGCATTCTGTAACCAAGTTCAGACATTAAGGCTAAGCTGACGCTGAATGAACCGGCTTTTCCATGCTAAAGATGGCTGCTCTCAAAGCAGGTAAGTAGTAACAAGTGACAGAACTCATAGCAAGATCAAGTCTATCCACGTATCTTTGGAAAGAAACAAGCTCTACAAGGAGTTCATGCTTAAGGAACAAACCACTGAACTGTTCCTTCCCACTGGAAAAACCACTAAGGCAACAATTAAAAAACATTGCTGAAAGTAACAGCATTACACACCTCAACTCAGCACAGAGCAACTGCACTTCTTGTTATTAAATCAAGTATTAAGGACAAAAAGATATGCCAGAATACTACAGGTCCTATATACACAGCACATGGGTAAGTCTCTGGGGAGTGGGAAGGGCCAGATGAGATAACCACAGCACTGGTAGCAGGAAAGGACCCTATGCCACTGCCTCCAACTCTCACTAGCCCATGAACGACTGCTTCTGCCAGTCTATGCAACAGCTCCCAAAGCTTTCTACGGGAGAAGTGATCAGAGAGGATGAAGGACAGAGGAGGCTGGAGGGAGATACGCTGGTACCTGTTTTATTTAGCATATTTTTCCACTTCATATTTGCATTTGATAGAAATGATAAGGTTCTCCATTTAAGCTTTCAGTGACCTTTTCTAAATGAAAATGCAATACAACTAATAAAACTGATCAGAACTGTAAAACTGGAGACTGTCATCACCCTTCTTGCCTTTGCTCCTTTCTAATCCTTATCTGCTAGAAATCAACTACTATGCTGTAATGAACTGTAGGGTACAGCAAGGTGAGCTGGATCTGTGCTAATGCAGCTTAAGCAAAGAACTCCCAGCTCTCTTCAAATCTATGAACACAACAGAACACCGGCACCTTGCAACAGTACCAGAAGATTTCAGCAGAGGTCAAACACAACAGTTAGAACAATACAATATTAAAAATTCCAATATTAGATGATTAAGATAATTTTCACAAGACAAGAACAATCCTTACTCAATTTACCATTTGCCCTACTCAACATCAGTGCATTTTTAGCAGCAACAACTTCAGCTCTTCAACACTTCAAAATATTTACTCAAGAAAAGTAAACACATCATAACAGTTTTGCTACAGTGTATAGTAATCCCCTCACCAGACTCACAATAATACTTTCATATACAAGCTTTCAACTTACAGCTTGCTCTCTTAAAGACCAGAATCAATGAAGACTCAATCATCTTCCTGACTACAGCAATTTAAATGCATAAGATGAGACCAGAAATACAGTGACAGGTAAAAATCCTCCTCTACATCTAAAAAACTTCAGAACTATCTTTATAGTGGCTCTGGAGTTCCTGACCTTCCTCCTTCCCCCTTGTTTCTCTCCCCCTCTCTGAAATTCAGCTAATTCATTATAAAATAAGATCAAAGAAAGCAACTTTCCTGATACTCAAGCTCAGGCCAGTCTCCTCAGTGGTCTTCCTCCACTCAATTCCTAACAAATTGAGCAATAACACCTAGAACAAGGCACTTCAAGAGCTCTCCCTTCATTAAGAGGGGAAGGTAAAGGAAAAATAAATAAATAATCAAGATCAAGAAAAATACCATTTATCATCTTTTATAAAAGATTTTAACTGAAGACTGTCCTACCACATAATTCAAATTGCTTCTTATGACAAAATTCAAAAGTGACTTTAACTCTAGGAAGAGTCTAAAAGCATCAGTGAATATGTCTGGATCGAGTCACATAGAAAGTATGCTGCACGTAAAAATCTTACAGAGAATAAGAAATGAACCTATGAGAATGATTCAGGTAGCAAACCATCAAAGAATTTTACACGCCTTTCTCATAGGGATTGATATGTTTAACCAGGTACGTATTACTACCTTCTAGTATTTACCTTTTGAAAATAACATGCCATTTCCAATGAGCACAGGTTTAGGTGGTGATAATGCTTACAGAGGAACAAAAAGAAACTTTAATCCCTTGCTGATGTGAATAACAGCTGTAACAGGCAATTACAGCACAAGTTTACCCAGTGGCATTCTCTAACCTTGCAGACATTCCTAAAGATGGAAAGTGTTCGAAGTGTATACTAATTATCTGTAATAGCCAATTACAATAGAGAAATACTGCAAAACTTTAAAAGGATCTATTCAATATACGACACTTTTTGTAAGTCACATTTCCTTAAACAAAATTAACAAAAGTTACACTCCACGTAGAAATAAAGTAAATTTGACTACTCAGCAGCCTGCTGTTGTTTCTACATAATCTTAAACCTTTGTCAGTAATAAAACAGATCTAGATTGCATCCCTTTATAAAACTTATTTGATATTGCCAGATTCAGCTATAAACCAGCATGTTTTCTTCTAGCTTTGCACAAAAAGGGTGTGAAGCACCCCCAAAGCAAGCATCCGTAAGCATTTATTGGTGGGGCCAAAGTACAAGCTGGACATTTTTCACTCTGCTAAGTGTCTGTAACAAGTTCCAGACTTTATCAGCAGGATCCTCAATCTGAACAGATGTAAACAAGAAGGTGTGAAGCACATTATTTCAATTCTCTTCTACTTGAAAATTCAGTAATAAAACTATTGTTGAACATACCAGAAGAGGCAGTGCGATCATTCTGCTTCATTTGGACTCTTCTCCTACTTAGATGGTGATCTAGATTATTTAATGGCCGGGCTCTGTCTTCAGCACTGTTCCTCATACTATTTGCCTATTTCCCTGAGTCACTCAGATTTAACTCTGTCCCAGTTTGACAGATTTTTTTCCCCTCCAGTGGCTGAAAGACATTCTAAGAAGAAACTGAGAAATTCTATGACCAATAAAGATTAGACTAACACAGCACAAAGATGTTCAATTAAGAGCACAAAGAAATCACATTTTTTTCTGAAAAAGAAATAGCTGATTTTTATTAAAAATTCTGACACTGAAGAAAGGACAAAGGAGCACGTTCATAATTCCACGAAATATCAAAAGAAAGAAGCAACACAATAGCTTTACAGCTGAAAAAAAGTCAGTGGTTTGGGGAAATGGAAAAATGAGATGCTCACACATACTGATTATCAAAGTGTTACGAGATACCCCCGTGAGAAACAAAGCCTCCTAAAATTAATCATATTGAGCCATCACCTCTAAAAGTCAGCAGACATTCCTGTAAATCAACAGGTGTTCTCTTCTGTACCAGCATTTACCTTACTAAAACAAGAGCAGGATGCTGTAATACACAGGAAGGTCAAAATAATTTACTCTAATTCATTACTCCACTGAAAAAAAAAATTTCAATTCAAACCTGAGAGCAATGGCCTCAAGATGTTATGCCAGGAGAGCAGATTCAAAATTACAAAGATCTGCCAGTGTCCTTTTCCACACTATTTTTTACGATCTTCTGAGAGATTAACAGCTGGTAAGCTACACTGCTTTTTCAAATTACTGCTCATCTCTTTACAACACCTCTCTCTCCATCATCCCATGTTGTGTCAGAGAAACCCTGGCAGAAGGACCCTTCATTGCATGTCATAAGTGAAAAAACCAAGCCATTTTACAGAATTATCTAAAAATGGAATTTCTAGAAAAGTAGTAAGTAAATTCCTTAGTGCCACTTACCTCTTTGTTCTATAAAAGCAAAATCCCTACCTAAGGTAGAGATCTGCGAAGTAATTTGATGTCTGTCACACGCCATGATGAAAAACCACACGTAAGTTAGGTGCAGAGAAGCAGCTCTGCATTCCGCTATCCACCACGCCCACCCCAACGGATATACATGTATGAATTAAAGACGGAGACACATCCACATTTCTCACCATTTAACATATTCCCAGGACTTATATTCTTATTTTCCAAGATGATTTAGCAAGTGACTTTTCTGTTCCTCTGTTTTTATCGGAAATTTCTTAGCAGAGCAAAGCTGATTAAGCAGATAGTAAAATACAGACGTTTTCTAGTTTAGGTGCGTAAGTGCTAATAATAAAAATCTAAATTCATTTTTCTGCTCAGTGGAGTTTTACAGGAGGCGAGTCCCTGTCTGGAGGGAAGGGGAGTGAGGGGGAACAGCTGGAAGGAGGTGTTTATGTTTAGGACAGAGCTACACCTGGGTATGGTTCTTCAGTCCCAGGAGCAGCAGCTCCCCACTCCTCCCCCACGTGAATGGCAGCCCCAAGGCATCAGCTGTGCCAAATACTGCACTCCCTCCAAACGCAGCACACCTGGACCCCTCGGGTAGCACAGGCACTGCATATACTGCTGGGCTTTTCCCTTCTAAACACCTATAATCAGGTTAAAAAATAAAAAAAATCCTGCAATACTAGTAAAAAGGGTAAAATGCAGTGACGGTACCCAAAGACATAAGTGACCATTTTCTGCCCCACAACGCAACAAATCCAAAAGAAATCAAACCGTCCAACATTGACAGAGAAGTTGCTGGCTTCTTCAAACAATCAGCATCAAGGTAGGAGAAAAATAAGCATACCTGTGTCAGCCTCACAGCAGCCATGTGACAAACAGGTACCACCACCCCCTCCCCTCCCCTCCCACCACCACTGACCGTCCGGATGCAATTGTGTATCTATCTGTGTGTATATAAATATGCACGCACACCCCCACACCCTCCTCATCGCCACGACGACAGCCGCAGAAGCGGCCATGCCTCGGAGCTGCCCTCAGCCAGCCCTACAGCCGTAAGGCTTTAAGACCGGGATGTGAAACAGCAGCTCCGTGAGGCGCAGCCCCAGCGGCCGCTCCCTCCGCGCCAGGAAAAGCGCTCGGGCGCTCCGCTCCGCGGTGGCGGCACGGCCCCGGGCAGCGCTGCTGCGGGAGCGGGGCGGGGCGGGACGCGCCGCGCTGACATTGTCTGCACGCGGCAGAGCGCAGCCCTCGCGCCTGGCGGTGGCTCCGCAGCCCGCTCTGAGGCATGCCTTGCCTGGGGACCGCACAACCGCCGGGCATCGGCGTCCGAACGCTCGCTCTGAGCAAACCACCCCCGGGGCGGGGGCCGCTGGCTGCACCCGTTACCGCTCCGCTCCCGCCCCGCAGACCCCACCCCGCCGCCGGGCTGAGCGGAGCGCAGGGAGCGGCGCCCCCCGCCTCCCTTTTCCCCACCGCCCCCCAGGGGCGATGCGGCGCCCCGGCCCGGCGCCCCGCACTCACCTCGCTCCGGCTCGGGGGAGCCCCCGGCGGGC
>WBMW01002179.1:754533-797362 GCA_013396635.1 Penelope pileata | reverse complement strand
CCCCGCGGAGCGGCGTGCGGCTGCGGCACCGCCGTGCGGGGCGCCGAGCGGGGCGGCGGCTGTGCCCGCTGGGGCTGCCGGCAGCGCCCTGCCAGCGCCGCGCTCCACGCCGGCAAAGCGTCGGTGAGCTGAGCGCACTGTGCTCTGCGGCTGGGAACAGTTGGGCACAATAGTGCCCGTTTTGCCTCTGTGAATACTGCTTTACCGACAGGGTTATACGGTAGTGCAAAAGCGGCGTGAAGAGGCGGCTTGAAAACACAAGCTAGTGCATGTATCCATACAGTTAAGTGCTCTGAAAAAGTCCACGCGGAATGGCAGGGCAATGAAGAAGAACACCTGTGTGCTGTGGGCTGGCTGCAGCACGACGTCACCGCCCCGTTAGGGCAGCACAGTGCAGCACCAGCTGCAACAGCCCGGGCACGCGAGGTGGGTGCTCCGGGTGCAGAACCGGGCTGCTCCCGCTGCACCTCTGAGCTGCTGCCAAACAGCCGTAGGCAGCAGGGATATCAGTTCATCCCCAGCAAACAGCAGCCTTCCACAGCTGCAGAATTTTCATCTAGCCATGCAAAGTAATACAGCACTGCTGCTACCGTGCCCCACAGCGTGTAGAAGCGTTCCACAGTGAGCGAGCACCTGGGCTCGCGTTATTTCCGAGCAGCGATAAGGACTGTAGCCTTCAGGGCACTCCTGCGCGTGCTGAGCGTCAGCCATGAGCCTGTTGTTCTGGCGGTCTCCACGTGCATGAATCCCACCAGGCTCTGCACAGTCCTGTGGCCCCGCTGGGGTCTGGCCACCGCCGCCCTCTCCACAGGCAGAATGGACTCGGCATGAGCATGAAGCGCGAGGCCGGTGCTGGGAGCAGCTGGTGCGAGCCTTGCCCAGGCCCAGCCCGTGCTCAGCGGCAGCTCCCATGGCCACGCTGCCAGGCCGCGCTCAGCTGTGAGAGTGCAGCAAAAGGAAAAGGGCCGTGGGTGACAAATGCAAACTCTGCTTTTGGTGTGTGGAAGCGTTATTCCTGTACATCAAACTTGTTAAGCCACCCTGAGTCTAAGCAGACAGCACCATTAATTTAATGGGGGTAGAGAGCGGAGCCAGACCATTTTAAGTGTGATGACCAGACTGGATCTGTATGCATCCTACAGAACCGCTGTCCAATTACACACATCATTTAGAACACTGAGCCAGCCCCCAGGCCGGGGAAATGGCACCAGCAGCACCCGTTGGGTAAGGTCTTCAGCAGTCATACGTCTCCCAGTTAAATTAACACCTGATGAAATAATAAAAGTAGTCTAGCCTTTGGAGTAGGTTAAAAGGTATATGTGCTTCCAGGTACGAAAGGATAAAATGGGTTGTTGTTTTTAACAGGGTCAGTCAGTCCATGGCTACAGACTTCGTCCTTCCCAAACGCTGTCTGTCGGTCTTGGTTTTAAGAATGGCTAAGCAGCATTAGAGCCGAGCTTAACTTTGAACCTTTTGTATTTTAACAGCAAGAAAACAGAGGTTAGGTAGACTTTCAGATCATCAGACACTTGGGGTATTTCCACAAAGGACACACCAGGCAGATCAGGTGAAGATTGGAAATATGAGAGTTCAAAATTAGTGAAAAACAAAACTACAAAACCAAACAACACCCATCTTGGCCGGGTTCTTGGACCCAAGAAAGCCCAAAGACTCCTGCAGTAGAAATCCCATGTTTTGGTGGCAGTGTCCAGTTTTGTCACACCCCCCCCCAGTCTAAGAGAGACCTGCACACACTGATGAGTCCACCACAGGGCCACCGAGACGGTCAGAGGACTGGAGGGGAGGCTGTGAGAGCTGGGACTGTTCAGCCTGCAGGAGGCTCAGAGGGGATCTTACTGATGTCTGTAAATACCTGAAGGGACGGAGCCAGGAGCAGGGGCAGTGGGCACCAACTGGAACAAGAGTTTCTGACTTAACATTGGGAAGCACTTCTTTACCGTGCAGGTGACCAGGCACTGGCATGGGCTGCCCAGAGAGGCTGTGATGTCTCCTCCTTGGAGATCTTGAAAAGCAGCCTAGAGGTGATCCTGGGGAACCTGCTTTGGGTGTCCCTGCCTGAGCAGAGGTTGGACCAGATGGACCCAGAGGGCCTTGCCAGCCTCAGCCTTGCACTGTGATTCTGTGTGAAGAACACCTGGGTCTGATTCGGACTCTTATCAACCAAATTTGTGTATATATACGCATACATAGGTACACCTATATACACATGTTGCTGTCCCATCATGGAATGTTGAGTGCCTGTGACCCCTACCAGCTCTAAGGACAAGAGCAGTTTGACTGTTTATACCTGCTCCTTTCTTAAATTTTTGCTGCTAATGTGTTCAAGGTACAAAATCATTAAAAACCTTTCTTGTGCATCAATAACTTGCTCAACCTATACTGTATCTGCTGCTGCTCAGCTAGCTGTAATGGCATTTCCAGATGGGAGTTATGATGAAGTATTACAGCATTTCACAGCAACAGGTATAGCACCCATAGCCATTAGCATAAATAATTCAGTTCATTCAGCCTATACTTGAAAAATGTCTTTTCTCAGAGTTTATCTACTGTTCAGAGTACACAAGAATATCTGAAGAGGATCTGACCTTGAAGCAACAAGATACAATGACAACAGTAGGCTACAATAGGGATGAAGACTTGGACAGGAGCTTCTGGGGCTTCAAGCCAGCCAGCATGATGCAAGATCTGTTGCAGAAACTGCTCCTGTGGTAGCTTAAGGCTGCTAGACTTTCTGAGGGGTACTGCTCTTTCTTAGGATAGGCTGCTGCTATTTGCAGGTGGGAACAAGTTCAAACGGAGCACCACAAGCAGTGGAACGAAAACACCATTTTCTGAACTCATTTCATCAGTGTAAATGAGGAAAATCTTGACTAATTTCAACTAAAGTGCTCCTGGCTTACAGTGGGATGGCAGGTCTGAATCCAAAGCACGGAATGAATGTGAATGAAAACGTGACCGCTCTCTTCTTATGCATTTTGCCTTCATTGTACTTCTGATAACTAGACAAGTATGGTCTTACTATGTCACAGGGGATGATTTAAAGCACAAAGAGAGCAAGCTACCTACAGTCAGTGAGGAAGTCTCAGAGCCAAGGTCAGACTCCTGCTCTCATCGATCTCTAGCCAGTCTCTTGCTTTGGAAATCACTCTTCATCACAGACCCGTTGACTGAGATTCTTTTTATGGAAGTGCCAGGGTTGCCATAATACAGACGAGCAAATAATCTACCTGCATCAGTCATTGTCATTATGACTCCATTTAGTGAAGAGTCAAACCATCCCACCACACATCTCAATAAACCAGCAGGGCTAACACATGGCAAGAAAACATTCCTTCTTGACCCTCAAAGCAATCAGCTTATGCTGCTGAAGCAGGAAGCTTGTTTGTCCCCTGCACTGCTTTAATCTAGTGTATGCAGCTGCAAATGTCTTTGGTCACAAAGCTTCCTAAATCCCTTTTTTAATTCTACTAAACTCTGCCTTGATGACTGCCTATGGCAATTGGATTCCATAGATAGAAAATACACTGCACAAAATAGTATTGAAAATGTGGTCTGGAAGGTTTTGCTCTGTGATTTGGGGCACAGAGGTTGCAATTAGCTGACTTCACTAGCACTTGATGAAGTTCCATCTTATATGAAGTTCTTCTTTCCTCCATGATTTGTATTACCCTCCATGATTTGTATTACCCTCCTTTATTCCGCACAGCTGACTTACTGGTCCCTTTTTAGGTCCTCTTAGGAAAGTACTGGCCCTCACGAATGTATCTGAGTACCTGTGCAGCCACGCATGTAAATCCAGGGAAGCAACAGCGCACGCAAAGGTTAGGATCTTTCAACCTACAGAGCACCACAGGGACTCTCTGGAGTCCCCTCTTGTACTGATGTCAGTGAGTGATTTTAATGGAAGCTGAGCTAATGCTGGAGCTTTGGAAAATCCCACCCAAGGGATTCAATGATGTTGAAAGTGCTTGAGGCAGGTTAACTGTAGGGCATTGCCACTAATGAGGAACGGCACAGTTGTCTTTATTAATTTTCCTTCTCTAAAGTGCAATTAGAATGTATATGTTTTATATCTTCAGGGGAAAAAAAAGTGTAAAATACTTTTATTTTTAGAGTTTCTTACTGAGAAGCAAACAGATGAGTATCTTTCTGCAGCTACAGGACTTAAGATCTACCATTGCCCCGAAGTTCCATTAATACACCCTTTCTTCCTCTCTTTTTCCTTCATCTGACTTAATATGATTACAAGGGAAAATAATGTGGCTGTGGGTCCCAATCACAGCAGTTGTGCTAGCCATTCATAAAACAAGCTTTTTTATCATCTTCTTGGAGGTGGGAAGAGTCACTGCTTTTCAATTTGGTAGTACATTGAAAACCAAGAGAAAAAAAAATCTCAGTAGAGAAGATGGATTGGAAAAGGCCCATTAGCGCAGGAAAAAAAGCAACTGTGACAAACTGGAATGAGGTGCCAACAAAGCGAGGGAGATGATGTAAACAAATGCTAATGTAGGAGACATTGACTCTGGCATGGTATTTTTTTGGGAAGTCACTACATGGTAAGAGTGGTCAGTCTGGAAAAAAAAAAAAAGGCCAAAGTTATAGCAGCAAATTTGCAAACAAGTTTTCTTTCTTTGAGCATTGGCTCTAAAAATTATGTGGTCGTTCACTCATAAGAATTATGAAGATCTGGCTCATAATTCACTTAAAATACAAATATTATTTTCCACACTTTCATTTAAACAACACTAGAATTTTCAGGACAGGAGCAAACACCACATGTACCTTCATAAGCATTGAGTCATCCCATTTGCTATGGTGTAATGGCAAAGGTTTGGCCATAAACATCATGGTGGAAAGACAGAAGTAAGCCAGAAGTTCTGTAGTCATGAAAACCATCACTTTACATAAAAAAGCTTAGTCCATAGCATGTTTAAAATACTAAGTGTGGTGAATGGCAGAGTGGGATGGAAAAACAAATTGGGTTTGTTTCTGCGTTCTGTTTCTGCTTTGCAGCTTAGGTTTGTCTTATTTTGAAGAAAAGCTCTTCCTGCAATGACATTTTTGTTAGGACCTTACTGACTCCTAAGGCTTAATGGCTCTGCTTGATATCAGACTGGAAGACTCCCAGGATAATCCAGGAGTGAGGATTAGGCGTTTCTCTGGGACAGGCTGGAAATCACTTCTCAGGAGAGTTTGGAAGAGTTCATGTTACCCATGTTCTAAATACAGTGTAAGGCATAAAAGAAGCAACAGAGAGTCGTTAGCCTTTCAGAAGACTTTTAACATTTTGTTTTTACTTCCTCCATGATGACATGTTCCGTTTTATGAAAAGGTTCTATTTAATCTCACTTCAGAAGTGAAGTGTATTGGTGAGCTAGAAAAAGAGCAATGCTTTAATGTAAATGTTGAAAGTGTCTGTCCTTCAAGACCATCCATCTTATAGAATCATAGAATCAAAGAATCACAGAATCACAGAATATCCTGAGTTGGAAGGGACCCACAAGGATCATCAAGGCCAACTCCTCACCCACACAGAACCACCCAAACTTCAAACTCTATGTCCGAGAGCACTGTCAAAATGCTTCTTGATCTCTGTCAGGCTTGGTGCTGTGCCCACTGCCCTAGGCACACTGCTGACTCACGTTCAACTTGCCATCAGCCAGAGCCCCCAGATCTCTCATCTCCCAGACTGTACATATACCAGGGTTACCCCATCCCATGTGCAGAATCTGGCACTACTCTTGCGATCTGTGATTGCCCTGTGATTTGTCAAGATTTCTCTGCAAAGCCTCTCCACCTCTGAGGAAGTCAACAGCTCCTCCCAATTTAGTGTAGTCCACAAACTTAGTACACATTTGAATATTGCATCCAGGTGATTTATGAAAACATTAAAGAGAATTGGGAACATTAAAGAGAGTTAAGCCTCTGTAAGGGAAACATGAGTTCACGGCCTGAATTAGTGATTGAGGACCTGATGAAGGGCAGTGGCTGGCCTAAGGAACACCTGTATCCCCCCTCCATGTGACCAGGAGGGGTGGACCCACGGTGGGACTGCCCTGGGCTTATTTAAGAGCCAGCCACCGACAGGGAAGGATCTCTTGTGTGGGATCTGGCTGTTCCTTGTCTTGGTGGGAGATCACTATTGTGTAAGTTGAAATCTTTTGCCTACAACCATTAGACCATTTTATACTCTACCTGGGATCGCTAGAACTCTATCTGAAGC
Organism: Penelope pileata; assembly: GCA_013396635.1. NCBI lineage: Eukaryota > Metazoa > Chordata > Aves > Galliformes > Cracidae > Penelope > Penelope pileata. Next base: position 791,118 of record WBMW01002179.1, on the reverse strand, counting down.
AATCTCGCTTCTGTGATTGCACCACAGCCTTGTTACACAATAATTGCTCGCTATATCTGATTTACTAGTTAATAAGGTATAAGTGATTTTATGAATGTGCAATAAAGGAAACACTGAAGTTTTCTGTCAGGTTGCTGAATTCTGAAGAATTTTGGAGCTTCTCCTGCTGCACTGTGAAAAACCAATATACTATAGCTAGGTTTTACCTTTCTTCTTAGAGTGATACACTTGAAATTCAAACTCAGTTTTGCACTGGCTATAATTGCAGGGGGAAGTTTTGCTTGTGTGCACTGCAGCCACATACAACAACTTCTGGATCTGCAGGGATAAATATATGCACAACTTTGTAACAGTGCTGGCACTCCTGTTTGTTTCTCTAGTTACCATTAACTGTTCTTTCCCTGCTACCTTCAGCTGTGCCCTGTGCACAGATCCCATTCTGAACAGTGCCAGGCTCAAGGGGACCTTTTTCCTTCTAGGAGCCAGCTGGCACCAATCAAGAAAGCACAGCTTTCTCCAGAAGTTCTGTGTTATTTAACCACATCAAATGTTTATATAGCAGTGCTATTTTTTTTTCCCACGTCATTTTTGTGCATATATGAATTACTTGACATATGCCTTGTAAATCATGTATTAGGACCGTTTGAAATGATGTTGGCTGGACTCGTCACATTTTTTGAAGAAGCAGTTTAAACTAGTGCAGTTGTCCTTTAACTAGCAAGTGACTGAAAATAGTTGCGGGACACTTCAGATTCTGTCTTTAACATCTGTAGGTGACTGGACAATAGACTTCTGAACTGCAAAATTCAGCTTTTTTCTCGTATTTTGAAACTTTCACAGCTTATTTCAAAACTGTAGTTTTTAAGTGAAAAGTGAAAATAAACATTTCAACATGTATAACATGGTCTGTGCAATGTTTCTGGACTTATAAAAGAGGGCCATAATGATTTTTGGAATAATTTCAGTGGTGAGATAGGAAGAACTACATGGCACTTCAGAGTAACTTTCAAGATTTGATGGGCAAAAATCCAAGCAATCCTCATTAGTAATTCTTTCAGAGAAAACTTTCCTTCCTGAATCTTAATGTGTCTTTCTGAGGTAGACTACTTGTTAAGTGTCTGCTTCAGGAAGACTCAACTGCCTTATATATCAGTGTGATTTCTCTGTTAGCCTAATGCTGCACACATAGGTAATGTTACATATGGGTACACCCACAATATAGGAATGCATATTGTTTGTATTGAAGCACTCAGGGGTTACCTCTAACTAAATGAAGAGTGGGATTAAGTGAACATATGGTGTTAAGAAAGCTGGACATAAAATCCTCCTCCATCTTACTCTGCCACACTTATATTGCTTATTAGAGGATTACTCCTGAGTCAGTGTGGACAAGCTTCTGAAGAAGGATTGACAGGCATAACGTTCCGCAGACTGGTACTGGTTATGAGGGAAATCCTGCAGAAGGATACTGTCTAGGTAGAAGGTACTTTGCCTTCTACTAGCATCTGAAAACTATGTACATGCATGTGTTTTTTTTTCGCTCATCTTATTGTGGCAGGTAGCTTCTCTGTAAGCCAGGCTACAGTCGTAAATGGATGCTGCATTCTTGTTAAATGTCTTTTTATATGCATATTAAATAGCTATGGGAAAGATTATAAGCCCGCACTAAACTGACAGTTTTTCAGCCATATGATCTAGAAATCATAGAATCATAGAATGACTTGGGTTGGAAGGGACCTTAAGGATCATCCAGCTCCAACCCTGTGCTGTGGGCAGGGTTGCTTCCCAACAGATTAGGTTGCCCAGGGCCCCATCTGACCTGGCATTGAACACCTCCAGGGTAGGGGCATACACAGCTTCTCTGGGCAGCCTGTGCCAGTACTTTAAATGTGCTTCAAGAAGTTATTTATGATATTAGATATAAAACCAACAATTTTTTTGCTTAACTGTCAGCTAGGCCTGAAAGAGATGTAAAATTCTGGCAACATTTGTTGTATATACAGACCAGCAGTGAACTAGAGATAAGAGTGAAAATAACTTCAAAGGACAGACCCCATTGTTTGCCAGCAGCTGTTAGCCTGTGCATTTAATAGTGTAGCCAGTTCATATTTAGCAACTTCAGTGAGCTCCTCCAGATCATAATTTGGAAGGCATTTTAATGGTGCTTCTGTTCTTAGGGCTGTATGCTAGGCAATTCTGCAGGCTTGCTTCCTCCTCCAGATCCTCCCAAACGTCCATTCCTGTTAACCAATTTGCTCAGTAGACTGTCTTCACTTAAGTTTCAAACTCTTGTGAAACCCATTAAAGTCTAGCCATTTCTTCCTCCTCAACTGAACAGTTGCCTTCTCCTATGAGTACAATCTGTCTTCTCCTCTTTATCCTAAAATAAACTTCCTGGACAAAAGTATAAAACCACTGCATGGTCCCCGAGAAACCTCATCTATATGCACTCCATTTTGACATCTGTAACTGCCACCACTGCAACCAGTGAGAACCCAAATGTCTCAAAATAGCAATCTGGCAATGCTTACAGTGCACAAAATCAAAGTGTGTCACTGCCTGTTTTTATCCTTACTATTCTTGTCCTTCCTTCCGCAGTTCCTCCACTGGATGTTCTTCTACTTTTCCTATTGTGTCAAAACAGACTGTCAGCTCTTTGGTAAGGCGTAGGCCTGCTTTTACATATGTGTGAATACCTGGCATAGATTACTGAAAGTAAAGACCGGGTCTGGGTTACCACACCCCTACTGCTGCCTGGCATGGCAATATTGACTCACAGCAGGCTGCAAATCACATGTATGCAGGATGCATCAGCTGTACTGCAGCCCTGCTGCCCCAGTGGCAGTGTGCAAGCAGGATGCCTGCTGCCCCTGGACACAGTGGGCTGGAGTGGCCAGGCTGGAGACGTGTGGCCATCCAGCTGCATGGCCCAACGGGCGGTGCTGGCAGGGCGGCTTTACCACAGTCCTGGATGACATTTCTGTGCCCTGGCCTGTGTTCTGCTATGATACAAACAAGAAGTGGTACAAAAGAAGCATGGTCTTGCCAGGGACGTACCCCTGCCGATTCACAGAGGTGCTGGAGAGCATTCCAGCTGCATGGTTGTGCTTGTGCCTACCCAGAAGAGTGGCCTGACTGCAGCTGCTGGCCTGCCCCAGGGCAGCTGTCTGTTCTGGCACCTGGGCTGCAGCTCAAGGCCACTGCAGACAGGTGTCCTGCTCCTCTGCCAGGAGTGGGGAGCAGCAGTGGGAATGCCAGGCCCTTGAGGCTGCAGGAGGATGTGGCAAGGCTCTTAATGCAGCGGCTGCTTCCTGAGCTCCTCTTCTCTGTTATGGCCAGAAAATGGTGGTGGGCAGGGTCTGTGCAGCTGGGCCAGGCCAGGGGAGCAGTGATGCGAACAGCTGTCTCTCCTTTAGATAGCTTGTGAGTGGTGCTCATTTTTTTGGTTGTTTTACCACCAACTAGAAATCAGCCTCAGAAGCTCCCCATATGCTCTGAGTCTTTTGCTCGCTTGGATATGTTTATTACACAGGTTTGTTTAGGATCCAATTATGACTCCGTCATGGGTTTTCTGTGTATGCTGTCAAAGTAATGAGACTGAGCGCACCACCCGTGTTTAAAACATTATAGTTGTGTCTGGAAAGTCAGAAAAGTGGGAGTAGGATTTGTTCTGAGCTGTTCTTACACCATTATAAACACATCTAACTAGCTAAATAGAAATCTCACCACTGAATACCAGTGTCAAGTTGCAACCAGATCCCCAGCATGCCAAGACCACATCACTGTGGTTCCAGATTTCCCGTTCAGGGAGGAACGTGGTAGCACCTCGCATTAAGCAGCCGATGGCAGGACTGCTGCTGGCTGCCTCCTGCTCATCTGACTCCCCACGTGCAGATCCACCTCACCGCGTGTCACCAGGGACTCACAGGAACCTGGGGCACTCTGAGGGAAGAAGCATAACCTCTCTTCCTCAAAAAAGTGTAACCAGAGCCTGAATTACTGCTGGTCAGAATGGTTTTTTCAAGGTGGTGTGAGATAGATACATTGAAGCTCCCTGGAAAAAGATGTTCTTCTTCCAAAAGACTTGCATATTTTTCAAAGAGACAAATTCACCCTTTGCTATGTCCTTCGGTCTCTCAAATCTTTCCTAACCCTGCTTGTTGCCTCACCGTCTTACCCTTGCTCACTGAAAGGTATTTCTAACTAATTTTCTGTTGCTGTTCAGCTTATGTTGAGACCCCTTAGTCTGCAACATAGAATCCCGTATGAGGGTTCAGACTGTCTCACAACCTCTCATAAATGCTTCCTGCGCTAAGATTTCAAGATCCAAGTTTCTCCCTAGGTGCTTATGTATTTGTTGCCTCCTTTGATGAAGGACACCACAAGTAGCAAGGAGATGCATACAAGCAGCACATGCTGCTAGTTCTCTCTGGAAGTCTAAGATTAAAGCTAACACTGCTAAAAGCCTGTGCCATGATATCACAGAAAGGAAATTTTGGCAGTGTTTATAACTATTACATACATGACACTGTTCTAAGAGAAAAGTAGTTTTGTCGCTGTAGCTGATGCTGAACTAGTGTAAACTATAAGGGTTAAAGCATATTTGTTTTCCTCTGTATTAGTTGCCCCTCCAGTAGGAGGACATGGTTGAACAGTTGGCAAACTCAGTCTGGCACTGACCTGTCACAACTGTTTCAGGCTACGTGCATTACAATTCCTTTCTTATCAAGCATCACATGGGACGAGCACCATAAATCTAGATTAGAGTTGAGAGGCAGTGCTCATTTTTAATTTTCTAGTGTTCTTTAGCTCGTGATAGAGTCCAAATATGGCTGGAACTCAGTGTGTGTATTTAACTTGCTATGTATTTAACTTCGCCTTTCCCACTGAAATGTGTCATCTGTACTAAAGAGAAGAGTTCTGCAGCACAAATTCCCTTCTGTCTAAGCAGTAATTGCTGTGCAAAAAATGAGGTCACTGTCTGTAAGGAACATTTTTTTAAATGTTTATGAAATGATTTATTCTGCATTTAAAAAAAAAAAGGAATATTTTAAATTGATGTGGTTTTGTTTGCTGCTGCAAAATCAGTCTTGAATACTTATGCAAAATACGACTGGGAAAGAGTATGCCAAGGATATTCTTAATGGAAGGGATTTTCAGCTGAAGCAGAGCTGCAAGAAGCAAGAAAAGGTCTCAAACCTGGCTTCTTAAATTTAGGTGTCTGTGTGTCGATGACTAAATAAAATGGCCTGATTCTCCAAAATGTTTGGCAGGCACCCACATTTCTCATTGAAATCAACAGGCATTGCATATGCTTAACACCCTGGAAAATCAGGCCACTTATATTTAGGAGTTTAAATATGACATTTAGAGCTTAAAGTTCATCTCCTGGAGTTAAAATATTAAGCTAGACTATCTAAAGCCTATTTGGAAGTAGCATGTCTGATGTAAAAAATGTAAAAAACCTCAACCTGATGTTGAGGTTACAGTTAACTAAGAGAAATAATTCTCAAGGTGACGTCCCTGCCCTGCTGTGAAAACATTACCTGTAAAGTTTTTGGAGGCCCTTCTGTCAACAATGTTCTTCATGGATATGAGCCCCAGCAATTAGCATTTTCATAAGCAGAATTGTGTTTGAATGCAATTTTTCAAAATAAGGATTTTGCTACTTGGCCCATTTGGTTTTAATTTATAGCAGAAATAGTAGCTATGCAGGTCTCAAACAGGGCAGAGGTACCATTGCCCTCCTAGAAGAGCTGGCCCCTGGGGCCTCAGTGCTCTGCTGCCCTGTTGTCTGGGCTTCCAGGTTGGGGAAGGCTGAGGCTTTTGAGGAAAGCATCTCTCACATGCAGTGCTTGATTGGCATGGACAGTCAATGGTACTGCCTGAGTCCTTTCCCAGTAAACACCCAGTCAAAAGTAAGCACAGGTAAAAGAGTTTCCCTGTTTCTAATTTATGAAATAGAAATTGTATTTGCTTCTAACTGCTTTGGCCTGGGATGCTGAACAGGTGAGCCAATTTGCTTTTCTGAGTAACCACTACCATAGTGACAGGCTGCTCTTGAGGCAACAGAGGGAGAGGTGTGGGTTTGTGGTTTCCACTGTGCTCTGAAAAAGGATCAAAAACCACTTCCCTTTAGTCCCTGAGATCTCTGTGCCTGCTCTGGTATCAGAAGAAGCCACTATGATGAATTCCAGGTGGCATCTGGCCTCATGTCTCTGTCTTTTTCTCAGTGTATTGAAAGGGAGTGCTGGAAAGCATGGCACCACTTTGCCAATTAGTTTGAAGCCAAAATTGCAGGTGCAGTGTTTATCAGTGATGCTCCTGTATTTGCTAGCTGTCTTTAGTATGCGCTTCCAGCATGTAGCCTATTTTTTTTGCATGTAAGAAAAGAAGCCCTGTAAATAAATGCAAGCTCTTTCAAAGAATTTGTCATCGCAACTCCCTATTTGTAAATGTCCTAGCAAACGTAGGATTCCTACAAACAGCATTTTCCATTTTCATTTACCTTCCCCCAGCCACAAGTGGTGGTCACAGCCCCCTCTCCCTGGTTTGTCTGGTGGAAGGGAGTTGAAGAAAATCACTGCATTGTGCTCTATTTGTGTGGTTTGAACAAAGATTTAAAGGACAAGCAGCACATGCAGAGATTGCAGGAGCCTGAGTGTTATTTTTTAAATATCATTTGGACAGTGCCCATGGTGGAAAGTCCTTTGTCTTCTGGAGGCCAAAACTTCCCCAGTACTGTAAACGTGCTCTCAGAAGTCAGCTGTGTGTTAGATCACCACTGTGCTATCCACAAGAGGAAAGGCTGGGGTCTGTGCATCCTCCAAAGCTCTGGCTCCTGCTCACTTAAATTAGGAAAAAGTCTTGGTGATTGCAATGGGCTTTGGACCAGATCTTCAGATCTGTCAGCAGCAGTGAATGTATGTGTGACCCAGATTCAAGAGTGAGATCTGATGGATGTGTTTTCCAGATAAAGACTGAGTCCTGGTGGGGACCATGGTGACAGCGCAGCTCCCTAGAGCCAGCTCTGAGCACCGTGCGTGACTGTGGTGTTCCTCAAGCCATGACCTGCATCTTCACAAATCTGTCTGCCATTGTTCGTGCTTTCAATACCTCTGCAGGGAAAACTCTAAAGCTAGCTGATAGCGAAAGTGGACAGAGAAGCAGGGTTGCGTTTGCAGGTGTTCAATATGAGCAACACCTGAGGATTACGAAAAAAGCTACAGTTGTACCTTCTCTGTGAAAAACTCAGGCCTCTACTTACTTATCCACAAAAGGGTTTTGTCTGAAAGCCAGAATTAAAACTCAAAAGTTCCTGGCTTAGACCAAAAACCCTTTGTGGGATAGTGTTTCATTATAGAAGTTATTTATCTACCGAAACTATTTAAGGACAGGAAGTGTTATCTGTGGCTAGGATGAATCATCTCTGTCGCATAGCCTGTCTCCTGAACGAGAGATTAATGCAGAGTATAGCTTCCTGACAGGCAAGAAGCAATGGTATGGATTTTGTTAATTCCTGCGGTAAGGAACAAAGCCAAGTAATTACACAATTTGTGGCGTGTTGGGACACGGTCAGCCAAAAATATCTCAGTTGAGACTGCTCGTTGTGCTAGATTTGATAGTTGGAAAGGGGCAAGGAAACCTCTGTCACTCTCCAGCATCCAGGCCTACTGTGCGAAAAAGGGAGAATGACCAAGATATTGGATGTACGCAGAGAGAGGAGGCAGCTTCTATCTTTCCTGCCAAACTTCTGTGTTCTCTCAAGAAAAATGGGAGTGAAAGAAAAGTAGGAGATGACAGAGAGATGGAGCAAACGCAGGGAATGACAACACCAAAGGCACTGTTGTGGGAACAGAGACAGAATGGCAGAAAACGTGGCAGCCTGAGTTGTCATTTGCTGCCCTATGTGCACAGCCAGCCCAGGCACGCTGACCACATGCAACACAGGGCACAGCGAGACCCGGCTGCAAAACATCCTTCCTGAGCTCTTGTCACACTGCCAAGCTGCAGATATAATGCCCCTACCCTTTGTGCACATTTGCAGAGGAGGGGAACTTGTGCCAGGGAGCTGGGGTAAGGTTTTACTTGTTTAACTTCACAGAAGGTCACCACACATCTTTGGTCTCCCTAGATGAGGCTGCCTCGTCTGCTCTTCTATTTGTGTAGCCGTCTACACAGCTGAAATGTTTGCATTACTTTTCCTGGGCCCTGCAGCCTGTGCACCACTATTTGAGCTGGTAAGAAGCCAGACTCTTACTCAGTCCTAAGAGCGAGCTAGTGATCTAGTTGGCTTTGTTACATTACTGTCGGCCACAGCAGCAAGACAGCAGACAGCACCATCACCACGATCATCAAAGAGAACACTCGCAGGAAAAAAAGAAAAAAGGAATAAGCTGGGTTGTAAATTACACCACACATCTATTTCTAGCTAAAAATAATATCTATCATTATCAGAACATGTATGCTAGAAAAAGGTCAGGGCTTGACCTGCTCTTGTTGGATGATGTGATGGGCTGCTCTTAGTATGGTATGATTGGAGCCATATGGGATCTCCAGAAAATTATGTGCTAATTATGCATTAATGTGATCAGCTCATATGTGCCTAATGACTGGGTCTCCAGTGCTGCTGTACCGTTTATTCCCCAGAAGACCTGCTGTGTGTGAGAACTTCAGAGATGAATATAGGAATTTGATATTTGAAGAGAAAGGATCCTAAGCCTGACTCTCTTTTTTCACCTTAAGTTGATGATGGAGTTGTTTGTTTCCAATGAGCATTGTTCCTGTTCTGCTGGGGAAGAAGAGGGTTTTTGAAGTACAAGACAGTGGAGCAGTGCCTTGTGCACTACAACCTGAGAGTAACAGGACAGGATCAAACCAGCAGAAACATCCCCTGTTTATCTTAGCAGGACATCCAAAGATTATTTTTAGTCCTTTGAGTGCTTTATACCTTTAAGGTGTTTTCTCTGAAACCAAGAGGCACTCACTGTAACTTTATGTATTGATTACGTACGACACAGCTTGCACTCAAAGTATTTTTGTGGTGTACTACTGAATTAACGCAGGTTGTACTTTCACTCCATTCTTCCTTAAAGGTCTCAGGTTTCAATGAGCTGAGGGGCAGCTCACAACTATGACACACTTCTTTTCCTCAGTAATCCTTGTATACTGTTTGGAAAGGCTGGGCGGTAGTAGCTAACGTCGTGTCCGGTCCCTGCTGACACAGGCTCAGACATTACAGCCTCATCGGAGCAGGCAATAAAATGACAGGGCGCTTGCCCTGCCCTCTTGGAAGGGCTGCACCCTTGGCGTAGAACTGCTTGGTGCGTTTGTGACGTGTTACATTGGGAGACTGCACTCCGGATCTAAAGGCACCGTCTGGCAGCTCAGCTTCACTTCATCCTCAGCATGACTAATTAAAATTAGGTGTATCCTCCATACCACAGCAGATGTGGCAGCTAAAACTGTGCCTCAAGACACAGCTGTCCTTCTCTGTGTTATTTCCCCCCACTGTGCTGCTTTAGTCTTTTCACCCAGCTCCTTATGGGCAGCAGGCTGTGTGTACGTTTTTCTCTGCAGATACCATTTTCTTGCCTTGCAGTGCCTGTATGTTGTAGCTTGCTCTTTTCTTCACTCCTCCCCATGTAACTAGAGGGACGGATGCTTTCTAGATAAGGGCTGGAAAACGGCTGAAGGTATATCTCTGTGAATCATAATCAACCAAAATGAATGGTGGGACTGACCCTTGAAATTTCACTGCAAGCAAACATTGTTACACATGCAAGTGGCTTCGTGGACTTCAGAGCGGCTGCTAGTGTTCATAAAGGATATCTGGGTGGATGAGACAGCAAGATGGACACTTGGTTTATTGTGATGATAGTGCAACTAGCTTGAGGTTGCTATGAGATAATGATAAGGATGTCTCAGAAAGATAGCAAGTTCACAGAGTGTTTCATTTTAAGGCATGCAGAGAATTATTAGCAGAGCAGCTGTAGCTTTTTATATCATTTCGTAACGCGTGTGATGTGGCATTTTGAAATTAAAACCCTCTTTGTGGCTCATGTTTTGTCACGTACATTGTGACCACCAGTCCACCTTTTCCAGACTGAGGCTGCACAAAGGCCAGACATGTCTTGAGGGTAAGGACCTGTAACGTGCAGAACTGTTTTCCAAGAAGAAAGTTAGGTGAGTCTGCCAGATGGAACCTGCGCTATGGAAGAAACAGTCTGTGCTCTGCATCCTTGCAGCGGAAGAGCTGAGACATTCCCAGGCGTGGCTCTGGCAAAGTCCAATGCCCATGTATTTCTGGAATGAGTGCCAGCTGCCTCCACATCTTCTCACTCGCACATTGCAACGCTGTGCAGCCAGAGCCACCAGGACTCACAGAGTTCCGCAAATGATCTCAGGGGAAAGCAATGTAGGACCTTTTGCTCCTAAAATAAATGACCCCTCAAACTGGAGGCTTGTTACTAGAGGAGAAAAGAACCTTTTGACTAAAGAACAGAACCCATATATTCTTTCTAATTCTGCTCCTCCAGGAACAACAGCCATTTCACCTCAGCCTTTCATTCCTCCAAACACCATCACTGTAAATTTAGACCTCATCCTGATCACTTTAAACAAAAAGATGGGCACATGAAAGCACGTAACTGTAACATAACTCCATCTAGGTTACAGGGAGGGTAAAGACTCAGACCTGAGGCCTCCTGTCACCAGTTCAGCCACAAAACTCGCCTTCTTCCCTAAGAGACACAACATACGTTCCGAATCATTGCATGAACTTGGGAAAAACACTGAATCATTTCTTGCTTTAGCCTCCTCATTTCTGAATAAGGAAACCTTTTTGCAAGGAGGAGATTAGCCTGGAGATCCACAGAAAGCTCTCACCGCTCTGATGGAAAATGTGACAAGCATCTTACAGTGTTGTCATGCACATGAAGAAAACAGCACTAAGCCCAGCTCTGCTACAGGAAGCTGTAAATAACCAGCAGCTCTCAGTGAAGATACTAAAATCAATGCTATCTTAATGCATACAGGAAGGCCCTTCTGAGGTTCACCAAATACGACCTCACAAAAAACTTACCTTCCTATGAAAAACAAGTTTGGACACTGATAAGCACTGCTGGAAAATTGCACTTGATCAGGCAGACCAAGAAGCATCAGATTGTCAGGCTGTGAGTCTCTTATCCCTTCAAAGGTCTTTTCCACTTGGAAATGAAAATCCGTTGTCACAAAGGCAGGGAATCCACCTTTGCAGTGGATCAACTGCTGGCTACCTAGTGTCTTTGTTCACATGCCAAAGTCTGTGCAGGATAGCATCCTCCCTTCTCCCTCCCCAGATCCTGCTGAAGGTTAAGCATGCGACTGCTTTCTGAGAGCTTCTCCTGCCTGCAGGCCATCGGCTGCCTGAGCCACCTGTGAAACCCGTCCTTTTACCTTTTCTTGTACTTCCTGCAGCAGAAGGCATGTTGATACAGGCTCCCCTCATCTGCCCCTGCATATCACCCTCCCTTCTTCGACCGCAGCAACACCTGAGGCTGATGTTTTTGTTCAGGTGGGTGCAAACCACCAGGCACCCAGCCCAGGGCTGCAGGGCAGGGACCCAGCACCACAGCTGCGTTGCTCCCTGTTCCGGTGCTTCCCTATTTAGCACAGGGACACGGGCGGTCCCTTCCCTCACCCATCCTAGGCTCATTCCAATCCCCACCCACACCTTAACCTAGTACCTGGCATTTAGACATGACTGGCTTTCGAAGTAACTGGGTCAGGTTGGTTAGCGCAGGCTGCAATCGCAGCTCTTGGCGTGCTGAGTCACCCTGGCAGCAGATGTCATCTGCTTCTTGTTTGAGGGAGAGGCGCGCAGGGAATTAAAAATGTGGTGTGCGCTGCCGAAGCCTTACGCAGCTGTATTCAGCAGGGACGAGGGGGAGCAACAAGGCAGTCATATCACAGGGGTTCTACTATGAAGGCAGAAATTCAGAGGAAAAGCTTTTGTGTGAGCCCTCGGCTCCGTCCTCCTTGTGCGCTTCAGTTAACTGGCCAAATATAGAACACCCAAACCACTGGAAAAGGAGAGGAAATGGAGACCCAGGAAAAACAAGCCACTGATGGCGATGCAGGAAATACTTCTGAATTAAACCCTTTCCGCTGTAGCCATCGAAATGTTCTCAGAAGACCGCGGTTGTAAAAAAAAAATAAAAAAATAAAAAAATGAGTCATTCCTGGCCTTGAGTTTAACACTGACTTTACATTGTTGACAAGGGATAGCGATGGGTCTGTGTGGCAGCCGGGTAAACTGTGTTTGTTTTTCCAGTCATGTATGAAAATACACATCACTAGAAAATCAAAGCAGCAGCCACAGCAGACCAAAGACTTTCCATAGGAGACAGAGCGCCTACTTCTCTGAGAGCCAGTGACCCCAGCTGCTCCCAGCGCTGCGAACATCACTCTCTCTCAAGACTTGACCCAGGAGAAAGGAAATCAGGGCTGCAATTCATTATTTTGGCACAATGGGTTTCAACAACTGCAACTGGGGTTAGCAGACTGCGAGTCAACTTGCAGAGAAATAAATTTCATCAACCCTCCCTCTGAGTCAGGCACATTTTTTCCCCAGAAAACCTAGCAGAACCATTGCAAAAACAAGGAGCTCTGTATGTGGTTCAGGCTGCTAAAGTGGAAGAGCCACCCTCAGTAAGCACGAGTCAAATGAGGTTAAGCTATTTTTCTTCAAAGAGTTATCTGGAAAGGATTATGAATCCAGCAGCAACACTGGCCACCGAATGTGCTCAGACATCTCAGCTGAACTCACGGTATCTTCCAACAAAAAGCTTGTTTTTTTTCCTCTAGATGTATTTGTTCTTGTAGGTGTTTATGGCACTTACTGGCAGTTGACACTGGAAAAAACCACACTTCTAAACTTGTATTTGTTGAAAAGAAGGATGTTTGTACTGAAGGATTTGTTCCTGTTTTTCACCGGTTTTCTGCTGGACTGAACATTCTGCAGGAGCACCAGGTTGGCTGGGTTCATGGCTACGTCCCTGTGCCACTTTTCCTATATGGCACTGCATGCTCTGACAGCAAGAGGTTTTAACCTTAGGACAGTCTTGGCTGTAACTATAGAAATTCTGCCTCACTGCCTGCCCCTTTAAATCACCTTCAGCGGGGTACCTCACTCAGATTTACGTCAATGGGATTTCAGCCGAGGGAGGCTGAGCACCGTTTTCTCTTTTATGACCTTTAAGACCAAGATTTTAAATGTTTTCCTAAGATTAAAGAAAAAGATCTGTGGAGCTAACGAGGGGATTTGGAATACCCAGTTCCAATGACCTTCCAGTAGGATTTGAGGCTGCACTTTCCCAGGAGGTGGCCTGGCACTGTGCTCCGTGCCTGGGAGGAGTGCTGCGGGGTGCAGCTCAGGGTGCCCCCAGCCCACCCCGATGCCATGCGGGCCCTGCACAGCCCAGCCCCATGCTTCCCATGTGCTGCTGGGAGGCATCCTTCTGAATGTAGAACTGGAAAGCACTTAAAATCACACGGTGATCTGGGGATTATTTTAATTTTGCCTTTTTTTCTTTTTTCAACTGAGATCTATTAATTAGGCCATTTGACTAGACTGGAGAAAAAATCATAGGAAACTAGACTACAGGGAGCTATCTCATCTTATTTGAGCAAAAGAACAGATTACCTCATGGGCGACTTCTGTCTCCTTTTGCAATGATACTTGCTCTTTCAAGGCTTGGGAATTCATTTTGTGTTTATCAAAATAAAAGCTACAATATTACCGAAATCAAAGTTCTTGTTAAGTCATTTAAGAAGGTGTGCCACAGTTTTTTTCTTTAAATAGTCATGGATGATATGGTCCTGCCTGTTAAATTTCTCTGGAGAGAATGGCATGTCCTGCCAACATGCCCTAAATTTCCAGCATTTGAATCTGCCAAGGACAGGGCACGAGAGGCTGCAGCCCTCTCCAGCCAGAGGGCTGCCATCCCTCTCAGCCCTTCAGCCAAGCAGGGGCCCGTGCTCTAAAGCGACCCAAAACAGAACCCAGAGCAGCAGACAGGAGGTGCTCACCTCCAGCATTTTGCTGTGGGGCCCATTCTGAACAGAAAGACTTTTCTTTAAAATATGATGTTTTCATTTAGTAATGAGCAGCAGACATTAAAAATGACAAGGCCAGTTTCCAACACACTCCCTCATGGTGAGATGGACTGTATGCGGTGGTATTAAATAGCTTGATTACTGTGACATTATCTGTGTTATCAGGAAAGAAGTGCCCAGGAAACAGAAGCCTGAGCAATATTCAGTCCCGCATCTTCATTTCCTTTGATTATTTATTCTGCAGCCCAGGGTAGGAGCTTTCATCAGAACTCTCTATCCTTGTTCCTTACATAACGACTTTCTCCACTCCTCCTCTCCTTCTGTAGGCTAGAGGATGCCAATGCTTTCCTAAAAATGCAAGTTGCTTATGCCTTGCTACCTGTTAGGGGTAATGGGGCAGTGTGGGACTGCAGTCTGAGCAATCACGGCAAGTACAGAGAACCTAAAGACGTCTGGGTTCTGTCTGATGGCACTAAGTTTGACTTTGGGCATAGTTAAATCAACATACAATGCGTTTGGCACATTTTTTATTGCAATTTTCTCTTCTCTCTTTCTTGCCATTTGGACTCTACGCATCTGACTGTTTTGAAACAGCCAGTGGGTGAATTTCCACATTCTTTCAGTTCTCAAAGTTAGATCACTGAAGCTATTTTCCTTGGATGAGTTTCATCCATATGGACTTTTGACTACCTTCTTGATCTGGTTTTCTGCCAGCATGAACATTTTTGTCAAGGGAGCTCCCTCCTGTTGTGGTGTAAGTGTTGTAGGTGGGTGCTGGGAGGTGTCTAATTAAGCCTCTTCTGTGAAGTAATCAGAGGTGTCAAGGAAAGAAATTCAGGCTACTTTGAAAACAGCCTGCACTGTCAGTAGCAAATCTGAGACAAACTGCAAGCTCAAACGTCTGCTTTCTTGTAAGAGGGCTTAGCAAGAACATAGAGATTTAGCCCGACAGGACATGAGAAAGCCCCTGGTGTCAGCAAACTGGGGAAGTTTATACGGTGTGGCTCAGTCACTCTCACTCACTGGCTTGCGAGATACAGAGCTTAGAGTTTTGCAAGTGTTCTAGGAGATTACGTAGCTCTCAAGAAATAAAAGCATTCAGTAAATTGGCCCTAAGTACTACTTTCAGTAAGTTTTTCCCTTTCCTCCCTTTTCTCTCCATCTTACAAAACCAACATGGCCAAATTTACGATTAGTAGTGAGAGGCCCTAGGTTAAATTTAGAGCCATAGGAAGCCATCTAAACCTTCAGCACAAGCAAAACTGGCTGACACAGTCATCGTGGGTTTATAGGGCAGCACCAAAGCAAGCACACAAAGTATCCAGCGTTTCAAATAGCTCATTCACAAAATCTGTGTACTACATTCTGCCGAGAATTGAATCCTGTTTGCCTTTTGGGAGTTGTCACATTGAAGCCAATTGGATTACTCATTTGTTTGAAGCAAGCAGGATTTAACCCTCCAAGAAACAAAATGGATTTGCTAAATGAAAGGGATTAGCTTTTTCTATAAAATGCCATGTTAGGGGGAAAAAAAAAGACAAAAGGCATCTCTGCTCCCTCTTTGTTTGGTGCAATATGAGTGGGAAGCTGAACAGGACGCTTCTGTACCCTCTGCATCTTTGTTTTAGTTGCCAGCTTCTTTGCCATGCCATGTTTAAATCAGCTTGCTAATGCTAATGGCTGTTGATCATGGCATGAACTGATGACTGAGCACATGTACTGGATCTACCAGTACACCCCCCCACCAGTACACTGGCCAGAGGAATACTCGTAGATCACTTGCACCTACGACTGGAAGGGGTGGACCTGGGGCAGGGTTGCCCCACAAAGCAGAAGGAGCCTGAGAGAGACAGATCAGAAAGAAGTTGGAGAAGCTGTGGCACAAGGAAGGAGCTGAGGAAGCAGAAAATGATGTGGCGCAGAGCTCCTAGCTCCAGATGAAACAAATGGTGTAGTTGTAAGAGTTTTGGGACTTTTTCTGTTACATGGTCATACCGGGATGAATTGGTTCTGGAGGGCAGAGCCACTGTCTTGCTTTGATGTTCGAGATGGGATATTGCTTGGTCTCAGATCCAGACTAATCTGTGATGTAAGCTGGGCCTGGATTCTGATTTGGCAGTGCCAAAGGCTGGTGAGTCGGCTGCAGGTTTTTGCCATTCTTGCAATGTGCTGATACTGGAAAATGGGCTGCCTATGGTGATGGCTTACAAGATAAGTGCTTGGCCCCTTCTTGAAATCAAGCTTGCATACAGGTCTTAGTCTGAGCACAGAATGAACCCCTCTGGCAAAATAGATAGTTAGGCAACAGATCCTGTTGGACTGCAAGAAACTTTATCCCCTGAATCACGAGGGAGGAATGGTGCCCTTCTATGAATGGACAACTTCTGCATGACTGGAGTCAAAGAAATTGCAGCCATATTGCACTACATCTCTTAGTTTTTGTCATCTTCCTGAGCATTCAGAACCAGAGTCAGTGAGCAATCATAGATTTCTGTGATCTTCATCCAGAGGTGCATCCTTTTTCATGGCCATCATACATTGTGGTCAGGGTGAAACCATCCAGGACCACGTGCAGGCTGAACGTCACTGCTTCAGCTTTGTCAGTGCAGATGAAGACAGCTTGCCTGGTAGTGCCTGCATTTATATCCCTATATGGCTTGGTAATCTTCCCATTTTTTTGCTAGAGCTGTGTTCCATCATGAACATGTTCCTCTTTCAATCTGTTCTGAAACCTGAAACCCTCAGCGTAAACTTGGAGCAGCATCTGTACCACATAAGTCCTTAGAGCAACTTCAGTTTTATGCTTCTAAGATGGGGCAATGTTCAAATGAGTGAGATGGGAATCTGGCAGAAATATGAAGACCCTTGTTTGGAAAATACCCCACACATACAGAAGTGCTTCTCTTCTGTCTGTGTATCTAACGGGAATTTCACAGAGAGGAACAGTCTGCAGGCTTGCAGTATGAATGTTCCTGAATCTGATCAGTGTGATCTGTTGCGGATTGTAATGCTGTCTCTGATTTAGATTTTATTCCTTCCCCAATTCAGAGACCCAATGGAGGAGTGGCTTCACA
The DNA here is from genome assembly GCA_013396635.1 of Penelope pileata. Lineage (NCBI taxonomy): Eukaryota > Metazoa > Chordata > Aves > Galliformes > Cracidae > Penelope > Penelope pileata. Next base: position 773,947 of record WBMW01002179.1, on the reverse strand, counting down.
GCAGATAGTCTCTTCAATCAACGCTAAGAAGTTCTGGATGTTACAACAGCTCTTACCAAGGCCAAGATTCAACACAGGAGGTGGCACAATCTATAAGGAAGAGATTTACATGCACGTTAGTTCTCAGCATAAATCTGTCTGCCTCCTGAAAAACAGCTGTGAGCTCCACAGGCCCAGGATAGCTGTGAGACACAAAGAGGGGAAGATTTATCATTTCTTTTAATACTTTAGCAATGATGCTATTTATTTCCCAAGGGACAGACCTCTTGGTGGGAATGATTTTGCATCCCACCAGACTGCCCTGTGAAGTAGCCTGAAAGGTTTGCATTCAGCCATGTAAATAAGAGGAGGAGCAAAAAGGCTGCTCAGGAGCAATTGTAACCTATGAGGAGCAAAAGAAAACTCACTCTGGTGAGAAGCTGCCTCTCTGAGTCCAGATACTTCGATCTACACAGCAGATTGCTAACCTGCTTCCCTCTCCAGAAAGCCTCTGTTTCACACATGCTGGTGCTAAGCAGGAGCAGAAGGCACCAACTGAGAAGCAAGGGAGGTCAAGGATCAGTGTTATGAATGAGCTGAATGATCAAACTGTGCTGCCAGCTGAATTCAGGTTAGTGTAATAGATCCCTCAGACTACACTGCTCCTTCACATTGCTGCTCCGGCAGCTGAAGTCCAAGGCCTCTGCTGCTGAGGAGCAGACATTGCAGGATTGCTTACACCTCTGTTGTACTAATTATTTTTTTGCAGCTGCTGCAGAAAACATCTGCACTGTGATGACAGTCCAGGTTGTCGTGTCATCAGACTAGGTCAGGAAAAGGCAGCCTTCCTCCCATGAATCTCTAAACACCCCAGATGCAGAGGCAAAGTGGTTTGGTCAGGAGAAGCGCTCCCATCTTGTCAGGATGAGTGTAGCAGTGTTGCCTGGTGGATTTTCCACCCTTAATGAGAGGAGGAGGAGGCTGCAGCAGAGGCTTGCCCTTGCCTCGGAGGCACAAGGGCAGCACTGTGTGAGGGGATGCAGCAGCTGCTGGAAGGGACAAGAAAGGCTCTGCTAAAGGCGGAAGATGCTCTGCCCGGCACCCAGCTGGCAGCGGGTGCTCCAGGAGAGCGGTGTCCATGCACAGGCTCCTGCCAGCTGAGCAGTGACCCACCTGCAGCAAGGCCGGGCTCAGCTGTCCGTTTCCGCAGCGTATCCCTGCTCAGCTGCCCAAGGCACGGGGCACCGGCCGCTGCATAGCAAAGCTGGCTACAAGAAGGGCCTCATCTGCATTCAGAGCCAGGCGTGGGCGATGCTGCCTGGGGATTGTGTTGAACTGTTTACTTTTTCCTCTAATCTATCAGAAGACTTTGCCAAGGTATCTTCGAATGCAGCAGAAATGCCTGTTATTCTTGGACATTAGCAGTGTCCTTAGCTCCTGTAAATTACAGGAAGGGTGAGCGACACTGAGCGTGCATTATCTTCTAAAGAGGCTTTTTATTATTGCAGTGCCAAGCTAGGAGAGAGCATGAAAAGAGCAGGGCAGGCGGCGACAATTATTGGAGTTGTTGTGCTGTTCAGGGCTGGATAGGGGTTGCCCTGAGCCATTCTCAAATGAGCCTGGCTGTCAGCATGGGCGGGTGGATATTCCCTAGTGCAGCACTGCTGGGCTGAATCCAGCCCTAAATCTTTGGGAACAGGGCTGCTGTGAAGAGTGGCACATGACTTTGCTCTGTATGGGAGTATCAAGACATGAGTAGCTTGAAAAAAAATAGGTCAGAGTAATTCTATTTTAAGTTCCTGTCAAGAATTAGAGGTACACAGCGTGGAGCACAGCAGGCATCAGTGGATCCACCCTGGGGCAGCCTCTGGGCAGCAGCTCGGAGCTTGGGCCTGGCACAGCAGCACGCCCAGCAACTGCCAGCAAGAAGTAAGAAATGCTCCTACAGGCTCTACTTTGTAGATGCTGAGCATCTGCTGGGCTGCTCTGGGATAAAGTTCAGTATCAGACTGAACCCACTAATAACAAAATCCTATTAACTCTGCATTTTCTCACCATACAAAGTCCAGTCATGGGAGCCTTGGTAACAGTAGCCTCATTCTGCAAAGCAGATCTGATTTTGCAGTCCTGGGGCCAGATGCTCAGCTGGTGTGAGTATACCTCTGAGCTGTAGAACCCAGATTTATACTAGCTGTGATGCTGACCTGCTGTTAATTGCAAATGTTACAATTCTCTGGAACTTTTCTTGCCACAAATTGTGATAAAAAGGCAATTTTCTGGTGGTGAAAGGTCAGTGAGCAAAACTGAGATGTAAAAAACTTTGTGTTTGTAGTTATGCTTTAAGAATGATTTTGTCCTTCCACAAACGTAACATCTGTAGTCTACCTGGGAGTTTTGACCAAAAATGCTCATGCACAATGAATGCAAATAAAACAATAAAGAAAATTATTTCCACTTTCAAACACAGTTGTTACTTATGACTTTAACTCTGTCTATCTATACACAAGTTACCCTTCTAGGAGCTGCTGCTGATGACCTGCCTATTTCCTTCACTCGTGGCTCACAAAAACATCCCCAGGGCAGCACCTGTTAATTTCTAAGTTAGCCTGGTTTCACTAGCCCAGTTGTTCTGTTAGACAGACAGATAGGTTTCTGGACTTGTTTTTCCCCAAGCCAGCTGCAATCAGGCTGAAGGTGACGAGACTGCAGTCACTTCAGTGCAATATCAATTTACAGTGCCTGCACCCTTCCTGCAGCTGGATGTCTTGGCAGTGGAAGATGTGTCCCTAGTGGCAGGGCAGGGGCCAACAGCTGCTCCAGCTTGCACAGAACACCTCATCTTCCTTGCCTGAACTGGTCTAGTTTTTCACAGTCCAGTGTCCTCATTTCAGCCTCATTTTCTGTTCATGCACAGGCCCTGTGAATGCCAGATACTGTCCCACCCAAACCTGTGCCTGCCCCACCAAGCAAACAGTTATGGTGCAATTAATATCCTGTGTTCCCTCTGCTCTGTGTGCCCCTGTTCAAGCACCAGTGCCTTTTAACAGAGATCAGAGCCTGCTGCAGACCTGGGGAAGCCATGCATGCAATGCCTGTCAGGCTGCTTGCTCAGGCGTTAGACCAGGGGCTGTCATTTTTCTCATCTGGAGACTCTTTCCCATACCCTGATCTTACCAGTGAGCATTTCCAGTAACCACCAAAAATTTGAGGGGCTGGGAGAAGCAGTTTGTGAGGAACACACACATTCATTAGTCTTCAGAAGGAAATGAGACCTGAAATCAGCAGCAGACATTAGTGCTTAAAATTTCTTCCCTGGACTTCTAACTTGATGGTATATAGTAAAAAGAGACTTTAGATGCCTTAAATTATTGCATCTAAATTGATGTGGACACTATAAACAACTATTAGTCTCAACATTCCACAGGTACCTGCAATTTCAGAGCCACTTCAGATCTCACAAATCACAGAATCTATTCTGGATTTTCATCAGAAACGTTAGTGTTGATTTCTTGCTAAACCTCCATCCAGCTGCATAAGGGAAATAGTTCACATTGTCTTTCCCTCTTTTGGTTTTTAGCCCTTCCGTCATGCTGTATGGAGGTAAAATTTATTTGCCCTAGTAAAAACTCAGAATTACTGCACAGATCGATCGCATAATGTCTAACATGGTAAGTTGTCTTTGAAGCTAGGGCACATGACACAGCTGAGACTGCATGTGGTTTAGTGTTATATGGGAGGAACTTATGGGAGATACTTGGCAGCAGGAAACAGATTAAAAGAGAGAATTATTATTTTTTGCTTGCCTAAATATGAATATAAATAAGGCTGTACCTAGATGTTCTGCATTAGCCAAGGAAAAGGATTATGTATGTACACTTCCACTGAGCGGTGGCATTATCAAATGTTCACTTGACGTGAAAAAATCTGTTCTCTGATTCAAAAAAAATGACAATTGTTAGGCCAAACTGACCTACAATACTATAAATGTTTGCCACGTGTTAGGAAAATAATTAAAATACTATTTAATATGGAGCTTGCAATTTAAGTATGAATGGTCTTGAATTCATCCTGTGGGATAAAGTTTCAAAAAATCCTGAGAACTGTAATCAGATTAACAGCAGAATTAACCCATCAATAAAGCAGAGATGTTCAGGTGCTGCAAATACATTTGAATATGGAAACACATTTCAGCCTCAGGCTTCCAAGAAATGCTGACATAAGATGGGAAGAAAATAACTGTAAAATGTCAACTACCGAGACAGTCCTTTTATTAAGCAAGGAAGGAAGCTGAATCTGTTTTGCCTGCAGATCTGGATTTACCTATGTCATAAGAAATGACGGAAAGCCTTTGCTGGGAGTTATTCCAAAAAAACACAGAGGCTGAATTGAGTGCTTTTCCTGTCCAACACTTGCTGAGCCTCTATTAGCCAGCATTGTTCACATCTGCTTATAGGTAGCACACCAGAGGAGCATGTGATCCAGCTGTTGCTATGGCATCTTGTGGGATTTTAAGAAAACAACAGCAGAAACAGTGTCAAGAACCCCTCCAGATGACACCTGAGTTAAAAGGACATAGCCAAAAATGATGGGTTGAAGATGCTTCACCTTTATTTGACAGACTTTTTTCTGAAGGAATTGAGCATTTAGAACTCCAGTGAGAATTATGAGCACCTGGAGCCTCTGGGAGAAAGCAAAACAATAGCAATAATAATACCGTCCTGTGACTTCTTATTAAATGCCTCCTTAATTTAGTAGAATGACATCTGCTTTACACTGAGCTCTGAAAACGTCCAGAATGCCTAGCTCATCAGCAATACAAGAGGACAGATAGCTCGGTCATTACAGAAGCCAACAGGTGGGCAAGGGGACAACAGCCAGCATCTCGAACCAGGTGCTATAGACAATGGAAATGCATCAGAGCTTTGCTCCCCAGATGCTTCCCAAAGCAAGAGTGCTCACTCTAATGCCCTGCTGCAGCAACACACACACAGCCTACCAGACAAACAGGCATACAGAATGAGGCGCACACAAAAATCTGCTTGGGGGACTGGTTTTCCTTCTTCATCAGATGGAGGTTCTCAGGGACCTGACAACTAATAAGTACAGAAATTCCAGCGAGTGTTTGGCTGAGCTCAATGCTCTGCCTTTTGTGAGCCAGCCAGCAATTTGGAGCCTGCAAAGCCTCAGGAGACTGGGCTTTCCCCTCTCTTCTGCTGGTACCTCCCTTCAGTGGGTTGCTTGCTCAGAAATACTGAGATTACTGTTCTGGCACTGCCACACGCCTGTGGACAGCCTGACACAGGCTATGAGTCTGCTTTGTGACAGCGAGAACAATGTGCGACCCGGCAAGCACCCCTTGCTCTGGGCCCTGGATGGCATTCATGGGTAAGAGTGCCTGTTTGAGACGGTGTTCTGTTTGGTCACAAAGTGGCTGTGAAGCAGCTGGCCTTGCTGCTGGGGAAGGTTTCTTCTTCCGCCATCGCAGCCCTGAAGTCTCAGGGCTATCCCGCACACGGTGCATTAGTCTACAGCCACCCAACGGGCTCTGAGGTGGAGCAACTCTGAGGCAAAAGCCCAACAGAGGCCAGAGCGGCGAGCACCAGGAGCTCAGCCTGCCATGCTTCTGTACCTCCCAGCTCAGGGGAGGCCACACGTCTCCCCACTAAGTGCTGTCCTTGCCCTCAGGCATGGAGTAGCTCTGGGTGGCTGCAGCAGCAGCCAGGACAGCCTGCAGAACATGGCCCTGGCTGCCTCTTAGGAATTGGCATCCAGCAACCCCTAGCTGGGATGAGCCACAGTCTGGGTTTTCATCCAGTTGTGGATGAAGCTTTGAGGAAAGCTGATTTTGTCCTGATGGTTCTTCCAGTTCTAGTATCGGGCTTGTTGCTGATACCCTCTGAGAGCCAGCGCCATGTCCATATGTAGCTGCAGAGCTACTGTGTGCTGCTGGCAGGCAGGCATGGTGCTAATGCAAGGACAAAGGGCTTTGTGTTGAAGGAAAACTGTCAAGGAATCTGCTTTCCTGACTTCTACTCAGATAGGCTGCTCTGCCGAGGCTAGTAGAGGGCTTAAAAATGTATTTCTTCTCCCCGCTTCCTCTTGAATATTACAGACTTCATGAATTAATCAGAAGAATACTTGGTGCAGTAGGTGGAGATATGAGAGGCTGTTTATATTCGGCAGGAACAAAAATGCTTTGTAAAATTGATCTATAAAACAAGGACTTGCAAGAATTGTAGGCAGTTTAATAGCTTACTTATAGAACCTGATGATAAAATATGCATAATCCAATATTATATGTCTTTTTTTTTTTTTTCTGCCAGAGTATGAATAATGTAAGATTTTTTTTTTCAATCACAAGCCTCTAACCATGACCCGGTCAAATCTCATCGTCCTGGAATGTATTATCCTGCAAACCAAACCTGGGGACATCCCACTCTGCACAAGCAGTCCCGTGCACACACGGCAGGACAGCAGGGCTGGGCTAGGAGCCTGGATGAGGAGAAGTGGCTCTGAAGTATTTCTTACAACTGATTTGTGGGAGGTCATCTGCTGTGCCCCCTGGAAATGAAGGCTACAGCTTCTGGTACACAGAAAGAGGCACTTCCCCGTGACCCCCCTCAGCGCAGGAGTGCCAACAAGCCACCTTATCAAAACGCTGATAAAGAAGCAACAGACCAGGAGTGTGGGAGCTGCTGAGGGGCTCATCGGGGCGCCGGGGCAGGCAGGGAGCACAAGGCAGGAAACTGCTTCTAGGCCATGTCTGCCCCTCGCTCAGCCCCAAGCCATTTAGCCTCTCTTCCACTGTGTCTGGCACTGAACCTTTGTTCGCACGCCTCTTCCTGTTGATTCCCACAGAATACTAACGCCTGTCTTCTTCCCTGTTTTGATTCATTTTGTTCAGCTCAGATGAAATCAAGGCCTTCCTTCAGGAAGGGAGATGTTTGCCAGGGACACCACTGGATCCTGATCTCCAGTTCTAATCTTCCTTTTTTTTCTTTTGTACAGAAGCTGCTTAATTGCACTGCCTATTGGCACCGCAAGTGACTATTTCCAGTCCATTTTCTTCTTTGACTATGTACTTGTGCATCTTTGCCTCAGCTTTCTTTGCCCAAAAGTTTCAATAAGCAGAAGAGCCTTTCAATATAAAAGCTATTTAAGTTGCAAATATTTGTTCTGCCTGCTGCTGCTGTACATCCCATGAACTTCTCTTCCCACATCCTCTACACCTTTGTATTTGCCTTTCTGTGCTTCTACCACTCTGCTTGCGTACATGTGTGATCTCACCTCTGCTACCGCTCTTAGTCATTTCCTCTTGCCCATTGCAATCCCGTTTCCCTTCACTTCCCAGCTGCCAGCTCTCTATAGCCCTGCATATGCAGGAGGCTCCTATTGCCATTTCCAGGCATACAGGGGAGGTTACAAAATAGATTTGTTGATCTGATTGGCTCTTTTGTGGCTGTTCAGCTGCAGAGATCCCAGCCTCTCATTGTTGCAATGGGCATACGGAACAGATACCTGTGGACTGTGAAGATCTAGACTGGCAGGGACAAACTAATTAAAGGGGAATCTGTGCCTGCCCTGTACAACCCCAAATAAACTCTCACGTCAATTCTAAATTCCTGCTCATTTAGAGACCAAAGGTATTGCTATCAACAAATGACTTGCTTGGAAAATATCCTTTGTAGTGTTGGTGGTGCAGTGATCATTTTCTCAGTAAATTAATTCCTTAGTTTTCAGTAAGATCAGAGTGTCTTGAGAACAGGGTAGGTTCCCAGGAATTAAAGATTAACACCACGAAGGTTTGCCTGGAGACTACAGAACAGGCAAATTGCTGGTGTACAGAATGCAACCTCCTGTTCTGGCAACATGTTCACAGCTGTTATGAAAGGAGGCACAGCCTTGCAAAGTGAGGTCAATAAACCAGACAATAAATCAAGTTTATGAAAGTCATGACTGCTGGGACTACATTAAAACATTATCTGTGAAATGTATGACAGCCATGGATGAAATAACTTTTGTCTCTGGAAGGCGGGTGGGAGCAGATTGATTTCATCTGTTGAGAAGCAAGGAAGAAACACTGAATATTGATACTTTGGGAACTGTCATGAAGTAAGTGACAGTGAGAGTCAGAGGCATAGCAATGTGTAGTAGGAACACACACGAGGCTCTATTATTTAAAAGTTCCTGGAAGTGGAAATGAAGCTTTGCAAAGAGGACAGGTCTTATGGAGAATCTCACACTTTTTTTCTGCGTTATCATTGCTGGAGCTTGTAGTATGCTTTGTTTGCTGAGTGTACCTATTTATTGCCCATTGAGAAGAATTTTTTTTTTTGAGTACAGACAGCAGGCAATATTAAGAAAGGATTCTGAGCATGCTGGCAAGGAAGTTAAACTTGCTGAGTCTTTGCACTATCTTTCACATATGGATTTCCAAATTAGCTGAAACATACTGCTGTTTGGAACCTGAATTTCAGCTGGTTCAATTTACAATAACTAAGAGTTAAAAAGAGAAATAATAAAGTTGTAAGTCCACTTATGCTCTCTATGAATACTCTGAATAGTCCTGAAATCTGGAAACTGAGGGTGGTGGTTAACTTGAAGATTAAATGGGCAGCTGGCTGAGTTTATCAGAAACAAATGATCCTTTTCCAGCACTTGCTAACTCCCTCTGAAAGCTGTAACTGTTGCTGTTTTGCAAGAATATACCTTGAACACAAAGAATAAAGTGTTAAAGGGCTGTGCTCCAGGCACGCGTGGTAGTGGCATTGTTATGGCTTATCTACACTGAATGCAAGGCAATGTTTTTAAGGAGTAGTATTGACTTTTATTAGATTATTATAATTGGAAAAGCAGTCAAGTTTTCTTCACACCTGGAATAAAAGCAGTTATCCTCAAGCCTAAATACGGGTTGAGAACAATTGCTGTGAATTTAATTTTCAAACTTCTGTGAGACTCTTTGTTTGAAGCTTCCTTAAGATTTGCAGCTCTGGAAATCTCGGATTTGGAGCTTTGATAATGAATCACAGCTCCAAATCCGAGGTCTCCCTGATTTTTCTGCATGCAATGGTTTTGCCACAAGCAGCTGTTCTAATCTGCAGGTAGCACATGTGATATACTGTTATAAAGACTGCTAATTGCACAGCACTTAAGGTATACTATGTACTTAGCTGAGATTAGAGTACCCCCAAAGCACTCAGACATCTTTAAAACTTAGTCATTGCAGCCTATGGCTAGGGGTAAACTCTCTCTGTTAGCTGAGTGTGAGTTCAGGCTTGTTCCCAAAGCTAAGCATGCTCTAAAAAGCTACAGAAATCTATGGAAACAAGACCAAACTGGAAGAAGCACAAATTTGAAGAGGAAAGTGATGGATATGCCAATGAGTTCTAACCTGCTTCTTTCCTGGAGGGTGTCTGAAGTGTACTACCATGGAGAGTTCACTGCTCTGTGAGCATAGAAATTTCAGAGATGTTATGTGTTGCCCTCGGTTACTGGAAACCTCTTCTAAAACAAAGGAGTCATCCATTCTAAAAGCATGAACGCCAGCAGACCCGGTCCAAGTTCTTTGATCAAACAGTGACAGTGCAAAATAGTGCTCTGAGTGGAGCCAGTTCTACCTTGTGCTTCAGGAGAACTGCAAAGTGTCACTATTTGAATTACACACGTGGACCCCAGGCTGCCTTAAGCCCTTAAAAAGGCTCTCAAACTTCATATCCATAAAAATAGCAAAGGAAATAAAGAGAAACATGAAGGACAAAGGAAAGAAAAGAGCTCTACTTAATGAGAAAAAACATTAGACTTTACTTCTCCAGAGAATGCTGCCTGCCAGGTTGGTATAAAATGCTGGTGTTTGCAGATTTGCTCATTTAGAGCTCAGGCTGTACAGCAGCCCTTAGCTAACAGATGTTTCTAAATGTAAAAGGGCACTATTGTCTGTAGGACTTGCATTCTCCAATGTTATCTAGCCATTAAAATCAAATTATGGAATCAGGAAGAACTAAGTCTCAAGTAGCAACATCTGCAGGATCCTGAAGTGAGGCAAGAGCCGCTAATAATCATCCTGCCTGTCCTAAGAGCTATATCAGATTACAGCGAGGTTTTCTGTAGGAGTTCCAAGCACAACAAGGAAACAACGAAAACAAAGGGGAAAGGAGGCAGCAGAACTTTAAAACTGTGTACAGCAACATCTGCTCTTTCCAACAGTCACCATTACATGCACACACTCACTCGTCTCTGTCTCTCCCCAGTCAGAGACTACATCAGAATCAGCCAGAAGGTGGCCTAATTAGATTGCTTTTATATTCAAGGTAATACCACCTGGAGTCATTAACACTAAAATTATAGGAGCTCTCTCGTGACAGAGCACTACAGCAGTTGGTGAATTGGAGCAGGCAGAGTTGAGCAGCATTAGAAATCAAGACAGAAGGAATCAGGAGTGTATGTCTGGGGCTGCATCTCCATGAGTTTTACGCAACAGCATCATGTATTAAGAGTAAGAGGATGGATTAGACAACAGAAAGCATCAGCATGGGCTGTGTTTATGCGTTATGGATTCAGTATAAATTTTTAGGCTCTAAATATGCATTCATTTTCAAAACAGAGGGGAGAGAAAGGGAAAGGTTTCCAGGATACACGATATTGTTAAGACCAAACAACACTGCCATACAGATATCTTATCAAAATGCCTGGGCCACATGTAGTTCCTGGTTCCTTGTTTCTTTGGGAAAGTTCCAGTGTAGCACAGGAGCAGAGAAGAGAGAGAGCCTGCCTGCTGCTGCCGCTCTTCAGAGGTACAGGAGCACTGAGAAGTTACACAGCAGCCTCCTCCGAAGGGACCAACGGGTGATATAGCACAACCAACTCTAAACACTTTGCATGCCTGATTTAAACAGGCGCTGGCATTTAACATTCCGTGAAAAAGAGGCCTGGCTTTGCTGCATCTACTTGGGCACCCAGAAATCAAGGCACTATTCAAACCATCCTTGCCAGGAGCTTTCTCCACAAAGGGCTCATGCAAAGCACGACTGTCAGAAGTCTGACGTCTGGAAGAGCACAAAGGCAGCAAACAGATATGCAGTCTGGCCCCTCCATATATGAAGAACGTATAAACTAGAAAATTGAGGTAAACGTGGAATGGTGTCTGGAAGAAAGGGAAAGGCGCAAACGTAGGAGTGTGTCTGAGGATGGAGTAGAAAACACCTAGCCAAATTATCTTAAGTGGTATTTTTTGATTAGAAAGCAAACATGGCTATAGAACAGAGAACTGAAATTCCATTTACATGAATTGTTTGCATAGCTGAAGTTTCCAAATGACAGAAGTGTGGGATCTTTTTTAAGATTCATAGAATTGTGTGACCCTGACACAGCTTCCATCATGTAGCAGATGAACATCTGTCAGCCTGGGCAAGTTCTGTTGATTTGGAAATCAGAAATCAGTTGATTTGGATGCCTGAGGAAGTATATATGTAGGTCTATACATATATGTCTGTAAAAGTATATGTATCTATGTATGTATACTGGAACTTTCCCTATATATACATGCATAATATATGTGTGTGTGTATATATATATATAGACATATATAATGCTTGTAGGAGCACTTTCAACATGAAGTTACCTTTCTTCCACAGAACAGTGAGGGTCAGGGAGTCAACAGTGAAGGCCTGCAGCCTGTCTGATTATGACACAGTGGTGAGGCAAAGAACAAGTCCAGACGAGGTGGATTTTGAGAAAAATGAGGCATTTTCAAGATGAACAGGTTTCCCATACAGTGAAGGATGTGGTCATTTTGAAAATTACCTTTAAAGAAAATGGTACAGATTAGCTCATTTTGTATTTTTTTCTTTTGATTCCATTTTCCTTCACATCTCCACTGCTAAGTGTTATGCAGTTTGAAATAAATAACAGTCAGTTCCACCGTGCTCACCAAAGGTATTACGAAGCACAGAAGGGTTGTCATGGAGACAGATATTCATAAGTGAAGCAATCAAATCCCTAAAATATTTAAACAACACTTGCTCTGCAGGACAAACAATAAGTAGGATATTTGTGACAAGAAGCTAGGATGGAACTTCTCACATTGAAATTGAAAAAGAAAATAAACCAAAACCCATTTCAGGAAATAAAATCAAGTGTCTGCTAGATGTGTTTAAATTAGAAAAAAATGTGCACAGCCACTCTCATGTCTACACAAGCACGTATCAACTCATCACAGAATAAGAAATAAGCATAGCTACGTCTGTGACTTTCACCTCCTCCCTGGCTGAAATGGTGCGAGGCGTCTTTGTGATGAGGAAAGCGGGTTTTTCTGCGCGGTTCGAACCCTCAGGAAGAAAGACCTGCATTTTCATTTTGTCTGCCATTTCTTCTCAAGTGACTGCTTAACACACCGAGTTGATGCAGTCAGCCGGTGACATGTGAAGGCAGATGTGACTTCTGAGAGGATGCTAAGGAGGTGGCTCAAGCCCACAGATATCTGACTGGTGTTGTTTTAATAGCAGCCCTTCTCAGACCGGGAATAATATAAGGGGCAGCTGCCAAAGGCAATCAAAAGGTTGCCTTTTCCATTTGCACTTAACTAAGTTAGCTTTGACCTGGTAATTATATCTACAAGCAAAAGGGATGTGTTTTGAGAGACAAAAATTGGATAGCTGAACTCGAGTTATAGCACAGTCACAACTGTGGCCAGCGTTGCTGGGAGGCATTAGGAAACAAATTTTGATCAGGTTTCCAGTCTTTCCCATTACTCTTGGCCCTATTGCTCCTTTCTGTCTGATTTCTTTTTCTCCTCCCTTTTGTATCATCTAGTCATTTCCGCTCCTCACTTTGCACTAAGCAGCAAAGGGAGTCAGTGGAAAGGAGAAAAACTCTGGATGAAAAGAAGCAAGTAGAAATAGAAATCGGAACAAATATCGCAAGCAAATGTCCCATGGACCTTTGCTGGGATATCTGCCCAAGTAAGGGAGCATGGGAAGGGCAGGAAATGGCCTAAAGTGGTCTTTAAAATATTGCAGAGCTTGTGTTTAATTCAGATCAAGTGTTCCTGGAGACAGTTCGTGGTAATGTTCTGACGGTGGAGGAGGGACACATAGTTTTTGCAGTATCACTGCTTTCCCAGGCTCTCCTGAGTCTGTCATTTTGAGAGCTCCATGTTTTAACCCTCAGGAGAACACTGACTGGGAACTGAAAAGGTTCTGTGTTTATTTATGGCAGGCCAAATACCATGAATCTATCCATTTGGCCTCACAATAAATCCCCCACTGATTAATGCAGCTTCCTGAAGTGACTGACAAAGGAGCCCTGCATTCCCTGAAAGCATGGAATGATCGGGGCTGGCAGCTTTGACAGCCAGTATCCACTGCAGGCATCACACAAGTGCCTCACCCCCGTGTGTTAATTAACAGAGAAAAGGAGGAGATGGCAGTAAGTAAAGGTTCCTCTCCTGGTAACTGGCCTGCCCCACATAAACCACTGATAGCTGATACTTGTCACTGACACAGGGGATAATGGGACCCTGATTCTGTCACACCTTGGAACCTCCTGGTGAGCTTGTGTCCTCTCTTAATCCTGGCTTCCTGCTTCCCCTCCCTTCTGCAGCCAGCTCCAGCCTCCTCTCCCTGCTTCCAGGGCTCTGAACATCTCTAAACTTGCTCCTCTGTTTTCCTTTTCTTGTTGCTGGTGAGGGCTCCTCCAGGTCATTCAAACAACATGTCAAGCCTTTCACAGCACTGGTGTTTACACCTCCTGGTAGCAGCTTGCTTCTCCTCTCCTCCTTACAGGGCAAACTTCTACCTCATCTTTGTGCTCATTCTGCCTGACAACCTCTCTTTCACAAAGCATTTACAGAAATGCTGCTCTCCCAAAATACGCTGCGTGCTTCAGCATTGGCTCTGTTATTCTGCAGAAGGCTGCTACAAATCTGAAAAGTCAGTAGCCTCATGCAGCTTGGGGATCTGACTGGTGTCGTAGAGTGCTGACCTCAGTCTACTCGCAGATCAAGCATGGGGATCCACTTTCTGAGCCACGTACTGGTGCTTGAGAGGAACAAGCAGTGATTATGCAGTGACTGCTCCAGCACATCCTTAGCTGCTGCGGGTGCTCTGGGCTGTGCAAGTAGTCCACAGTAATTGGGGTGCACAGCACTCTGGCACAGAGGCCTCCCTCCCACATCCTCCATGCTACCCTTGCCCTGGGGGCAAAGCAGCAGCCCGGCAGGATCATCCCCCTCACCACCAGCCTGGGCCTGCGTGAGATGAACCCGAGCAGCCTCTGTGAGGATGGTAGACCTGTCCTTGGCACACACAGCACACACAAGACACCACACTCAGGGTCTGGATTTCACATCTCACACAAGTCTCTGCAATCCTTGTCCAGCCTTAAAACTGAAGGGGTTTCTGGGCAGTATCACACTTTGCCTGAGCTGGCGTTAGCACGAGGATGGCACTGATTAAACAATTATATGAATAATAAAAACTTTTGGTTAGTTATCAAGCCTAGACAACACATCCAGCTCCCACACAGCACTCTTTTCTCATCCACACAGTAAACACTGCGATTTTTGTACAATGCTGAGGCAGCGGTAGATCATCCGGTAATCGTTCATTAGCTGGAACACTCATGTCTGACAGCAGCAGAGCATCTCAGCTCTGCACCCTCAGAAACCCTCAACAGATGGTTAAAAATCCCCAAGCCCTCAGAAATGTCAGTCTGGGAATCCCTTTGTTTTAAATGAAACTGAGGACCAGTCCTCTCCCTGAAATGCCCAGCCTGTTCTGAATGCCTGTTTAGATCAAATACAGATATGCTCCATTCTTTCTGCAGATCCGCCTGGCTGCTTATAGACAGAGAAAAGAGCACTGCAACATAAAGTGCATGCGCATCTCCGGGTAAAACAAACCTCACAGCCAGGTCAGCCACCAGTCGGTATCCCAGGGGATGGGGAGGTATTTTGACAGTGTGGCAGCTTCTTGGAGGAGAAGGAAGGGGAGGAAGTGGAAAAGGCAGAGGGGACAGAAAAAGGAGAACAGATTTTTCATTATAAGGATGACATTTACAAATACCATTCCCTTTGGGTGAGGTTACATTTAAGCTAGATGGCTCTGACAATATTAAAACTGAGATGAGGCTTTATTTCTGAAGCTCTTTTCTTCTGAGGAACCTGAAACACTTTCAGAGAAGCATGAATTAAGCCTCACAGCAGCAGTGTGCATGAAGCAGTGATTATTCCCCATTTAGTAGATGGGGTATAAAAATGCAAAAAGGTCACGTGAGTGGTTCAAGGGCGTACAGGAAGTCTGTGGCACAGCACAGAAATAGAATCCAGACCTCTTGACTCCTAGACTTGTACTTTAACCACAAACTCATCCTTCTTCCCTTAAACAATCAAGAAGTTGAAAGCCACGCAGCATCAAGTCAAAGATCTGAGCGATGCTTGCCTTAGATTTTGTAAGTATATACCTAAAATAGCATACGCATACACAGGAAGAGATAATTACTTGGGGCATTACATAGTTATAGTAACTGTAGTATAAATGACAATTTTGTTTTCCTCCTTGCTGTTGCTGGAGTGGGGCTCTGAGTTCCTTCTTGTTCCCAGCTGGGAAAGGATTTCAGGACATGGAGCTGGGAGAGGACACTGTTGATGTATTTTTGTTGACCAGGACCTTTCTTCAATCAATGAGATATTTACAAGAAAAATAAATAAGTATGCACGTGTGCTTTGCTGTCTGATAAAGACGAGGATACGAGGAGAATGCAGCAGCTAAGGATGATTTTTTTTTTAATCTGTAGTAAAAGATTCTGCAGGGTTTAAAGAAGAAGTTAAATGATTACAGAAAGAAACAACAAATAAGCCTGGAAAGACCATTGTTTATTACTGTGTTTGAATAGGAAAGGCCACTCTCAAGAGTTTTCTAAAATGAAAAGTTCTTTGTCTTTTCACTTAATGCTTAAAATCTGTCTTCAAATCTGGGTTCAATTCACCAACTCAGAGCGTCATACAAAGAAGCCAATATTACCCAAGTCCATTTTCTTTCATGACTGAGTTTTAAAAAATCCAATCGCGTTTCCCAGTGCTCGGTTACCATGCAGGTTCGTGTGACACTGGCTATTTACTTTTGGTTCTGCACAGAGATTGGTGTGTGCTCTTTCCTGAGATATCTTTGAATCTCAGTACACGGATGCGTCTCCAGTAACGTCACTGTGGTCGGAAGGCATTAGCCTCAAAAGCAGGGAGATACAGAGAACATTTGCCCCCCACAAGTGGTCAGTCTTGGGTGAGGACTAGTAACA
Organism: Penelope pileata; assembly: GCA_013396635.1. Taxonomy (NCBI): domain Eukaryota; kingdom Metazoa; phylum Chordata; class Aves; order Galliformes; family Cracidae; genus Penelope; species Penelope pileata. The sequence continues at coordinate 757,678 of WBMW01002179.1, read as the reverse complement.
GCAAATTAAAAGGAGACGAAAAAGCAGAGACCTGCTTTTCTTTTATTTCTTTCCATGTTGTTTCTTTGTTTTCTAGCTCTGGTATTTAAAGCCTTGTTTGAATGTGTGTGTTCTGAGTCCTGATTTCTAGCCTCACTGCCTTACAGTGGTACTTTAAAAAACACATAAGAGATTCCTTTTAATTGCCCAGCTCCCGTAGTGAGCAGCCTATTGCGCTCAGTAATTGAAATACCAAATTAGACAAGACAACAACACTTTAAAAGCAGTGCTCCAGCTAAGAGATATGCAGAGAGAAGCTAATTTCTTGGTTCTTGGACCTGGAACCTTTACCCCTCATACAAGGGAGACCTGGGTTTTGCCTCATTCCAAAGGAGAGGAGAACTCAGGCTGGGCTCCAGTCCAAGCAGGAGAGCTGGGTGCCAGCCTTCTTCTCCAGACTGCAGCAGTCCCTGCTTTTATCTAGACATATCTGGGGCAAGACACGGACCAAAAAATGTGAAGGGAAGACAATCAGCATGAGAGCAAGCTACCAGAATGGCCACATCCATTAGTCATCTCCCCAGAGCAGAATTGCCACCCTTCATTAAGCCGTGGCCATTATTTGTTATTATTACTGAGTTTATATTGCTCCGTTGGGGTTTCCAGTTGGACAGGAACACAGTGCCTGAGGATCTGCTGGGGGCTGGGTTAGGCTCATTTTCAAATCAGAAGTAATCTGTGCTGAGCAGACTGGCTGCTGAGTATAATTTATTTGAAAGGAAAAATGCACAGTCATATACATGTGAGTAGCACCCAGAAAAATAAGACTCAGGCATCATTGACATCTGAAATTTTGGCCTTTTTCCAAAGGCCCTGTAGCCTGACACTGTGCTGAAAGTGATATAAGATGTGAGCTGTGCTTATTCTGTGAGCTGCAGGTTAGTGAATGGTGCCCTTTTGCTGCTCAGGATCATTCGTACCCTCAAGCTCGATGCTCGTTATAATTCTGCAAGAAGGCGAACCTGAAAGCTAGGATCTAGAAACTGATAGAGGTAATTTGTAATTTGCACAAAGAATAATCTGCTTAGATAAAATACACATGGAGGTTAATCTTCGTACAAAACACATTGCAAACCTGAAACCTATGTTCTATGTTATCTGTTTTGAGTTAGAGAAAATACAGGACAGGCAAGGTTTTCTAAACACTGTGCATTTGTCTCTGTCCTGTAAAGTTCAGTGGTTCCAAAATGGACTAGAATTTCACAAACCTGAACTCACTGTAATGAGACTAAAGACATTCAAAGAATGGTCTATGTTCACAGCATTAGAGGAAATGTTCTTTGCTGCTGTGGGGCTGTGACTCAAATCACTAAGGTGCTGAAAACCCAGCGAGACTCTCTCACTGTGCAGGTCTGCGCTTGCACCAAGTGAGTGATGGTACAGGAGTGTGACACATCAGTATGCTCAGAGGCAGCGTCGAGTAGTGAGAAAAGGTCACCTTGTATCTGACTCAAAACTGGTAAAAATAGCACCTTGAAGATCCCCGCTGCACTCAGCAGAGGAGGGCTGACTAAGTCCATGGAACGCAACAGAGCTCTGACAAGAATTAATTCACCAGTTGAAGCTACTTCTGTTGTTTGGTGCTGTACCAAAAAGAGAGGATGAGCAGGGATCGCTTCCTGTGGGACTTTTGTTTTTCACTCTAGTAACACAATCATATCCTTTTTAAAGACATTTGATTGATTATTTTTTTAGGTAAAAAACAGTGAACGATGTTTAATTTATGCCTTGCAGTTTAACAATTATTTTCATTGTGTGAGTCATCCAGAAAAACCCCCCTCAATATTGCCAGTAGGCAGTATTAGTTACATATTGCTTCCAGAAGTTGCAGAACAGCTAAAGTACATCCACTGCCTATGACTACCTTGTTGTGTCCTATTCTTTGTACTGCAATCGTGCCGAGGCGATGTGGCGCAGATTGGGTTCCTTTGAGCTGGCCAGTTCTCAACACAGAAACGTCCCCGCCTGAAGGGTCATGAGAAATGGAAGAAGACAGAGGGAAGAAGACCACTGAGACACTGAGGCTTTCAGGCCCATCTTCTCAGCCTTCTCCTTACCACGAAATGACACAGCAGTGTTTTCCTCCGTTACCATGGCGTTCTGCAAACGACTCCAGCACACTAGCTAGAAATTAAATGGGCAAACCTCTGAAAGTTTGGCAGTTTAAATAAACATCTGCAGGGAGCTGGCTGGACTTGGGGACAGGCTGTCCTTTGCAAAAGAAACCACAGAAACTGCTAGAGACGCACCACTCTTCTAAGGGCCTCTGCTGAGTCTAGAGGAAAGAGCATGAAGCAAGTAGTATCTATACCCAGAAAAGGAGAGAAATGGGAGAATGGCTGAGAAAATCTTCCTGTGGGGGGAATCCTCTACAGTGCAGAAAAGTAGAAGTGATTAGAAAACAAAGAGCTGAATGGAGGAGATCAGAGAGGTGCTTTCTATTCCACAAAGAAGAACAGGACACATTATCTTGCAGGTGACAGCTGCAGTGTCTTATGTATCATGCATGACCATTCAAGTGTGAGCACCCTCCCAGGGAACCTCTCAAAGGGCTTCCAGGCCTGTGGTCTCAGAGAAGGGAGGATTCTCCTGAAAGGTACTACCAGCTGCAAGAGATGCAGGAACCACAGAGCTGCAGTTTGAAAATACTAACAATCTGCGGTCTAGGCAAAAAGGAGGCAGAAACAAGAAGCAAGAACCCTGCTAGAGTATTAAATCATAAATAGCTTGAGTTATCTGACTTTCCCAAGGCTAGCCTTACCTCTGTTCCTAGAGCTTCCGAACACGAGTTGTGTGAGAGTTTAAGTAAGCCCGCTGGGTTGGGATGGGCATTTTTTTTCTAAGCACTACATATGAGAAGATATCTCAGCAAGTTTGCTGACGGCACCAAGCTGAGTGGTGCAGTTGACATGTTAGAAGGAAGGGATGCCATCCAGAGGGACCTTGATAAACTCGAGAGGAGGGCCCATGTGAACCTAATGAGGTTCAACACAGCAATGTGCAAGGTCTTGCACCTGGGTCGAAGTAACCCTGGATATGTATACAAACGGGGAGAAGAGATCCTTGAGAGTAGCCCAGCTGAAAAAGACCTGGGGGTCCTGGTGGA
>WBMW01002179.1:615963-754397 GCA_013396635.1 Penelope pileata | reverse complement strand
TGGAGATTGGTGGCCCTGCCTGTGGCAGGGGGGTTGGAACCTGATGATCCTTGGGGTCCCTTCCAACCCAGGCCACTCTATGATTCTATGATATATTGCTCCATGGGGTGCCTCCCTTTCCAGGTGGAAGAGCTGTTTCGAAGGGGCACCCAGTGATGGCAGCAGCCATGGGGCCATCAGCCAGCCTCCAGCCTCCTCTCAGGGGTGAAGCAGCCGACTGCGGCAGAGCGATACAAGCGTGCTGCCAGATGCCTTGCATCTGTGTGCTCCCATTCCTGCGCTGTTGTGCAAACATCCCAGTCTCAGCTGGGGCTTCAAGCAGAAATAACCCGAAATACCACAACAACAGCTGTTTTGTTGGATTTTGTGGAACTGAAACCCTGGAGTATTTGAAATCTTCGAATAAAACTTTTTCCCATAAAAGAAGCTTCCAGATGCATGAACCTGAGTGTTTGTGAACAAGCCACATTTGTGTAGCAAGCTTGTATTTTTCATGTCTTCCCTTTGTCATTTCATTTATAATAAATATGTAATAACTCGTTAAATACTGTAGTAACTCCTGAGATCATTAATGCATGATTTGGTGGTAAAAGTGAGTATAATTTCATTGGAGGACCAGCATCAAACAGCTCCACATATTTTTGCAGGCTTTCGTTCCCTGGATAGACTGTCTTTAAATAAAAAATTCCAAAAATGAGAGCAGTCCCTAGTAAAAATGTTCACAGGTTTGAGAAGCCAGTGGGCAAGTGTTGTGATGCTCAAAGCCGTGTGCGATGTGTAAGATGTCAATTTTACCAGGCAGCGAAGGAGTCTCTTTCTACACGAGGCATTTCAAAGAAAACCAGGTCATTTGTTCCACAGGCAGCAGGATGCTGTGCGCAAATATCCACCCCACGTTTGTGATCTTACAGTAAGGCACAGAGACTTCACCGACTGAAGCTTCACAAAGTTTCACAATACAGTATCTGCTCACTGTGGTGGCTTGCACACTTTCCAATGGCTGTAGAAAAGGGTGCAAAGGGATCTTCATACTAACAGGATTCATGTAACACCTAAACTGCCCTAGCTGGATGTCTAATGAGCTCTTAAAAGCCTCCAGTGATGGAGCTAGGAGCCTGTGGTCAGTCTGCTGCTCTGCTCAGGCACTCCTGCCTTTAGTAAGCTTTTCCTAATGCCAAAGTCTCGCTAGCTGTCATGCATTCCCATCACCTTGCCTTGCCTAGCACAGGCGTGGAGGACACGTGATTTCCTTCCCCTCTGATCCAGCCCTCTGCGTTCCCTGGCTGCTGCTCTCCACTCGGTTCCCTCTTCTCCGAGTGAGCACACACCCTTCAGCCCCTTCTGGCTGATCTCATTGCTCTCCTCTCTCCTCCTCCCAGCCGGGCCCAGCTTTTTGGCCTGCAGGACCCCAGTCACCATCTGCTACTCTAGCTAAGGCACTGCTGATGCTGAACCAAGCCTAAGGATGATTTTGCAAAACTTTCAGCACAGTCTCCCAGTTTGTGCAGTGTGGTGTTTGCCTTTTTCATGATATTAGTGATTCATGTTTAGCCTGTGATCCACGACTGGATTCTCACAGATCCTTTTTCTGCAGAGCTGCTATGTAACCTGTTGTTCCTCACTGCATGCTTGTGCTGCACGGACATTGCACCTTTTACTTTATGGTTTTTGTGCAAAATCGGTTCTGTAGTTGTTCAGAATTTTTATAATCCTAATCCTAACCTCCAACATGCCTGCAGTCCCTCCCACCCGGGGCTGTGTGGAGATTTAAAACGCAGGCTCTGTCATCATCTGTGTTATTAATGTAAGTAATGAACAGTGCCAGGCCAGAGCAGGCTGCCGGGCAGCTCAGTTTATCTTCCTATTTTGACAGCAAACTGTCTGTAACTACTGAGCATGGTTTCCAATCAGTTTGATACCCACATTTCAGTAGTTTCATCTGGCTGTTTTTCTTTTCCTTGCTAACATAGAACTCTGCCAAAAGCCTTATGAAAATCAAGATATCCGGCATTTACTGCTTCTTCCTGTCAGCATGGTAAGGATTACCTCATCAAATGATGAAATTAGGTGGCTTGACATGATCTGTTCTTCACAAAGCCACGTTGTTTTCTTCTAGATATGAATAATGGCTTGAGTACTTTTTCCAGTATTTTTGCAGGAACTGAAATTGAGATGACCTCTCTATAATGCTCTGACTCTTCTTTCTCTCTTTTTAAAAGAAAAGTGTATTTGCCCTCTTCCCTTCTTTGGTAGATCACCCTTCTCCCTGAGACAAGCACAAATGGCTCTGAAATCACATCAGCTAATCCTCCAAGTATTCTGGGCTACCATTCATCAAGCCTAGTTCATTTAAATACAAGTGGCTTCTTCATGCCCTTTTGATCCCATTCTCCCTCCTCATCCAGCTCATCTCCAAAGAACAGTCACACTCTTGTTTTTTCCTTATCCAACCCTAAAGAGAGACCAGCCCTTTGCTCTGTGATGAGAAGATGAGAGAAAAGCAGGAAAGAGAAATCAGGTGGTATTCACACCTGACATTGTTGATCATTGGATTTCCAGAGGAAGGCCATGGAAGCTGAAAGCAGTTAGTTCCTCTGAAAATCAGACTTTGTTTTTATGGTTTTAACCACAAGATCAGCACTTGAACTGCACAGCAAGAAGAGCCCTAGGCCTCTTGTTTCTTCAGAATTACTGTAGAGACACTTTCTGTCACAACGCATTACAGCGTGGATGTCTCTCAAGCTCTCTTATCTGTGCCTGGTATCTGATGCAAGGTGCACTGGGTGTTTTGTGAAAGTTTTCAAAAACTGGCAACATCTCCAGCTGCTCAAGTCTCCTGCATTTCTGGTCTCCATTAGAAGAAAATAGTCTCATGCTATCAGGGTTTTCACAAATGCTAGAGAGATAGCTGATTATGTCAGATGCAGGCACATTTGGACTTTCTGGGAAACATACAGCTGTCTCCATAGGTTTTTAGCTACACCCATTAAAGTGCATTTACCCAGGTATAAATGACAAATGCCAACTGCCCACTATATATCACAACTACATCCTTCTGAATTGTATTCCATTTGAACACATCTGCTACCTAATAGCAAAGACAGCTTTGAAAATGGAGATGATGAAATTGAGAAGACTTGTTTGTTTGCTTCTGTGGTGAGAGAGCACGCTTAGAAGGCTTTAGGCCCTACTGGTTTTAAGAACCAAACTTAGTGTATTTTTCAGTTTCTGAAATGTTTGGATTCAAAACTGATCTCAAACCTTTCAGCTGGTCCCTACACTTGTGACATGTGAGACAGAATGCCTGGAAGTCATCAAAATTCAGCCTCCATCTTACTTGAACGATAGTGATGCTGATGGAACAACCACAAGTGAAATAACAAATCAACAAGCTAATCTACATCCTTCCAGCATCACTTCCTAAAATGTGATGTAACCACACAAGCATACCACAGCCTACAGTCAACATGTTGCACACAAAACCTGAGCACTTGCAAACTTTAGGATGTATAGACTGAAAGTTAAGTGTTGCAGCTTTACGTTAGCCGAGGAACACACACATCTATTGCCTTGCTTTCTGTCCAGGACTAGAAGCAGGATTACCTAGATATTCCAAGGTTAAAAAAAAAAAAAAAAAAAAAAAAAAACCAAACAAAAACAAAACAAAAAATCCCAAACAAAATAATAAAAAAAAAAAAAAAGCAAAAGCAAACCAAACCAAGACAAAACAAAAAATCCCAAACAAGCTAATAAAAAAAACAACAAAAAAAAGCTTTTTACCATTTCTCATGAGGAGAGAATATAGCAGAAGTCAAAATATCAGGAGACAATCTTCTCTCATGGTCCTCCCAGTGCAGGCTTACCAGCTGAATGCAGTTCAATACGTCAAATAGCAAACTGGCATGAAACCTTAGCCCAGTGAGCCCATGGCAAAACTCCCTCTGATTTTGCTGAGGCCAGGACTTCCAAATGCTGACCCTTTTAAAAACCGGCAAATGTCTTGCAGTGTTTTGTACACGAATACATTTGTATCCAGATAAAAAGGGGCAGCATTAGGCCAGGAAATACATATGGGGTGAGTTTGCATGTGGTGATAGGTCAGAACAGGTTTTGGAAAACACTGTCCCCACTGTAGCAAAAAGGATGGACAAAGGAATACTCTGCAGTGCAGGCAAAAATAGCCACGTTGGGTGCTCTGCGGAGCTATGGATTTTGGGATGAGAGCCCACAACTCTTTAGCCCCGTGAGAGTTATGTTATCCTCACTAAGGTGCAACGAGCTCAAACACTACTCAGTGACAGAAGAGATTCCCCTGCTGTGCACATCAACAGAGGCTGGCTCTGTTGGAAGGAACACAGACATCCTCAGCCGCAGCACCAGAGCCCCGCATGGTTTGCTCTCTCCCAGGTGCTTAGCCCATGGTCACTACTCTCTCTCAGTGGATGGCACAGCAAACATGCATCCCCAACTTGGGTGCAGCCTGTGTCTTGACTGTGGAGTTGCTCCTCGTGCTTTGAAACCTATGCCAGTGTCTTAAACCAATGCTTTACCTCTTCAGCTGACAACAGCTGAATAGCACGCTCCACCTCAGGCTTCCCGCTCGTGCCTGACTTGCATACGGAGCGTGCTCTCTGCACTTCCTGCTGCTGTTTACAGCCAGGCTGCAGCAAGAATTCAAGCACTCCTGCACTGCCTCTGGCTCCTGACACCACTGTAGGCCTGTCCAGAACTGATGCTGGCTCTAGTGCTCTGCTGGTAGCTTAGGCTGAACACCTGTTTAAGTTAATGAAATAATGGAAAAGTAGTATAACTTATCCTCAGGGATGAAAGGAAGAAGCAAGAGCAGACATTAAAATACCAAAGTGATGTCAGTTAAACCTCTTCACAGAACAGACAAGTGGAAAGACTGGGAAGGAGGGCTGTGTTTCTCCTCCGATACAGGTCAAATAAAGAGCTAAACATTCCTTCCCATCACTGCAGGAGATTTTTTCAAATACAATCAAAGACATTTAGCTTCTTCATACATTTACTTCCTTCACACTGTTAATCCCCCGAGGCATTCAGGAAAGGAGGAATCTATTTCTACTAGCTTTATTGGTGCCATGCAATTTTCCCAGACCCAGGATGGGATTGTTTGTGATAATAAGTGATCCCTTTAATCGAGTCCATTTTTCCTACTCGTGACTCGACTTGACCATCAGCCTGACTTCAATGTTTGTAGAATTAACTGCAAACATTCACCAAACAGATTATACAAATACATTTCAATTGATGAGTTGTTTGCAGATGAATGTCTTTGAAAATACCCAATTTATTTTTTCCACCCAAGGGTATGTGGCTGGTTGCCTAATTCACACGCCATCATTTCTGACAATGAAACTGAACTTTCAAAACAGAGGAATAATGATGAAAGCATATCGGTTACTGAGCAGATAACAGTGCCCCTGTACCAAGAGCTTCCAGATTAATACTACTCTCTGTTTAAAGCTGTTTACAAAATGTTTAGGACTCACAAGTAAACTGATAAACTAACAACTTAAATAAACACGACCCCTGGAAACCAGGAGTGAGATCTAATCATGAGAATAGGCACAAATCACTTCCTTCTAATTCCACCAGCTCTACTACTTACTAATTTGTCTTTTATCCTACAGAGCTGCTCTGTGAAAACCTCCAGTGCTCAGACATTGCATGTAACACAAAACCTACGTGCCAGTAATCATGGAAATTCGAGTGAATGGGCAAAACATTATACAGAATAATTTGTTTCATAACAACATTTACAAAATTACTTCCAATTATTAGAGGAGATTATAATTCATGATTGCCTTTTGATACATCATGTGAGCATTTAGGAGACCCATGAGGATATTTGTTACTAAAAAGTATGTGCAAGTACCATCTTAAGAGAGAGAAATTGGGCTAATGGAGTCATCAACAATAATCTGCTGAAGCTGAGGAAAAATAACTCCAGAAAACTTTATGTATCTGAGACATAAAAGCTCAGAAATTTAATCACGATTTCCAGTTTCACCATAGTTGAGAAATTTAATCATGAATTCCAATTTTATCATAAAACCTTAATAGATTTAGGCAACAAAAAGGTGCTTCAGTTTTTATAAACTCTCAGACTGTCCTGAAATCAGCAATACCAGAGTTCTGACATTGCTTTTAATAACCTCATAAGCTTAGTGGGGTATTAAAAGTTGATTTTGTTCTAGTATCATCTGAAAGATTATTCAGACAGCTGCAATAAGCAATATGCAGCAGGACCTCTTCAGGGTCACAACTGTGTCTATAGGAAAAGACGGGATTATTGCATACATACATGAGGGCATGAAGTGGAAGCCTGGATACATGTCTTTCTGATCCCAATAGTTGCCCACTGGCTCACAGAAATGTTTCATAGGTACTTCTAGCACATGGTGTTTGGTTATCATTTAGTTTGGGGACAATCTATGATTTATGGGCCAGATTCAGCTTGTCAAAACAATGTACCCAATCTGCAGTTTGCTCTCTCTTTCCCATGAGTCCTTTAGCAGTTGTCATGCAGGTCAGCCACGGATATGCCAACCACAGGGCTGCAACACACTTGCTCACATTAACGGGCAGTGCAACGTGCCTGTCCATGTGATGAGGGATAAGCTTATGCCATTATGTGCCGCTAGCATGTCTGGGGTACCAACACTTGTAGCTCCATGGCTTTATTTATGTTAAGGGAGACACCTAAACATCCAGCCTATGGACTCGTTGTGTGCACCAGTAGACAGGGTGGACATTTCTGAAACAAGGCATGGAAGTTTGTTCTTGTGTGAACGTGAGTTTTGAATGGTCAGATGATCTTTTCTCCTCCTCTTTAAACCAGTAAGGATCAGGGGATAGAAATCCTCTGAATCCACCCAGATCTCTGTAAACAGCAAAATGGTTATTTTCAAGTTCCTATTCAAAGGAATATTTAAAAGGAATGCTGAAATGTTGAATAAAAGCAGGATTTCCTTTCTAAGAAAAATCCATTATAAAATTATTAAGCAGTTGTCATGACTTGCATGCATACCAAATGAATAAGCAGATGCTTTCTACTGCGATTTGAAAAGGGCTTCCTCCTGCTTTAGGTGTTTTTCACAGTTAAAAATCAAGAATTTTGATCCCTAGTTTTTCTGTGGAAATATTTGATACTCTTTCTAACATATTTAGGGTGTTTGCATATGCAGCCCAGAACAAATATTTCCAATGTGCTATGACTCAGTACTTTTTTTTGACGCTGCAGAACACAATGAAAAGCCTGTTTCTCATAGTATTTTGGCAGCAAACAGCTCTGTGGGCTGGTGTTGGCAACACCACTGTCTAAGAATAGGGCACTTTTCAGGCACAAAGTTGTTGAATTTGGACATAAGCTAGGTTTGCCTAGGTGTAAAGAAGTCACTGTCTTCAGGGAAAGGAGTAACTTGGACATGCTTATCCTACAAGTTAGAGCATGCTAGTGTCTACCAAAATAATCATTTCCCGCGAGGGCTACTCAGAATGAAGTAATCCCAAAGAATATATTCCATTGTGTGCATGAGGTCGCCAGGCAGCCCTTGCAACACTTCCGTAAAGGGGCTCTCATTGTATGGAGTGCTCTGTTCCAGTTTCAATTGTTCATAAACATGAGTAATGCTTCCTTCCAAGTCTGTGTAAATGGGAAGAACTGTAAATGGATGGTGTTCACCACACGTGTAACGTGCTGATGGCACTACTGCCATCTTTATAAAATGTAGCATTTGGGTGAGAAATGGTAATATAGCCAGGTGGAAGTGAAAGACTTAAAGCTTTTAAAAATGTATCTTGTTATGGGACCCATAAAAGAATATTCTGAGCTGAGTCTGCACTGTCCTGATTCTGCTGAACCCAGTGGAGGTGTTTTCTCTTGCTGAGGTTTTACCCATACATACAGGCTATGCAGATTCTTCTCTGCAAATAAATACAATGCAGACAATTCCCTTGAAACCGTAGCTACAGCATTCCCTTATTACACATAACATCTGCCAAGTGACTCAAGTGTCTACACAGCCAGTTTGATTTCCTTCTTATTTCACTCCAGGGCTCCGGTTTCCTGATTATCCACACTATTCATGTGCTGCTTTTGGCAGCAATAATTTTGGTAATTCATTTCTCTCCAAGAGGAAATGCTGGCACAGTTGGCAGGTCAGCCAACTCCATGCAGATCATACTGGATGTGTACCCCTAGGCTTGGCTCACTCTCTGTGACAGCCTCTCAGCACAACCCCAGAAAGCCCAAAGAAGAGGGAGCAGACAGTGCAGTTAACAGAAATGTTTTATCACGTGGTAGAACAGAAATTATCTTCCCTCTAACCTTAATCTGAAAACTTTTCATCTGGGAACATTTAGCATATCTGTACTTACCTGTGTGCCTTATTTCAGGTGTTCTGATCTAAATACGTGACCTCTAATGAAGCAGCAGCCATATGACATATTACAGGCAGGTGATAGACCCAGTTAATCAGGTACCTTTGAGCCATTCCCTCTCAACTCATTAATCCAGTGCCTTTGAGACTTGTTCTAACAGTCCAAGCCAGGAATAGGTACAGCCAGAAGAAATAGTTACAACTTTGAAACTTGGATGGGATTTTTAAGTTAAAAAGAGTCAGGAATGTACATGTGTGAACTCCTGCCTCTTTCCATTTTTCACCCAACAAACACTAATGAACAGTTTCCAGCTATTGACATTAAAAAATAATCAGCCTGTCAAGGAAATGTTTCTTTCCCCAGACAGGGAAGGCTTCCCTCAAGCTCTCTCTCAAAATTGTATGTGTTTGATGGTAGCTCTTTGTCCTAAACTAGTAACACATTTATGGGCTGCTCTTATTCCTGCTCATTTATGGGCAGGAAACAAAAATTTCACATCTTTCCAAAAAAGAAAACTCCCTTTCTGCATGACATGCAATAGTAAGCTCTGTCCCTGGATGGTTCCTATGTATCAGACATCAGTTGTAACATTTTAAGGTACAGAAAATCAACTTAAAATTCCTGTAAATGAGTACATTGTTTTGTATTCATGGTATGAAGGCCTCTGGAATCACGAAAAAAATGGAATAAACTCATAACACAATGAAAATTCACAACTGCACAAGGGAAACAACATTACATTCAATAACAAGAATGGAGGTCATCAGAAAACTAATTCAGCCATGGAAGCTAGAGGGCACGGGGCTCCTCACTGAGATGCATAGCTCTGGCACTAACCTCAGGTATGTCCTTGGGCATGTTTCATCACCTTGTTGTGATTCCATTCCCCATCTGTAAAGTGAAAATAACAGCAGGTAACTATGAAGTACTTCAGATGACAAATTCTGCATGATTCCTTAGGGTTACTTCTCCCAAAGTTTAGCTTATGGGGCACAGTAGGGGGTGAATTATGTAGATCGTACATTATCTCTGTAGTTAGGAATAATGACTATTTATTAAATGCTTTCTGTTAACTCACTTCTGCAACTCTAGAGCAGCTAGGTAAGACCATGTTCTCGCTGTAATAAAGATCTGAAAATATCAACCTTCCATCTTTACCAAGTATGCTATTCACAACAAATCATTACTTGAAGCAGCAATGGAAGAATAAGGATGCTTTAAGACTCACATTTGTGCAAATGAAAGCATTTATTCTAGCAGTTGACAACATACATGCATGCAGAATAAGCCTACCTACACTGCTTGCTCAAGATCTGTGTTCATGGTGGGGAAGAGACACAGCTGTTAAATATTGCCTTTGTATGGACTTGTAGGATAGTCTGATGACAGAAAAGTTTATTGTCTGCAGTAGTTAAATGGGAATTTTTGTTCTCCCATTAGTCTGGAGTCTGACAGGGACACAACCACTTCCCTAGCCCCGCTGGCCATGTTATTTCTGATGCAGGCCAGGATGCTGACTCAAGTTCAGCTGGCTGTTGACCAGCACCCCCAGGTCCTCTTCTGCTAGGCAACTTTTTAGCCACCTCCCCAAGCCCATATCACTGCATGGGGTTGCTCTGACCCAAGTGCAGCACCAGGCACTTAGCCCTGTTGGATGTCATGTGAGTGGACTCAGCCCATGGATCCAGCCTATCCAGATCCCTCTGCAGAGCTTCCTGCCCTCAAGCAGATCAACACTCCTGTCCAACTTGGTGTCAACTGCAAAATTACTGAGGGTAATAAAGCATAAAGGCAAACTGGCAGCCCACTTGGGATTTCTTGGGACTGTTTTAAATATAACCAGATAATAATCTGAGAAACCATACTAGATCTCGCTAGCATTTCTCTAAAACTCAGGTCATAGCTCCTGTCAGCGCTTGATTTTCTAACAGTAGGCACGAAAAGCTAAAATCAAATATCTGGACTGTTATAACACCTACATTTTATGATGGGTAAAAACTCTAAGTCCACAGTTTAGATTCTTGCGTACCATGAAAATCCGTTCACAAATCCCTCATTCACTTCTTTTGGGTTGCAATGTCAGCTATTTTGTGTTGGGATGGAAACCTGTTTCCTAAACACGGCCAAATCGCATTTTTAGCTTTTTCAGTACTCTCAGAGTTCTAGCTCCACTGAAATTATAATAATCTGGATTTCCATTGCTGCAACAGCATGCAGAGCCTATCTGCCAGAGCAGACAGACTCAAGAGATTGAAGTCTGATGATAGAAAAATGGGGTAAGGATAGAACTGAATGGTGACTGAATTAATATTGCAGCAGAACACCCTCAGGTAATGCTCAGGGTATAGAAGGACATATGCTTAGAGTGCTTGGGAGGATAATTAAAAATTAAGTATGAGGGCATACAGGGGGACATATTCAGTTTCTTTTCCTAGATAAGCTTTGCTGTGGTTTGCCCTGAGTGCAAGACTGATCGCTGAAAGCTATAACATCTTCTTCCCCTACCCCCACAATAACTTGAGTAATAGGAAACGATCATACACACGAAGTGACAGAGTCAAGTATCTAAGTGATCGGAAATGAACTGTTTAAATTAGAGCAAGAGTTGCAGTATGAAGGAGGAAAGGAACCAGACCCTTGGGAATACAATGATGATTCGTGCCCTTTTAAAATCCTAGAAAACCAAGAAATGCAGATGAGACAAGAGCTATTTGAGGAAAACAAAAACAAAACAAAACAACAACAAAAAAGCTAACTCTTTCTTACTCCAGGGATCAAAGGGAAGCCATTAGGCGAAACTAAAAGCAAGACTGAAGGACTGAAGGCTCTGGAAATGTCAATACTGATACCGCTGTTCATCAACACAAAGAGAAACGACACACCATGGCTTGGGCTCTAGGGCTACACTGGATAATTTCTCAGCGGCCCCGCTTCCCTCTCCTCTATTCCACCAGTCCAGTCTGTGTTTGCAGTTTGTGCCTTGATCTGTCCTCACTGCAACAGAGGCACATGGGGAGTGATAAGGGATGGAAGGGATGGCCACACTGAGGAGAGTCCATGCTGTTCCCTGTTGGTTTTTGTTAGTGGTATTCCTAGAGCAGAGTCTCTTCATACACAACTGCAGAGACACTAAAATGTCTCCACAATCAGGTTTTCTCTGCTGCCTCTTCACCAGCATGTCAGTGAAATGAATGGCTCTAGCTTGCTCACCCCTTTTATTGTTGCCCAATGCAATATATACTCATCTAACCCTGTGATGAGGGGAGAGCATGCTCCCTGTGCATTTTCAGTCTGTATCCCAAATACAGAGAGGATCTGACAGCCAGGGTGCAGAATTATGCATTAGACACTATAAACATCGTGTAGGTTCTGTTACCTGACCCAGAAGACATAGCAACAGCATTTTTCATCTCCAAAAGAGGGCAGCTCAGCAAAAAGATAATGAATTTTGTAACTGTGTTGGGGAAATCTCACCTCGAGCTAAGCCGGAACATTTTCATTGATAACTGCAGGTACACTCATACAATTCAAATAAGGTTTCAGGATATTTATCTAGAAACCACAAAAGTGGGCTGAGAAAGAGATAATGTGAATTTCTCTCTCTCTTTCTCTCTCTAAAACACAAGGGAATTCCAAAACTTTCAATATTGCAGAAAATTTACATTGATTGCAAACTTTAAGAATCTTGTTAAAATTCCTAGACTGCAAGTGGGTATACCAGCTAAGGCTGCTCTGAGATTGTGTAGATAATTTCCAATAAAACACATCTTAAAGACCTCAGAGGCTAATGGCAGAGGGAGGACAGTTCATCCCTTTCTATTATAGCCCAGTTTTCTTTAGATTTCCTGCTAACCACTTTCCCTTTTTTTCTCAAATAAATCACAGACAGTTACATGGATTGATAGCTAAATATTTCCACTTTGGTGGACGAAAGTAAATAGTTAATAACCAGAGTTCCCCACAGTTATAAATGCCATTAGCTGGCTCTCAGAATCCTGCTGTTTCAAGCAGAGAGGTGATGTTAAGCTTGCAGGGCAAAGAAGATGTGAGTATTTATTAGGCGAGGCCAAGAGAAAAACTTCAAATAATAAGACTGTAGTGAAAGCACTGATTGAGAAGCGTGCTTGCTGCATGCTGCCTTTATTGAGATGCCAGATAGATCACAGTCACACTCATTTATAATTCAGAATTTTTTTCACAAAGGAAAGGTAGAGCACATCAGCGACGTCTTGCACTGTTTGGTCTGCACTTAGGTGACAAGCTGATGAAGAAAAATGAAAATGGACAAACCCAGATCACTACTCTCACAACACATCAGCATTCCTGGGGCTAGGAAGGCAGGCACAAGCAAGATAGCAGGCAAGAGGGGAAGATTTCTGCTCCTCCGAGTGAGGAGAAATGGAGGTCTCTGAGCACACAGCTTTCTTAGGGGCCGGGCTTGGCCACCAGGAACTTGGAAGCTGCTGTTTGTGCTTTCCATGGTGATGGGAACAGCGTACACCTATGTGTTCTTGGTAAAGAAAGAGTACTGCACCTCTAGGGAAGTCCATTTCTCCCTCCGATAGGAGCAGCCCTGCAAAGTCCCATGCATAAGCATGCATCTTGCAATGCAGAGAGAAGGGTCTGCGTTTCAGAGGGTGAGCTTCCATGGCCTCATAAGCATTGCTGAGCGTTGCAGAGGCACAGAGAAGACTTCCTAAGGCTGAAGCCATCAAATAGCTAAACTTCCTGTTCGAACACTGCACTCAGCTGTGCATCATGTGCCACGCAGAGAGGAGGAGAGAAGCTGTGTGAGCAGGCGGCGGTGCAGCCTGCCCTGTGGGGTCGCCCGTGGCGCAGGGCCCTGGGGCACCCGGCAGTGCCTGGAGGGTGGGGACAAGGCCGTGGGCCCACCATCAGCACCATGCTGGGGATCTTCGTGGTGCTCTGCTTCATCCCTGCTGCGGATGTCACAGGTAACAGCAAAAACATTGTGATCCTTTCCGCTATTTTTCAACATACGTATCATCAGAGAGGGGAGAAGGTCTTGTATAGATCTGAATTAGTTTTGCAGAAGTTATGGTGTATTTGAATGTAAGGGAAGAGATAAAGCATGCTACTGAGACTGTATATGGATCAACTTGATATAACCGAGAGGCTGACTTTTTTCTTCCACAAGTATTCCTCCAAGACAAGACTCAAGAGACTTCTATTTAATCTTCCGTCTCTTCAGATGCACATGGAAAATGCATGCTTATTTAGAGGGGGTTTATTTCACCTTCCCCCAGCACGTACAAATTGTGCTTCGTGGCTTTCAGCCTCTGCTGGGGGGATCCGAGCAGAGCTGGCGCCCGTGCCCCTCTGGGGCTGCCTCCAAGCCTGCTGTGGATGGCCCCGTGTCCCACGGAGAGCCAGCTCGGAGTGATGGGCTGCAGAGCTGAGCCCACCCGCTCCCTCACAGTGTCAGCAAGTGAAAGGAACAACAGCAGAGCTGCTTAGTGAGATCAGAGTTGGGAGGATGGGAATTGCCGACTTTCTGATTTTTGCATTGTTTAGTAGCTTATTGATATTGACTAGATACATAGCTTCTGTCTGAAAATATTTTCAACAACATAAATGTCTATCTGTGATTTAGAAATCCACAATCATAGTGAATCTTTCTGATTCCTCAGTTGTCTGGCTGTTGTCTCTCGTTGATGCAGCGTTGGTACGTTCAGAGTTATCACGTCTTTCCAAGGGCTACATCAAAATGCAAAGCAAGGCAAGGGATGATGGGTTTTGCTAGGATAATCTTGACAATTTTTCAAATCACTGGCTTGTGAGCTGGTTTTATTTGGTCTCTTCCAAATATCAGTGTTTTGTATTTCACAGGGAATTTACGGATAGGATCAAAAATCTGTTTTTCAGTACAAACCTTTCACATCTAGAATATCTTTTAAGAGTTACTTTTCCTAATACAAGAGATAAAATTGATTATATTTTTCCTAACTTGTGTTATTTTTCTGTAATTCTTTTCTTCACTAAAGGCGTTGTGATTTGCATGAAACTGTTATCTGTATTTCTTAAGAGACGATAGGCTCCTTCTTCCTTGTCCTGATCGCATTTTTATAATTCTGTGCTTGCAATACCATAATTACTTCCACAGCAGGCCACGGGGTTCTCAGAGAAGACAATAATTCCAGGGGGGGATAAGTAGCGGCAATGGGTTAACACTTTTAAAACCATTTCCATGATGTGTGAACAACTTTTAAACAACTCTTGTGAATTGAAACAAAACATAGTGTGTGATTATCAGACACTGGGGTTATGCCATGATTCTCTAGACACTCATACACTTGCTTTGCATGAAGAACTTCAATCTCTCCAGCACCTTCATTGAGGTTGTTCAATTGCTTGAAGAGAAGCATGAGTTAGCTTGCTTCTCAGGGCTCTCACCTTTTGTCCATGTCCCTTTTCTACCTCTTTTCATTGCGATCCTGAGATGAATGATCCTTGCTACAGAGAAGACATTAAGGCAGGTCAAAGCCCTGCAGAACTTACTCAAGCCACAAAGTGTATTTCGTTCTAGTGAAGACAACTGACTTTGTCCTGTTCTGCTGTTGGTAGGCTGCACCAGTGAGTGCTGCAAATTGAGTTTGAATTGCGGAACTATAAAGCTGGGAAAAGACTTACAAGATTTGATTGATTGTTTCCCTTTTTCATCAATACTGAAGTTTACAAAACCTGTCCCTCCCCACCCCCATCACCCCCTTTCTGTCATCTAGATAACTATGTTGCTACACTCTGCCAGCGAGGCAGCTAAACACTTGTCTGTCTATTTATTTTGTGAAATAAAGTAATGTAAACAGGTTCCCACTTCAGTGGACCCCAAATGACCTCATCTTTTTAGTACTTGCATAACCTCCTGTCTGGTGTTAAAATCACTCTCTGGGTGCTAAAATCAACCTCAAACCCACTAAGGTTACCGGAATGCAGACTTTCAAAGTAGGGTTAGCTGAGATTAGGATAGGAAAACAAAAACAAGGCTCAATCACAATCACAATCACAATCAATCACAAACAGACAAGAGAAACGAGTGCTGTGCTTTGTGCAGCACCATGCTTCAAGCAGCATTTGCACCAAAAGAGGAAAGGTCAGCACAAAGCCAGGCTGTCACCTATAGAAGGGGTAGGTCCCTGCACGCACTGCTGGGTCACCTAAAACTGAAGTAACAGAGAAAGGCTCTTGTGCCTAGGAAATAAGAGTAAAGGCAACTGAACAACAAACCACCAGCAGCAGAAACAGAATGGCTTTGTTTACAACGTAGTCCTGTATCTTTCCATTTGTGGATTAAGTAAGCTCCTTCCAGGTTTTCCTCTCCCCCCCCCCCCCGCCAGGGACTTAAGTGGGCTGTTTCTTTACTGTACTTATAGAAATCCCAACTTATCCCAGATTCCTTGCACTGGCAAATAGCTTCTTGAAGCCCACTGGCATGGAAAAGAAAGAGAGTACAAAATATTTCTAATAGAATATTTTTTTCCAATAGCTGCTGATGATTCATGGAAAGTTCTGGAAAAAAAAAAAAACAAACCTTAAAATAGTTAGTTTCCATCCTCTGTCGTCTTTATTTCACTTTCTTCACAAAAGAAAGAAAGAAAGAAAGAAAACTTCATTGAAGCTTTGCTTGCATCAGGGGTCCATGATTAGGGAGTTTGTTTTACAGATACTATATATGGATTAGATCTTTTTCATGATGCAAAAAAACCCCACTTGTGATTATAAGATATGTCGAGCATGACAAATAACACATAAAAAAGCTTAACAAAGAGATCTGGTGCACTGTTCCTTATAAAACCTACAATCCTGAGAAAGCTTGCAGCACGTAGACACTGATGATTTAAATGTTTTCACATTTCTAGACATTACAGAGTTTTGAAACTGTGGACAATGACTTTTCGTAACTGCCATTTTCTGGCTGAGGCCGAGATATAGATATTTATTACTATGCAGCGTGACTGAACACAGCTCTGGAAACAGCAATCATAACCCCATTTAGGGGAAAGCAGACGCTACTGGAAACACACAGTAGATGTTTCAGAGTTTCACTGTTTTAATAAACCCAAAGAGACATAAGAAAACAGTCTTTGTGTAGGCAAAAGCAGCTTCAGCTCAAGTTTGCTCAGACTGGTCCAGATCCTACTAAGACTATACTCAAATCCTATTCAGATCACAAATCAAGTAAGGGATGTTTCGCCTTACTCTGTTTTCCCCACAAAACGAATGCACATTTGGCATGACTGACTTTCTTCAACCTGAACAAGCTGCGAGCCCGGAGGAGCAGGCTGGTGGCGGGGCCTGTCTGCCATGCCTGCGGGGTACGCCTGCCTTGCCCCAGCTCTGCCTGGTTCACATGGTGCTAATTAGTTCCTACAAACGGAAAGCAAAACACCTTCAATCAATTCAGATTTTACATCATAGAGCCACTTTGTGAAAGCAGATTTGGTTTAAGCTTGGCTTAAACGAATCACTTAGGAATAGTCTTCATTTAATGATCCACGAATAAACTTTTTCCCCATTTAGCCACCTCAGTATCAACAGCATGGGGCTGGGTTATCAACATCCAGCTGGCATGGCAAGGCAAACAGACTGGGCCACAAACCCAAGAAGTAAGGTGAAGGAAATTTTTTTTTTCAGTGGATGCATCAGAAGACTCTGGTTGCCAATTAGCAAAATATCACAGCAGGGACAGGAATAGTCCAGAGCGGTACTTAAGTAGTGGAGCTCAAGATGTGAAGCTATGTACTGCTATACACCAGGGATCCAGGTTAGCCCACAGCAGCAAAAGTTGAGGATAAGACTCTGGGCTCTGCAGAAGTCTAAACAACATCTGAAGGTGGTCCCTCAGTGATGAGATTTTCAGTGTTCTTTGTCTTTCCTCTGGCCATAGTGAAAATCTGATCAGGCTATGCAGTAAACATCCATCTGTTTTTCTGTACTCACAGTGAAAAACAGCTATTTGTAAGTACTTGCAGCAGAAAACAGGCAAGCATTTTCTCTGAGGTGTAGTGCTTCTACAAGTATCTCTTCAAGGATGCCTGTTTTGGCTGTAAACTCTGAAACAGAAAAATCCCTTCTGAAGGTGTATCCAGTTCTGGTGACAATCAGGGTAGTGGTGGGCACTGCTGGGGTGAAAATTACAATAATTCTGTCAGAATTAAGCCAGATGCTTTGAATTCTGCTTTGCTAACTAAGAACAATTCCACTGCAGACCTGTACATTCTCGCTTGGGCCAAAGATCAATTTTCTGGCCAAGAAAAATATGATCAAATGCGATGTCTAAAGAGGTGGAATGCAAACCTCACCCCTTACTAGAATGCCTTATAGGCCTATGTGAGAGCTTTTGTCGGAAAATGCTGATTTGATGAAACTGAAATGTTTTGCTGAAATGTCTTCATTTCATTGAAAATTCACCACAGGCAGCACCTTTGACAGGAACTTGCCTTGTCTGCTGCTACTTGTCAGCCTGTACTGGGATTCCAAGATCTTGAGCTCTTTGTACTGGAAAGAATGGAAATGCTCACTTTTCACCAAAACAAGAAGTTTCAGTGTTTGGGTTCCCTGCAACCATGAGATTTCTGAGCTGTGACAAGCTTTGCTCCAGCCCCCGAGCTAACTATGCTGAACAGACAGACATCAGGAAGATGGGCTGCAAAATCTTTCTTTGCTAAAGACAAGGCAGTAGAGCATTCCCTGGCTCATGTCTTCCAGCTCTCATGAGAAGAAAGGGCTGGTAAACAAGCCTTCTGGTGAGAAAATGAACAACTTCAGCAGTTTCATGGGCTGGGCTGGTAACTGGAGAACCAGCTGGCCGTGGGATGTTTTTACTGCCCACACCCTACCACTAGTCCTGACCAACTCATGCTTCTCTGGGTGTTTACTGCACTCCCTGTTCCAGTCTTGTGCATTTCATGTCTTAAAATTATTGCCACGCCAGGGTATACCTAACAGAGGGCTCAACTTCCTGACAAGCCAGCAGTGGCCGATGAGAGAAACATGGCACATACTTCTCTCTAGCTTTTGGAGAGCTGAGGAGCAACAGGCTAACAGACCCTTTTACCAGCTTACAGATAAGCAGAGCTGCTAGGAATTTTTCAGCTGCAGAGTGGTGGGAGACTGGGAGCTGTCTGAGGAATGGCAATTCGTTAGGAAAATTTCTAACAACTACAAAGGCATTTCAGAAGAATGAGTGCAAGAGACTAAGATAGCCAGATGGAGCCAAAGTTTTCACTCTGGATTTGTTAGACCCATGCTCGAATCTATCTTCTGTTTTGATTCAGAGAAGGCATTACACCTGAATCTCCCATGTCCCCGTGACAGCTGTGATCATCGTATCAGTTCACTGTCTTCACTCACAGCTCTCATAATGAAAGCCGTGCAGAGTGAAATAATTTCAACATGGAAAAAGTGGCTTCGTAGCACCTGTGGATATACTTGGTGGTATTTGGTGCAGATGTTCTCTGGATCTATGTAAATGATGTGTCAACTGTATGAATGCATCTGCTTTATAAGCCCTTTGTTTTGCATCTGTCTCTGAAAGCACAGCACTAGACCAGATGAATTAAGTGGCCTCTTCCAGGCTAATGTTCCCGCAGCCCCCTAGAAGCCCAGGCTCTCACCAGCCGTTAAGGGAGGCATGCTTAAGCTCTTGACCTGAGTCCAAGCATGGAACTGAAAGGAGTGTCCTACCCAAGAGGCTGGGGTGGCCCCTCTTCCTGTGCATGTGTGAGCACACCAAATGCAGTCATTAGTCCTAAATATTAAACACATTGAAACATTTGTTTCCTGGGCACTCTGGATCTGGCCTCCTTCCCACTCCATTTCCCTTACTATCCTTTTAAAGTATCCTCACATGGATTAAGTAGAATGAATTCAGGTTTTGCAGCAGATTTTGAAGAGAGATACAATTGTCATTCTCTCAACCACAGCAATTCTCAGTGATCCATCAAAGGCTGCTAAGACCTCCTACGAGCTGAACTTGCATGAAGACTTTGTGAATATATATGTACACATAAGGGCTGTCCTTGCTTCTGGCAAGTTCCTAGCTTAAGAACCCAAACTCTCTGACTTACAGGTCATCATTTGAAGAGCTGGGCCTCATTTGTGCGGGATGAATTTTCTTGGAAGCAGTTGTCTTTCTGCACAGCCTGCGTAGTGTTTCCTTGCTTGGCAGATAGTAGCACAGGGCTCTACATGTCAGAAAACACTTCCTGTTTATGTATCAGCCCAGTCAATCCAAATTGAATTATATCTTCATGTGACATGCTTTTTTGCAGGCCATTCGAGTGCTAAGTGCCAATACAGTGTCAGATTAGTCAGCCCAAGTCAATTGAGTAAATAAGAATCTACTACAGCTTCTAGCTAAAGAAGTGACTTTTCTAAAATTAAAATGATAGCAGTTTGTGCTTGTAGTGATTCTGCTTGAGGGTCCAAATCCTTGAGAAGGTTCAGCAAATTTCAGGGGGGTTGGACTCAATCTCTAGAGGTCCCTTCCAACCCCTGCAATTCTGTGATTCACCTGCAAACTCTGCAAGTCTGTCTTGAATTAAAAATCAAATGTATGAATAATATTCTCTTATCTGATTACTTAACTGAGCATTTAATTTATGCCATTTTCACTTCATAGTGTTCCCTGGCAATCTGTGTGCTAAGGAAGGGATAGACTAAGGTGATCTTACCCACACATACCCACAAACAAACAAACAAACAAAGCAGCCTTTGGGCCTTAATGTTAAATCTTAATCACATGAGCCACTTTCCATCCCAGTGTTCTGACTGTACACCCCTGACCTCACAGTCTCCTGGCTGACGATGTAATTACTTACATAGAGAGAGGGGACTGCTGCAACAAGAGCTCCTGTGAGAAACTGCTTCTGCAGCTTGGTGGTTACGTGCTGCCTAGCAGGGAGAGGAGACACGGAGACAAGGTGCACAGGAGGATGTGTGGTTCTGAAGTCTCTTACTATATCTTGCAAACAAGTGTTTTTCTCACTTTCTTCCCTCCCTTCCAGAAAACAAGATTCTAGTGGCTCAGCGTCCTTTGCTCATTGTAGCCAACAAAACAGCGACTCTAGTCTGCAACTACACATACAATGGGACAGGGAAGGAATTTCGAGCTTCGCTGCACAAAGGAACAGACAGTGCAGTTGAAGTCTGCTTTATTTCATGGAACACGACCAAAACTAGCAGTAATTCAAATAAAGGATTCAACTGCCAGGGGATTCATGATAAGGACAAAGTAATCTTCAGTCTCTGGAATATGAGTGCTGACCAAACTGACATCTACTTCTGCAAAATCGAGGCCATGTATCCACCTCCATATGTGTATAATGAGAAGAGCAACGGGACCGTCATTCATGTGAAAGGTGAGCTGGGAATCTGTAGCCAGTATCCTCCCTGTACACACTCCCTGCATGATGGCTTGAGGCAAAAAAAATAGTTGGGTTGCCTCTTAAAATGAAATTCCTGCTCCTGATGTCTTGAGAAAGACATCTTAAGTGGAAGTATGATATGAGTGATATGAATGGTATGTTGGAACAAGGGGTAAATAAGCAGACAGTAAGGTTTTTGCTTTTAAATTCTTAACGTTTTCTTTGTTCTTTTCCTTAAAGAGACACCCATCCGAACACAAGAACCTCAGTCTGCAATTTCTTATTGGGTTATGGTGGCAGTGACAGGACTTCTTGCTTTCTACAGTACGCTAATAACTGCAGTCTTCATTAACTACTGGGTAAGAAACTACTTTCCTTTCCTCTATGTGCTCTTTGTCCCTAGCTCATCTCTCAGGCTATACTGTCCATATTTACCACAAACTCGCTGATATCTCTCACATTAGGATCACAGTGATTTTCAGCCCAGCCATGTATGCACACCTGTGCTATGCCCCAAAAAAGCTGAAACACCAGATGCTCTCTGGGTGGGCAGCCAGCCTCTGCAATACAGTCCTAAAGCAAACAGAAATGCTGCAGCATTTGTAATGCCCAAACTGGGACACAGCCTCCAGCTGCAGTCAGTTCTCTCTGTTAGGGAAATCTCTCTCTGCAAGCTCTCCTGGCAAACCCCTTTGAGACTGTTCTGATGGAAGAAGCTTCCTACAGTAAAACAATCTTCAGGGAACCCTCAGTTGGCCCAAGACCATCTGCACTGACATCCTGTGCCTATCAGCAATTCCCTCCTGTATCCATGATTTCTGGCAGCTTGATTGCAAGAGAATAGGGATACCAGAGTCTCAGCAGTGTGTTTACCCTAAGAAAGCAGAGACGGTCTTGTGGCTCATTATTTTTGCGTTCCAATCCCTCTGGAGATTTGCCTGGCCCAGGTCACACCCAGCACGCAGCATGCAGCCCTGCTGGAGCAGCGAGTGTGAGGTGTGAGGCCGAGGCAGCAGAACACCACCTTCCCAGACAAGGCTCATCACCATCTCCCAGAGATAATTGCACACTACTTACTCCACGACAGAAAGGCTTGAACTGTGACCACAGAGAGTTCTGTTCCTTGCACTCTGCCTCTCCCCGTATCTTTGTCATTAAATAGTAACTTCCAACGCGTTACGAGGTAGCCTGTATAAAGGGTGCAGTCTCCCTGGCAGGCTGAATGCTGCATGTACACAGAAAACCACTCCCACTGTTAGCTGAAGCTTGAGCTCTGCTAACTCTTTCACAAAAATACACTTGCTCAATATATGTATGTTCCTAAAGGCAAACAATCAAATTGGACGTTGTCATAGAAAACACAAAGGCAGGTTAAGGGGCTCCTCTTAGTGCCTTATTGCAGAAACTAGTAGGAGCACTGAGAGGATTAGAGCAAACAGCTGCTGGTGGCACTGTGCCCCGATGGTACTATCACACATACTATAGCTTCCAATCCATCCTTTACAATCTGAACCATTTTCTCTCTGCTGCTATTTTCGCTTGGTACCCAATGGCTATGCACTGCACTCCTAAGATGTCTGCTCCCCGAAAGGCTGACAAGGCTGCCTGCAATGTGTACTGCTGGCTGCATTGGTTTTCACCTGCTGTTATGCTGCTGGTTGTATTCTCCTGATAACATGTGCTCTGAGCGTGTGGGTACTTAGAGCGCTGCTGAATGTAAATAAGCTGCCTAGAAGACATTGTAGATGTTAAAATGAAGTCCTAAAAATGATACTTGACAGCCATGGAAAGCCTGTTTCACTTGAGATCCTGAAAGCAGCTGAAGATTTGCTGTTTCCTTACAGTTATGCCTTCCCTGGAGGAAATCTTCTTTCCTCTCCAGAAGTAGCTGTATTTCATCCTAGAACAATCCAGAACTCACTCGTGCTAGCAAAATATATTTCTCTCATGTGAAATTATCTCTTTGGTTTTAATAGGTGAATTGAAAATTTTGATATGGAGATAAACACAGAGAAAACTTTTGTATCTAATGATTAAACACACCAACTGCACTGCATAGCTTAAGTAGCACATAATTTCCATTCAACACCTTGCATTTACATAATATTAACATCAAACAGCTTAAACTGTCTCATAGTGATTAACCACCTCACTCTGCATGTACAGCCATTAGATTTTCTCATGCAAACCTCCTCCAGTTCCACAGTATCACATGCATATTGCACTATATGCATATGTATGTATGTATGTAGGAAATTTCAGTTTAAAGGAGATTGTAAGAAAAGGTGTAATCAGAATTAAGGAGAAAGAGTGGCAGCACTTTACCTAGTGCTTGTAAGAAGGCCTTAAGCTATGCAAGAACACTAACCCCATGCACAGCCTGCAGGAAACACAGGCTCAAATTCTGCTGTAGCCACAAACTTCCTCTATGACTATAGGCAAATGATTTCACCTGCCTTCTGCTTACCCTTGTTTCTGAAAGACGTGCCTCCCGTGTCTCACAGGGGCACTATAAGGCAGGGATTCAACATTAGAAATGAGATTCTTAAGGTCCAGTTGAAGAGACAGATAAAAGATTAACATCAGCTCTAGTTCTTTTGCCTCTTGAAGGAGTGTTCAGAACAATACATATGTTATGTGTTCCTGCTGTAAGTAGGAGGCAAGCCAGGAAATACAAGGGCTGCTCTGAAAGTAGTGCCTCCTGTTTTATTATGTTGGCCCACAATGTCAGAGGTGGATGTTGGTGGTATGGCAGTGGAGGTTGAACCTTCCCACCAATGTTCCATTCCATGTTGTTGATGCGTGACAAATGGCAGCAGAGGGGCAGTCTGACCAAATGGGGTCTGACATGAAAGTGCGGATGAAGCAAAGGGGTGGCATTGAATTCCTCTGTGCAGAAAAAATAGCACTTACTGACATTCATCAACATTTGCTGAATATTTATGGAGACCAGTCAGTGGATGTGAGCACAGTGAGCAGGTGGGTGGTGTGTTTCAGCAGTGGTTACAGTGACATGAAAGACAAGCCACATTCTGGACAGCCATGCACAGCTCTTACACCATGAAACAAAGAGCATCTTGATCAGCTCGTCCATGAGCATCAGCAGATTACAACGAGGGAACTATGTACAGAGCTGAATATTGCCTTCAGTGCATTGGAAATGATGGTGGCATCACTGGAATATCGCAAAGCTTGTGCCAGGTGGGTCCCAAGAATGCCTACAAAGGAACGGAATACTGTATGCAAGTTTGTCAGGACTGGCTGAAGGTGACAGTTTCCTGGATCACATCATTATGGTGACGAGATGTGGTGTCACCACTCCGAGCCAGAATCAAAATAGCAGTCCATGAAGTGGTGACATGTGAATTCCTCATCAAAGAAAAAGTTCAAGACGTAGCCCTCAGTGGGTAAAGTGATGTACACTGTTCTTTTGGGATAGGAAAGGGGTGATTCTTTTGGATTTCCTGGAATCCAGACAGATCATTAGCTCTGACTGCTGCATTGCGATGCTGACTAAGCTGAAGGCTCAAACTTGCACAGTCAGGCCAGAGAAGAAGACAACCTCTCTCTTGCAACATGACAACACCAGGCCCCATACCAGTCTGAAGACCATGGAGCACACTGCCAATCTTGCCTGGACTGTCCTACCACACCCACCACATAGTTCTGATTTGGCATCTTGTGACTTTCATCTGCTCAGGCTGATGAAAGATGGATGGCATGGGCAACATTTTCCTAGCAATAACACCATCACAGCAGTTGTGAAACAGTGGGTCACCTCCACTGGAGCAGATTTTTATGAGTGTGGCATGCAGCCTCTCATTTATCGCTGGTGAAAATGCATAGCTAATGGTGGTGACTATGTTGAAAAATGGTGTTTTGTAGCTGAGAATTTGCTCTATCAACTAGTGCTATTGTGATCTTTGTATCTGTTGTAGTTTCCATGGAAATAAATAGGAGGCATTGCTTTTGGAGCAACCTATGTATAGAGCCCGGGCTGATTTTTCTGCTCTTATCCTCTTTTAGTTAAGCCAATTTCTTTTTCCTCCTAATAAATGAGGGCAACCTTTACTGCTTACAGCTGTACTGCTTCTGCTGAGTCATTCCATAGCTGAGAGCTCGTGGTGAGAGAGATCAGTTTGTATCCTTGGTCTGCAGCATTCCTTCACCTTGAGATCTGACATTCTATATCTCTCGGCAGACAAGCTAGGGAATTATATTCAGGTTGGGCAGATTCCATGGATTATTTTATGAGATGATGAGTTACAATTCTTTGTAGCTGTATTCAAACCTGAGACCCAGGGCCAGAACTGCCAGCAGTTAATGTATCTGACAGTAGGGTGAGATGATTTGTTAATTCAAAGAAGAACAAAATCATTATTAACATTTCTCGCATCCAATTAACACTCAAAAGCTCTCTGCTCTCTTCCCTTTCTTTTTTCCCCTTTTTGAATGCTCACTACAGGCAGGACAGGCTAATTACAGAAATGATTTCACACTTCTCTCACCCCTTCTCCCACAGAAAAAAATGAAGAAGAACAGCTACCATCAGAGTAACTACATGAACATGACCCCTCGGCATCCACCTCACCAGAAGAACAAGGGTTACCCATCCTACGCACCAACACGAGACTACACTGCGTATCGCTCCTGGCAGCCGTGACACCCCCCAGCCAAACACCACTATCCTCACGTGCTTCTAGGCAGCCACCCGCTCTTGGACATGGAAGGACAGCCTGTCATTTTCTCATCGTGTTTGTTATGATTGACCATAGGCACCTACACCACAGCAAGTATTGGCTATACTTCAATATTATGCAAAGAGAAAAGGGGAAAAAAAAAAAAAAAGAACATCAAAAAAGAGGGAAAAGTGAAAAAGGCTTGTTTTCCATGACGGCTGAAAACGAGATGTAACTTGTGTTGAGGGGTCTCAGGGGGTGAGAAAGAAGGATGGCATCAGACCTCAGAGCTGGTCTCCTCCTAACACGTGTGGTTTTGTTGAGCTGTTGGGGGAACCAGAACCAGAACTTCTGACCTTTCCCAATAACTGCTGCCTTAGATTTAGCCTGTAATTCCTTTTCCTATACATCTAACCCTCAGAAACCATTGTTGCCGTAACATACGGAAAAATGAAAAAAAAAACAAACCATCCCTCTGAGCCCAGGACACAGTTTGAAGTTCAAGACACACGCTTGAAAGAGATGGAAAAGTCAGCCAGAAGGCATCCAAGCAATTAGGCTACAGCACAAATGGGCTATCAGAACAAACCAAGATTGAAAGAAAGTTACTGAACATTCAACATGTGGGTCCTTAGGTTGGTCGCTTTGTAAGTGTTTATAAAGGGCATTTGAAGTCATGACCATGCTACTCTACAGAGTGAGAAACCAATCCACCTGAAGAAAAAATCAAGACAAGCGGGACTGTGAGAAAAAATTGCTGTCATCATGAAAAGCCCCTATTATTATGTTTGCCTACAGCAAGAGAACACAAAGTCATATGGGAAGCATTAGAAGACACCAAGGTCAGATTTGGAGGAGAGCTTTACCCTCATTTTTGAATTTTTTGTTTCTACTCAAAAGGCACTTCGCTGAGTTCTCCTGAAAATTCATCCACTTCCTCTGGCACCTAGATTGCACCAGAGCTCTCTTAAAATCAGGGCTCAGTTATGAGCAACTAAAGATCACTTGAACATTTTTCCCATAAGCAACCGATGTTCTGTGTGTGAGATGGTCCTCAGGTCCTACCGCTGAGACCATGGCCTGTAACTGCTCGGCTGCCTGCAGGGACTGCTCTGGGCCCTTCAAACTTTGTGCTGACTGAAGGTTACCTTTTTATCTTAAGATGTTCTTCAAGGATGGTCACTGCCGGAGTAGGATGGAATCTTCAACAAAAGCCTGCTTCATTCCTTTAATTAAGCATGTTTACATTAACATCCTAAACTGTAATTGGGGTTGTTCTTAGCATAAAATCCTTTTTCAATCAGAGAAGATGAGATTTTTTTTACAGGGACTACTGAATAAACAATAAAATGAAAAATAAATCCATATTCCCACTTTGAAATAAAATTGGCATTGTTCACCATTTACTTTCCTCCAAATTGGAATGAGAAGATTCTTTCTCTGTTTGAGGGGAGA
The DNA here is from genome assembly GCA_013396635.1 of Penelope pileata. Taxonomy (NCBI): domain Eukaryota; kingdom Metazoa; phylum Chordata; class Aves; order Galliformes; family Cracidae; genus Penelope; species Penelope pileata. The sequence goes on along the minus strand of WBMW01002179.1, from coordinate 727,471 downwards.
TGATGAAAACAGAGATGTGGAAATGTGGCAACAACCTGCTTTGATGTCTTAACCCAAGTAAAACTTTGGCATTTCCAAATTGGAAGTTTTATTTGAGTTCGCTGACCAGGCCCCAAGCCATTCATGCAGAGTCACGTTGCCACAAACCATGCTCCTTGCAGGCACTGCAGCCAGGTGCCTGCTGTCCCGCAGCCAGGTGCAGCTCTGCCGAGGAGGTCCTGGGTGACACTGGGACCAGCCATGCACCCACAGCAGCACAGGCAGGAGAGGCCCAGATGCCCACTGTCAGGAGGCAGTGCTGGGAGCTTGGTACACGACTGCATTTTGGACCCATCAGGCACTGAGAGTGCCCCTTCCCTTGCCTTTGCACTGCAGCCGTGGCAGGAAGGAGCATGTGCAGGGGTGGAGGGGAAGCAGGCAGGCAGGACCCATGCAAGTCCCTGTACAGTCCTGACTTGTCCTTCTTCTCTGGCAGTGGCAGCAGGATGCCAGCACCTCACCACCTCCCTTCGTGCTCCTTGCAGGGAGCAGCAGGCGGGCACAGCTCTCCATCAGGGCACAGCTCTGTCTCGCCTGGCTCCGTGCCATCCAGTGCCCCTGTTGTGCAATGCAACACGAACAAGAGCTCAGATTGTGCTGCGCTGTGAAAAATCACATCTTCCAGTGCAAATGTAAGGTGAGATTGCACATGTGTGCTGAAAACATGAATCAGGGTCAACATTCTTCATTTAAATTGTGTATGTATATTTTTACATGTATCTGTTTCAGATCTATATTCCTTAGAGTTTTATTATATGTTTTGCAATCTCCTTTTAAAATTATTAAATGGATACAGTAAATTAAATTTTGAGTAAATGCAGAGGGCCTGAGGCTAGTCAGAGGAAAGTATTACTTTCTAAAGCAAATGTGGGATAATTTGTTTTCCTTCCCCTAACACTTTTGTAATTTTCATATTTAAAATGTATCAATAGCTCCCAAGACATGATACTGGAAAGTACGACCTGGAACTTCTGGGACAAGTATCAGTTCTATCCACTGACCAAAAGGAAAGGGAGATACAGGGAAACATCCTAAATAAATAAAGAAAAAAATGAGGAGAACCAGGACAGGAAAAGCCTAAGCCCTGTGTTAAAATGGACACTGCCATGATTTTAAAGCGCTGTAGTGACACGATTACAGACTGTTGGAGATGAGATACCAGTAAATACCTTTTATCCACCACTGTGAGGGACCGAGAGAAAGTGTTTGCAGAGAAGCAAGCCAGTTAAGCCTTAAGTCTGGCTCTGCATATGTGGATTAGCATACATGACAAACAGAGCAATCCTAATTTATTCCATCTGGTCTCAGGCAATGAATAACATGCCAGGACAGTCCTGGCTTTCCCTGACCCTGCCTTTGGGGTCTATATGCTGTTTACAGGATGATGTAAAGAGAATCCTCCCTCTGCTGCTGCTCTGAATTGGAAACTGGCCCTCACGGAGGGCAGTGAGAGATCAATAGGGTTTTCTGCCCTGCAGACAGGGCATAATACAAACACAAATATCATCCTGCTGAGCAGTGATTTAATTTTTCATCCTGCTATCCTCCATGTTTGGATCTCAGTGTCAAACGAACATCTGAACTGCAGTCATCGTATCTGAGCAGCAATCAGCACATGTCGCAAGGGGTCAACCAAGGGTTGTGCAGCTCCAGCCCCTGCATGCTGGTTCCTGTTCCGCACGTCTCCAGCGCAGCACAAACCAATGGTCTGGCTGTGCTTCATTTCCAGCAACCAAGCCCTAGGAGCCCCAGGAGATAGCCCGTGCTATCTTGACAAGTATCTTGGACCTTCACTGTAGGGGTTGTCAGGTTTACTGAAGCCAGAAGTCTCTGGTTTGAATCCTCCGAATTCCAATAGCCTCCTATTGAATCAGATGTTTCAAAATGCCTCTTCTTTCTTCTATGGCTATAAACACGACCTCTACATGTCTCTCAAACAATATCACATCTTCCTCCTTTGCATATTATCTCTTTTACTTCCATTTCTATGCCAGATACAGCATTCAGAAACCCATCCAATTTGTTAATCTCTGACACCATTGTGCAACCTTCCACATGCAGCCAAGACTAGTTACTTGCTTCACAGGCTGTCTTGTGTGCCATGTTCCTCTTCGCTGTTGGGTAAGGAGTTGCCATAGGAGATTGGAGCCATGTGGGTTTTGATATGCGCTTGTCTTCTGTTTGAAGGATTTGGAGTCTTTCATCCCTTTGATTTTCCCATCATCTTCAGTTTTTCAGTTGTGCCAAACAGCCACGTGGGAATCCCACACACCACGTGCTTCCTGCACTGCACTCATTTTCTGTACGTTTCATTTCCTGTGCATAGCAGGCTTTTGGCTGTCGCCAAGTTCATTGCACCTGTGTACCTGCCCTGGCAGCAGAAGCAACTTTGACTACTGATGGTATGTTTGATACCAACAACATGGGTACAGAGAGCTTGAGATTTGGGAGCACAGAAGAAAATACTGCAGTGCTAAAGATCAAATCTTTCCACTTTCAGCAAGGCTTTTGCTGTGTGACTGGAAAATAGTTTATTCAAGATGAATCACAGACCAAGACAATTTTGTTAGTCACTCACACTAACCAGAAAACAGGTTAGGGTAATGAGTGCAATGCCAGCTTTGTTATGGTCCAACAAAGAGTGCGAAAGCACTCAAAACAGTGTTAGGCAGTAATCCCTAGCCAAAGTCAGTGTCTGTAAGTGGCTGTGAAAGGGAAACACTACTAGCTGCTTATCTTGATGCAAATGGATTGTTCTTCACAATTAGGAGCTTTTGTTAGAGCATTCAGCCTCAAGGGCATGCAGATAGCCTGATGTGGCCAGTGTGGCTGACAAAGCATCAGGAGGCTGCCAATTTAATACAAACCCATTTGCAAAGAGACAGAAAGTTGAATGGCCTCAAATTCATGATTTTTCTTTCTTTTTTACTGGATCTCCAGGATCAGGACAGTGGTTCTTACTTTTTTCTCCTGTTTATTAATAAAAGCAAAACACAACTCTCTTTTCAGGTCTCGTAAACTGACCGGCAGCACCTTGGTTTTGGGAGTTGGCTCTGTCTGATTTATTTGACTGCTGAAATGACCAGGAGTTTTCAAATGCCACCATTTTTCTAGCCATTATATCATTCTGCAGCCACATCATTCCATTTCCTCACTGGTTTTTTGTTCCTTTAAGGGAACTATTCTGGATCAGGTCAAAATGTTCTCATGAACAACTCTACTTCTTCAGACAGGAAGGATCCCTCCATTACCAGCAAAAACAAAGGAGCAAACAAGCAATTTGTAACAGTACGCTTGTATGGAAATTAACATTGTGGTTTCAATCTAGACCAAATGGCCTTTTTACAAAATCCTTGTGCTCTCAAATAAAGAAGCTGAAGAAATGACATGCTGAAGCTCCTGACAGAAAAGAGACCAGGTTGCCAAATTAGGTGATCAGAAGGAAGCTTTGTCACAGCGGGCGCTGCAGGCCAAGCACAAGTGGCAGCCATCAGCCATCAGCCATCAGCCATCGGCTGGCCTAACTCTGCCTCAGAGCCCAGTGGCACGGTGCGCCCGCGCTGAGCAGCACGCTCGTCTGCACAGGGTGAGGGAATGCAGGAAGTGGCTGCACTGTGCACCCATGCACAGCCACAGAGGGAAGGAGGCAAAGGCTGAGGCCAGGCAGAGGAGGACAGTAGCTCAGTTAATGCCTGACAGCCTGGTCAGTGCCCCATTAAATTAGATCACTCTGTTGTGAGTCAGAATGAACTCATTTTCCTGCTATGCTTGCTGCCTGTGACAGCCCTCAGGCTACTTTAATCTTCAAACACCAGTGGTCAAGATGAGAGCTGGCTTTTTTTTTTTTGCTAGTGAAAATGATGAAGTAGGCTGCTCATGTTTCTTTCTGGGCTTCTTGACCCAGCCAAGTCAAAACTGGCTGGAGAATGGAAACTGCTTCTCTGCATAGCTCCTCAGCTCCTGACGCAGAGTGGCAGGGGCTAAGGTCCAGGGCAGAATGTCAACTCCAGGAGCAATATCCCAGCTAGGTCTTTTTCTTATTAGCAGCATGCTGTAGTAATGCCAACGTTTTCTTTTAACAACGACAGATGAGACTATGAAGACACAGAACTGGGCAGCAAGGGCATAACCACCCTCTCTGCTGCAGGCACACAGGTTTGATGCTAATGTCAAGCCCAGCCTGTGACGGAGAAACCTAGCACTAAGGATGGGAGAAGCAAAAAGGGGTTAATGGAGAAACCACTCTAAAACCACTTCAGTGGAACTCTGGAACAGTCCCTCAGGGAAATCGCAATGAACAAACCAGCTGCAGTACACACTGCACAAAACAGACTTCTGCTTCTCCTTGGCCATAATACTTGAAATAACATTAAAAGCACCCACGTCCTTCTTGCCTCAAGAAGTATGTTTTACAGCACAGGCTGCTCTGCACCACTGCAGAACTAGCAGTGCTGCTGGGGAAAGCCGTGCAGGGTCCTGTGAGCTGGCTTGGGCACACTGTTGCGTCCCAGGAAACTCTTCAGACGAAAGAAGTAAATTATATTCAAAGGGCAGTGGCCAAATAAACCACAGCGGGCTGGAAAGGCAGGACAGCTGAATGGCAGACTGCAGGAACAGCGGAGCTAAGTGACTCCAGGGCTTGTCTCCAGCAGCTAGAGAAAAGCATTAGTTTGGACTGCAGCTCCAGTGAACTTCCAATAAAAGCAGTCCTTGGTAGGATGGAGGTTCTTTGGTTATTTCCTGAGATTGTTTAAATCAAACTAACTATGCATATATACTTGACCAAAAAAAGATCTCTAAAACATCCTTATGTCTGCCTTCTCTCCTTTCTTAACTAAAGGATCTGTTACTTACAAATCGCACATTTCACCTGCAGCAGAAGTTTTATAATCTGTGTTCCTTTCTCGTGACTATTTATTTTTTAATTAAGGCATTTCTGTTGTAGTTCTGCAATCTGATTTCAAACTGCTGAGGCAGAGAGGCAAAATGAGCACCAGGATATAACGAAAGGACATACGTGCGGCAGCTCAGCACTGCATGGCAGTACTGACACACTATGAAAGGCAGCAGGCTCAAAATGAAGATCAAAGAGTCCACAAGTTACATGAGCAACTTGGTCTGTGAGGAAATGTCAGTTAGAAATGAGCAGCACAAAACAGCTCTGTTTTCCTATTGCTGTGGCTTTGCTTGGTGACGATGACACACAAAGATTAAGTCTAACAGCATGAACTCCAGTTGTTTATCTCCTTTATTATCATCGCCAGTAAGTGCAGGAGATGTGTGGGTGTCACCTGCAAAAAAAGAAGTTGCATTTCTGAGAGAAAAACATCTGCAGATCAGAGAAGACAAATGGTCTTGTTTAATTCATGCATATCCAGTTTCCTTCCCGTCACTAATCTGCAGCACTGACTTCAGTCTCCTGGATTTCTCTAGCTTTACTACACTGGGAGAGAGTTCACAAGAGCGAGAGACAGAGGGACTTGAGCAACATCAGGAGCCCGGACCGGCTGCAGATCATCAAGGTCATTTGCAAATCACTAAGATAGCCTGGCTCCCACGGCATGGAATTTGATTTTTCCTCCCCTCCCTTCCCTTCTGCTGATCTATGGGGATTTGCAATAAGAAAAGCTATCTGCTGTGCAATCAATTTACAGAAGAACATTTTGTTCAGGATGCTACTGAGGGCTGCTAGCAGAAACTGGAAGCCCTGGGTCACCACCCATGGTATGAATGTAAGCAACTGTGTAGAACATGTAGAAGATGTGGTTCTTCTGGGCTTGCATGCTTGTGTCTGTGACAGAGTAAATCTCTACACACAGTTAAATGCTGCTAGCTGCATACATGGTGTGAAAAATTACTAATTTAAGAAAGGTTAAAGAAAAGGCATCTCCTGCACTGGAACTACTGAGAGATACTTCATGTATGAAGATGAACATGCAAACAACTACACAAACACAGATATGTTTCCATCTTTTCTCTCCATCAATACATTATTTGTTGAAAAAATAATGATAACTCACAGTGAGTATAAGCGACATCAAGCACTGTATGCTCATTGGGTCTAAGACATCTCTAGATAATGACGTTTGACTTAGCCATGTGCTGACTTGCTGGGGTCGACTCGCCAGCCTCTGAGACACAAGAGGTACGAGAAACCTGAACAAAAATTAGTTCAGAGTAACTGTATTTAAAAAGAAGAATTTTTCCCTGCCTCCAAAGTTGCTATAATTTGCTCTAGCCCTGGATTTGAGATATACTGAGAAGACTCTCCCTTTTAGCACTAAGCAGAGTGAAAACACTGACATCCATCCAGTTTCAACTGAGTGGATTCCTTGTGGCTCTGCTCCAGCTTTTCATCAAGCAAAAGGGCATTTTACATTCTCGTGCCCCCACTACAGCCCAAGCAAACCAAAGACCTGACTAATTCTTCTCGCCCAAGTGCAAAATATGACATTCACGTGCCCCACTAAACAGACCTCTTTACAAAAATTAAACTCACTTTTTCTTGATAGCTGCCATAATGAATGCTTGGTCAATAATTATTAATTCCTTGATCTTGCAAACAACAACTTCCTGCGTCCGTTTACAAAGGAGAGGAATCCAACTGATGTTAATACGATTAGTCGGGTGAGAAAGTTGCACAACTGCGCAACTTGCTGTGGGAGTGTCTTCTTTCCTCATGTAAATGCTCGTTTGCAATCTGAGTCAACAAACTGATGTTTAGCACTTCTGGCTGGAGAACAGCACAAGAAATATGTTAGAACCAAAGACCCATGAAATTTGAGGCACTGATTAGTCCAGTGTTGCCCCTGGTTGAATGGAATGAGCACTACTGTCTGAGTATCATTTTCAGATTGTTAGGAGCAAGTTCATGCTGTAATCCCTCTGGGTTTCAGATCTCAGATGCATAGACTGCAAAAACACAGCAAACTACAAAGGGATCCAAGGCAGAGGGAAAACTAGAGGGGAGCAACTGGATTAACCTTCTGAAGGCAAATAGTGATTGCACTGGGAACGGAAAACCAAGAGACCGTGGAACGGATGTTGCGGGTGTTGGAAGGACTGCCACTGTAGTTACTGCACATCCGTGGGTGACTCATCCCCACTGCGAATGCCTGCTTGCACTCAGGTGTCCCTCCTCTCTCTGCTGGAGCCAGTGGGCTTACCCTGCCTGGCTCCTCCATGCTGCCTCTCTGCTAGGTTATCATCTGCAAACACTTGGACTGGTGTTATGTTGGGCTAGAAGCAGTACATGTGCACAAACCATCCTTGTGACAGCATAGCAGAGATGTGCCAGTCCCTGCTTGAGGAATTTTATATGAAAGGAAAAAAAAAAAGAAATTAAGGGGGAAGCAGAGGCAGGGTGGTCTTCAAGCATGTGTGAAGCTCAGCAGCTGTGAGGTCAGAAAGCAGATCTGGGCCTCTTCACAGCGCTTGTGAACTCTGCCTACTGCACCACACCAAGCCAGAACTCACAACATGTGTGTGTGCGTCTTGTGGGGCCACCAGCCCCGCAGGAACAGGAGGAACTAGTGATTTGAGCCAGGAAATGCCCAGCCTGGTCACAGCTGCTGTTTCACTTCTACATTTCTGCCACAGCCCGGACCTTGGAGCTGGGCTTTCCAGGTACCAGCTGCAGAGCACAATGATGCTTTAAACAGTCCATGCTCTTCTCCTGTCCTCGCACCACAAGAAACAGCCAGCGTGTGTCCGTGTGTCCTGCATGGCTTTGCCTGCTTCTCAGGAACAAAAGGACCCAATCCATCTGATCACTTGTAGGGTTGTTTTGTTGTGTTTTTGCTTTTCTCAGTGAGTTTGTCTGTGGTCACAGAGTTGTCCATCTCTCATACACCATCCATAACCCAAGCAGCCTCCTAACATTTGTGGACAGAGGATTACAACATTTGATTACCAGAAAATGAAGTTGGGAGAGAGATGGCTTATCTGCTGCTGTGGGAGTGAAGAAGTAAGGAGGCATGGCAGTACACTGTGGTAAGGGAGTAGGGCAAACTGAAGGCAGCAGAAAGCCAAAGGTCCACTGGGCTGGATTGTTGTGAAGATCATCTGCCCCCATCACCCTTCAGGAAAGATCAGGAATATCCATCATTTCAGAGCAAGGAGGCAAGTGAAGGTGACGTGTCTGGACTGAGAGCAGGTACAGACTAACTCACACTTTTTACTCCTCACAGATTAGCAGGGTAGGGACAGAGGATCCCAGGCATACACTCCCTTTCTAAACCATAGAACTTGCTTTGCATACCAAGATTACATTGGTCTGCAATTTATTCCTGCACAAATCACAAGCATGCTATAGCATAGCAAGAGTAAAAACATGTGACCAAAACATTAAAAAATGTATACTGCTATGTATATATTGTAGTAAAAATGACAGTGATAACTTTAGAAGGTATTATATCAGATCCTTGGTCCATTTCTCAGAAAATGTCAGCACTGAAAGCCATGGAAAAGAAAGTATTAGCAAAACAAATGCGAAGTTGCAGGGACTTGGACAGAAACAAATATATGTTCTTGTTTTCTTTCTTCCACATATTTCAATTCCTTTCTGATGGGCCTTGTATTAGTACTTAGAACATACCTGGCTGTCACACTTTGGTATTACCAGAGTTTACTTTTCACTTTATCACTTACTTATATGGCTACACAAGTCATCATCAAATGATAGACAAGAAAGCAGGATCAAGAGAGCTCTGTAAATGGTATCTCTTATTTCACAACCCAGAAAACACAGGTAATCCCTCCACACTGCATTCAAGCACTGTGCTGCTCTGAAGCACTTGCACAGAGGGAGAGGATTGCTGATGCTTGACTCAACAAATCTGCAGTGTCACAGTACTGGGGATGATATAAGGAGGAGGAACAGAGTGAGTTTCAAGCACACATACACAAGCCAGAAGACAAATGAGTGTATCATCTCAGAGGCAAGAAGATGTTTTATGGTTCTCTAAAAGCCTCCCCCCAAAAGTAGCACATATCAAAAATGCTTATTGCTCATGTGGAAGATGTGCATATGGTTGGGAGGGGGTTAACATATACACATGTAGTCAGTTCCATTAATATGTTTCTTTTACAGTCATGGCAGCATCTTTTTGCTAGTTCCCCAGCCTTGCCCAGTATAAGGTCTCCTTGCACAAATAGTCCACACTGCTCTCAGTCACTTCTGGTTGTCTTATTCTCTGGTTGGCAAAGTAGGGTCCTTTCTAATGGCAAAAACACGCATGAGGAAACTTGCTATTTGAATGCATCAATCAGCCTTCTTACAACTACATCCTACTACCTTTCTAGCCTCATCCTGGGGGACCTAGAGCTCTTGAGGCTTTTTACATGCATTTTGCATCAGAGCATGAGCATACAGACTTACGCTCCATCTGGCAATGGTATCTTGTTTCCAACAAACCTAGCTACTTCAAATGAAGATATAAAGCCTTCATGATACACTAGCTTGCCCTGAAAGAAATGTGTTTCTCTCATTAGCTAGCAATCATCTCATGGCCTTTAACAGGAGCTTTGAGAATTTATCTTTATAAGTTCCATTTTTCTGTAACTGCAGACATTGTGATCACAAGTATGCACTTACATTACAGTAATATTCAAAGATGTATTTTTGCACACGGTACAAGCTGAAAAGTGATATTCCATGTCCTGAGGAGTTTAAAGGGCAAAAGTAAAACAGATGAGGTCTGAGTGACTGGGAAATAGAATGCAAGAAAATGTAAGGAATTGTAATGTGATTGGAATGTGTGGCCGTTTGCTTTGAAACTGGGTGTATAACCAAGCAAAAAGGAACAAAAAGAAATGAATATATATTATTACCACCTTTTGGGCTCAGCTGACTTTATTTTCAGTCAAACACCAGTTTAATGCTTGAGAAAAAGGAAAACATTCTACATCACTCAGCTACACAACACTGAACTGTCTGTCGTGACTGTATAGGATTTATGCTAGTGCAAGAGCGTGAAATCTGGTCGTGCATCCATCTTTTTTTTTTTTTTTTTTTTCATAACAGTATATATAACCTACTGTAGACAGGAATCTGAAAAGAAGTGTCTCAAATTTCTGGCTAAGTGGTTGAACAGTCACTCTCTTCCTGGGTACTGACACTTTCATTAACTTCCCCTCTCCTTCCATGCAACACTCTTAAAGAGTTTTGGTATGAAATTGTTGGATGCATGTGAGGGAGAGATTTCTTTGCACTGAAAGGGAGAGGTGATCCATTTTCCTCTCCTCACAAGATCTGGTGCCTTCGCCTGCCAGCATGTGACTCCAGTGTAGAACTTGTATTTTATGCCTCACCCTGACCTTGATTGCAGCACTGTATCCACTTCATTCATTAACTGCAACAGTCTTCTTTATCGCAAGCTGTAAAAGGGGAGTAATAAACCTAATGGCATTATGTACTGTAGTCTCCAGCTCATGTTGTTATTCATTCTCTCAAAGCAGACACTGCTCAGGAGAAGGGACTGCTGCTTAATTAACCTCCTTCTGCAAGGAGGAAGCCTTGGCAATTGGATCAGGTTAATTTAGATTTCAACAGTGATGTTCTGTTAACAAAAAGCTTTTATTTCAAAGGAACACTCCCTTCCTTGGATCAAAACAAATTTGTCATCTACAGCCCATTGGCCTTGTTACAGCTGTGCTTGCAAATATTGACTGAGAGGATAGGCAGATTGGCTATGGCTACGCTGAACGAAAGCTGAAGTACCGTGCCCTTTTTGCAACATCAGCATGTGTTGATTGTTTGGCAAATACTGAATCTCCCTGATAACACTAGCTGTAGAAAGGGATGCCTCTGTATTACAGCAGGAATCTCATTCCCCAGGGAAATAATATGGCAACTCATGAGTTAGTTTGAAAAGCTCTCCAAGAGCAGCGTCTTCTCGACGTGCATGGATAGAACAGCCATGTGAAGAAGAGTTCCTTCAAGACCTCAGAAGAAATTCAGCCATCCACATGGCAACAACCTTGTTCCTGAGAACGCTGAAAGTGTCATTGTGAAGAGTGAAACACACAAAGAACATCTGCATCTTCAAAGCAACCTTCTGTTACAAAGCAAAGAAGGACAAGAAAATCTTCAAGGGATCAGACACTGAAGCAACAAAACCACAAATCAATATGGGATCCCTATCCCACAGAGACAAGTACCTGAAAGTGATTTAAGTAAGTCCTCCCAGCAGACCAATTGAGGCACTATAAGGCTGAAATATATATGCCACATAAATAATCAATTAAGTTTTCAGGACATGGATTTTTTTAAAAGCCTTTGAATTTTCCATATACTTTCAGAGAGCCCCATATGATGCCAAAAAGTTGGATCATCTTATCTTTTCCTTACTGAATAAAGGAAACCACTTTGCAAAATGTTTGCAGATGCTCTTACTTGAAAAGTATTTCAGGAGACAGCTTGAATCTTTCATCTAAATGGAGGGCCTGACTGTCAACCTTTTATTTCTTTCACATGGCAAGGATGGAGAGAAAGGAGGGATAATCATTTTGATTAGAAGGAAGTAGAAGTTTCTCCAGTATGTCAAAGCTAAAATGGCATTCCTTAACTGTGTAAAATCTGTTTCCTTTTCCAGAGAGCTGTTTTAGGTTATGAAGAATTAAATTATCAATACGGAGTAACTCCAATGCTGCAGAAGAAAAGGCCATGAGATCTTTTCAGTGGTGTTCATGTGTAAGCAGTGTGATTTATCTGAAAACCATACTGAATTATGTGATTAGAAAGTGTGAAAAAACAAAGGCAGCCTGCAGTGAGAAAATGAGATTCTGTGCAGAATTCATCTGCCAGCAAAGCAGTTAAAAAGATGGACTTCTTAGAACAGCAGTGATTGTCATTTTTGCATGACATTCAGTGGGCTATGATTTCCCCACATGAAGCTCACTCACCACAGCACCCAGTGAAGGCCATTCGATGATCATCCTGTAACATTTTCAAGAGTTAGCCCTAGTTTAATCCTGAGCTGAGGTATTTAATGGGTAGGAAAGAGAGAAAGGTCTTACTCTTCACACAGAGACAATGGGACTGAAAGACAGTTGTGTGTTTTTTATTTCCTGAAAGTGTGTTTCTCAGAAGGTTTGTGGGCATGTATCTCCCTCCTCTGGTGCACAATAAAGTAACACCCTGGTGGAAGAAATTGGTTTGTTGTGGCAAAAAATGAAAACTGGAAAAGAGTCCTCAGTGAAGTAGCACAAATACATAATAAATCTACATGGGAAATACTGTATTCCTTTTGTTTTCCATTTTCTGTCATCATAAAACATAACTATTACAGTGGTCTTCTACTTCTGGTCACCTTGTATTCGTGAATATTTTGTCCTAGAAGTAGCTCAGTCCATCTTGATGTCAAATGAAACCAGAATTCTCCACAATACTTGATACAGCATCTCTCACATGCCTCTATGATTTTTTTTTTTTAATATCTGCCAGGAAGGTATTTCTGGTTTCTTGGTTCTGCCACTCTGTTGGATTATTAATCTGTGATTAACTATGCACACAGTTCTGTATCTGGGCAAGTATTTAACCTCAGTATGTAAGCCCCAGTTTACAGCAGAAATTCTTGTGACAAATTGTGGGTGCCAGAATCATGTTCCTGTTCTCTCCTCCTGTGCATTAATTTATTTTTGTGTGTATATGGAGATCCTTGATAATGTTACTATGTAGACAATAGGCATGTGCATGTCAGGTTTTCTGCACATTTGTGACTCATCTTTCTTCTTGCTTTGAATTCGGAAAACCATGATATGTACTCCCATGAAAGAAATTCAAAGAACTGATGAAACTGGCTATGTACGTACTTTGTGGGTATGTACATTCCTTAACTGTTTTCCTGGTATTAACACAAAAGGGTATTTGTAAGAAGCTACTAGTTAATCATATTCTGAGTTTTGCATTTTTACTGTCTTTCATCATTAAACATCTTCAAGTAACTTGACGGAAGCTAATGGCATAAACTTATATGCACTTGCCGTTGTTTTCTCACAGGCAAGCTTCAAGCCTGTGACTGGCCCATTGCTGCCCATATCACCTGCAGCAGAGCTAGGCCCTGGAGCTAGATGGCTGTGCGTAGTCTCACCACTATAGAGTATTAAAACGGCTTCCGTGAAACACATGATCAAAATAACAAGCAATGACTTTCTGAAATAGCTCTTTTCATAGGAGTTGCACCTTAGCTAAGCCAGATGACAGAATTTTGCCTGTTATTAAATACGGAGGCTGGATCTTCTCTGAATACGTTATTTTGCTCCTACTAAATTGATCCCAGGATCTCTATGCATATCAGAATTATGCAGAGACTTTCCACCATTTTACTAGTTGCTTTGTTTACTCAAAAAAAAAAAAAGGCATTGTTGTAAGTTTTCAGTTTGTATAGTTAATAACGTGTATTTCAGATATTATATCTAGCTCTATAAATACTAACTACAGTGAGTTAACAGTCATGGCTTATGACAGAGAGCCTAAAGATATGGGATTTATCTCTTATAACTTCAGACATCTCCAGTGAACAGATGATTTGTCTGCTGATTTGAAAGGGGCTCTAGAAAACAACCTGAGATGCAGACATCCACGTTGGCTAGCAGCCTGCCTTGGGCAGTTCCCAGGGAAAAGTGTCCCCATCTCTTGAGTTCCACTCTACCTTCTGTGTGGTTCATCTTCTGAGCTGGCTGTTCTGCCAGAAATCCTAAGTGAACTAAGCCACTTGCATGGCTACCAAAGGCCTAGTCCACAACACCAGGTGGAGAAGAAGACTGATCTGAACAGGGAACAGCAAGATATCACATTGACATCCATACGTCCTTCCAGTACCTACAGGGGGCCTACAAGAAATCTAGAGAGTGACTCTTTAATAGGGAGTGCAATCATAGGACAAGGGGTAATGGCTTTAAACTAAAAGAGGGTCTTTTTACATTAGATAGAAAAAAGAAAATCTTTACTGTGAGGGTAGTGAGGTGCTGGCACAGGCTGCCCAGAGAAGCTGTGGATGCCCCATCCCTGGAGGCATTCGAGGCCAGGCTGGTTGGGGCCCTGGACAGCCTGGTCTATTGGGAGGTGTCTCTGTCAACAGCAAGGAGGCTGGGGCTAGATTGTCTTTAAGGTCCCTTCCAACCCAAACTATTCTATGGTTCTATGTAGAGGAAATGATAGTTTCTCATAGTGGGTAGAAAACTGCTTGCTGCTCCTCCAAGTGCTGCGGTGACCTCCAGGCCCCACTGATGAAAGTAGTGGGACCTTTGCTATACAACCGAGGAAGCTCAAAGGGAGAGTTCCTGACTTCCATCACCCAGACCTGGATATCAGCCAAGTGCTTGCAGAGTGTTGAGTGAGTCTTGTCTAAGCCAGACTGGTCAAGACAGTGCAGAAAATCACATTAGAGGGGCAATGTTTCCAGTGCAGGCTTCTTCATTCTTTGTCATGGTTAAGGGAGCTATCTTCAAAGGAGGCACTGTTCCCTGCTTCTCTTCTACCCTCATCCGGATAAATCCATCTTGTTCAACAGCTTCAAAAGAAACTGCTATTTTAAGAATAGAAATGTCTCACCTCCTTTTGCAATTTTAAATGATTCTAACACTGGTTTGTCCATTTGCCAGACTAACAAGAGACAAAAACAAAACAACAACAAAAAACCAAACCCAATATATCATTATAGCATAAAGAGAAGGCATTAACTCAAATGTACTTTAAGCCAGGAAAGCTAGTCAGCACCTCAATGAAGATTTCCTGCAGGATGCTCCATCATCTAACCACTGCAGCCACTCCCCCTGTTACAATGGGTGTGTATGTTTAACATGACTCTTCACTACACCTAGCAGCCAGTTCTGTGAGCATTTACACAGGCAAGTATTTTAAAATTTTGAGACATTAGAATGATGCTTCTAGAGAGACTGATTCTGTCCTAACCATTCATTGCCACCTCATCACACAAGAACTACAGCCAGAGCTTGCTGTGCTGCAAATGATGATGCTTTGACCCCTCTCGCTAACATCAGGCGCTGTGTCCTGATCCACAGCACTGCCAGCAATGGGGCTGGCTCTCTGTCCATGCCATGAACCCACAGCAAGAAGATCCTGACACCGCTCCTCCCACAGGCTGGGCTCACAACTTTCAAAGGCTTCACAGAGGAAGATGAATGTAAACTACAGAGGCTGCATTCAAGCCCTTGGGGAAGAACAACTCTGTGGCTTGAGTGCTTGCTAAGAGAAAATGAATGAAAAGGCTTCATTGTGGCCAGAGCTTCACAGAAGCAGACAGCTGCCAAGGAGCTATTTAGCTCAAATAGCCTCACAAAATGCCCTGTCTCTGTATCACAACTGCTCAGCTAACCATTCAGTTGTACAATAACTCACACAGGGTCACCCGGGGGCTGGAGGCAGTCTGCTGCTCACCTGCGTGGATTCCCAGCTGCCCTCTAACTGCTGCAACACAGGTATGGGAGGTGCTGCCTGAAGTAACAATGTCTCTCAGAGGGAAAGGCAAAAGGGACAGCTCAGCTCTATCTACTTTTTCAATTTTCATTTGGCTTTACAGAAATTCAGCTTTTCCCTTGAACGCAGGGAGATTCTAATCCTCAGAGCTTCGATCATCTCGGGTAGAAATGTTATCCACCCCAGCACTCACGGGTGACTTGATGATGTTGGAAAAACAGATGAAAACTGGACTATTTGGGTGATGACTCAGCAGTGTTCCAAGTGGAGATTTTTCGTTGGTCTGTTACTAATTATGGTAGAGAGGATGTGTGCTTAAAAGTCAGACACCAGGCTTTTGCATGCAAAGGCTGAGTAGCACATAAATGACAGCTAGAAATTGATACAGGGTAGACATGATTTTGGTTAAAAACATACATACACACAGCCTCAACCCAAGCCCTCACAATAACAAAAAATATTAAGCTTCTACACATGGGTATCCTTTAAGCTATAAAAAGATTAAATAAAACAGAAGGAACAAAACGAATCAAGAATTAAAAGGAACATCTAATAATGAGAGGGGAAATAAGGAAATACGGAATACGATCCTGAAATACAATGCTCAGCAATGCCCTTCTTGCTCTCAGAACAAAATGGGAGCCACCTTTTTAAATAGATAACCACGTGTGCCCCATGCCTAGAAATTAATTTGCTTTGGTAACTATGACAAAAGCATGCAAGGCAGAGTGTTTTTAAAGGACTGAAATTACATGAAAGAAAATGTGCAAGACATTTCCCTGCCTTAGAACTTGTAGAGGCTGTACTGCACTTCAGTGCTGTCCCCAGATTAAAACATGATTCATTCTTGCACAGGAGCTTTTGAGTCATGGATATTAGGCAAGAAGTGCTCCTGTGTGGTGGAAGAGGTCACGTTTCTCTTCTCCAAGCCCTCCAGCCAGCAGATTCAGCATGCTCCTACTTGCTCTAGGCTGCGCCGATGGCAAAGCACTGGGCATCAGCAGCACCCAAGCTGCACAGAGCCACGGCACGCTCCCGCTTCCTTTTGTTGCTCCATGGCCTCAGCGTGGGGGAGGCTGCAGCAGGTGCTTCCTGAGCACCCACGCACCCAGGGCTGCTGGTGTGCCCCTGTGGGCTGTTTCAGAATGCTCCCTCTGCCCTTACAGGTGTGCCCAGAGGGACCTGGAAGCCCCTCACAGATTTTAGGATGCAGTTTGCCTCAGCTTTGGGCCGTGCACCTAGCTGCACTGCTGCAAGGAGAGGCAGTTCTGGAGTTGGAAGCCGTGCATCTCTGCTGGCAAACCTCCTCCTGCAGAAACTGCCACACGTGCTGGGCTGTGCCTCTTTGTTCAGTGTGGGCAGCTTGTAACTCAGCCCAGGGAAACCGCATGGGAAAAGGAGTTTGGAGGTGCTGCTCCTGCTGACGTCCTGTCTGGCCTCTCCCCAGGGTCCCCAGGAATGTGATGCATTTCTGAAAGCACTAAATGCTCTTGCAAGCAGCAGCTTTCTGGGCTGAGTAGCAGAGGTCTTGTTGGGACAGTACCCACATGAGAGGATGTGAGGAGGGAGGAAAAGATCAGGGGCATGTCTGATGATCCTTTCTGTGAACGCAAAATGAGGGAACTGGTGGCATCAGGAGGTTCTCCACAGCTCTTCTAACGCAGTCACTCCATAGTGCTTGCTTGGCTGACAGCAAAGCCTAAGGGCACAAAACCCAGGAATGAGTTTTGCTTGATCTGCTCAACTGTTCCTGGTTTAAACCTGCGCTTCCTCACTTCAACCTGTGCAAGCCAACCTGCAACTCCATTCCAGGAGAAAAGGAGACACTCCCCACACTGCCCTTTAGCTCCCGAATGACTGATAAGCTGTGGGGTTCTCTTCCCACACTGACGCCTTCAGCCCCATGACAGACAGCTCAGGGGCATGACAACAGTGGCATTGAGCACTGCATGGTGATGATGAAAAATTCCCTGGCAGCAGAATTAGGAGAAGAGTGCTGCACTGCCTGAGCAGTGAGAATGAACGTGGAGGACTGGGTCTGTTCGGCTCTGGTCCCCGTGACACCTGACAGTGCGTCTCCCCCTGGCCTGCAGCACCTGGCACAGCGTGCCTCCTGTGCTCTGCCTGGGGTGACATGAGTCCCTGCACCAGACCTCGGGGACAATGGGCCTGTCACCTGCAGGAGGGCAGCGAGCTTTCAGCTGTGGTTGGCTTGGTGCAACTGCGAGCAGTATGGAGGACAGGAGACGGGGAGCACATTCCTTCCAGAGGACGTGATCAGGGCACTCCGCTGGGCCACTCACCATTCACATAAAACCCAGCAGCGCTGATGATGGTATGAAAGGAAAGAGTTGGCTCACGGGTGTTTCAGTTGCCCTCAGTGTTTTGTCATCCCCGCCAGGGTGCAGCGCTGCTGGTTCTGAGAATGCAGCGTGCCAAGTGACATTTGGCTGCGGTGGAGCTGTTTCACAGCCACGCTTCGTGCAAACCCACAGCTCTCACACAGAACAGGGGGAGGGCTTGCGAGAAATGAATTCTTCAGGAAGGCATGGCAGATGCTTTTCTAAGAATATACCGCATGACAACACATAACTCTCTTGCCAAAGGGGAGAGGCATAAGGATCTGTACTGCCCTCCCCTGCCCTGCCTGGACTGATGAGAACAGCAGTGGCTACTCGATTTTTACTTGCTTTTAAGTTAATTTTTCTTTGCTATCCATTTATAACAGAGTTTTACTTAATTGACTATACTTAGATATTTTTTTGAGAAAGTTGAATTTAGAGAAATTCAGCTGAGACTCACCCCCTCACACACAGTACTTTATCTCTCCTCACATATTGGGCAGGCAAGCTACTGCTGTCAGCAACTCTCTTTCCATACGACAGCAGCACCCACAGACCTATTTACAAATGCTAGATTCAAAGATTACTAAACCTGGCCCAAAGGCAGTGGTGAAGATGACCAGACTATGCCTACGAAATATGTGTATGTGGGTGTATTTAAGGATGAGGGAGGGGAAAAGCTAGTGATGCTTCTAAGCTCTGAAGCCCACTCTTTAATGTAAGAGGTATGTTCTTCCTAGAAGGAGAGAATCTTGTGAGTTATTTATAAAGCCTGAGGGTGCCAAACCCCAGTGTTACAGGAACATCTGCTCAGGAAGCTTGCAAAATAAGTTCCCTCTGCACCATTCCCCTGTGGCTAAATCTCATTTTGGACTGTATGACTATCTGTATAACTGTCTGTTAGTAACAGAAATAGGTGCATGAACAGTCCTGGGAAAAGCCTGTGGCGTCCAAAACTGCATGGCTGCATCCAAACAGCTAAACCAGAGCTGGTACTGGAATGTCCTTGCTCAGGATGTGTGGGGAGCTTTGGTGAGGGCACCTGCTGGCTCACCCAGCTGGGGTGAATGGATCCTGCGTGGAACTTCACAAATGGCTCCCTCCCTGCCATCAGCCCTGGCAGAGCCTCACTGCTCTGCTGCTCTTGGTGTGGACAGCAAGCTGGTAGCTAAAACTAGAACTATGAATTTAAATACCACTAAGGCACAGCTGCTAGACAACATGTTTGGGTGCAAACAGAGTATTCCTGAAGTCCAGAGCCATTCATTCTAGAGCAAGCACCTTACGGCAAACACCCAAAGCAGTGCCTGCTGCTCACACAGGCATGTAGCAGGGTTCCTTGCATCTCTCTCATTCCCATGGCTGCAAATGATCCAGCAGGGTATACCTTATAACCACAGAGAACTGCAGTGAAACCTTTGGAGAGCTCAGCCCAGCTTTAACCCAATCACATTCATCTGCCATGCCCATCTCTCTGGAATAACCCATGCAGATCTGCCTCTGGAAGACAATCCCCTGTCCAAATTCAGTATCGCTGATATTTCCCACAGTGATTGTTCAGTCAGCCCCACCTGCAGCCCTTTCTATCACAGTAAATGTGGCATCTTCTTAGAGTTTCCTACTGCAGTCATTGCTTGAGGCCTTGGATTAAATCTGAAGTTCCACACCAGGCAACTGTGCAGAAATAAATGTCAATTTCAAAGATTCATTCCATTGATTTATTCCCTGAGCTGTCACCATTCACACATCCCAGCTGTATCTCAGGTCACACGTTTAGGATTTAATTACTTCACTATACATTAAGTATACTATATATGTTGTGCTGAAGAGTCAAGACTCAGAATGATTTAAACACAAAAGAAATGTAGGTGATTGAAGTGAGAGACATGAGGAATACTCTAGCTCTGGCTTGACTGTCAGGAGACTTTTCTTGCATGTAGTCTTTTAGCCCATATTTCCATGTTCTGCTTTACCTGCTCTCAGTCAGCATTGCCAAGAAAAGGCAGTGCCATGCAGTCTGATCCTGGCCTCCAGCTGCCCACCCAGGCATCGTGTAGTGTCTTTTCCTTCTGATCACACTAAGAAATACAGTGAAACTCCACAAGTTTACTAGATTAAAAGACAGCAGCTTTGGCCTGCTTGAGAGAAACGCGGAGGTGGGAGGGCAACAGGCACTTTGGCTTAGCAGGCAACAAGCGATCCCTGGCAGCAGCACACCTAACAGTTGGACTCGCTGCAGGCCAGACCTCCCCTCCCAGCGTACGAGGCTGCTGTCACAATGGGAATCTTTTAGCGGCTCAAAAGCTGCACAGCAGTACCTACACTGCTACACCAAACCTGTGCCCACAACGTAACAGCAGAGGTGGCCCTCGTGTTGGCAAACAGCACGGCTCCCTGAGGAGAACCTCATCTCAGAGGCTCCTGCTCGCCAATGCAAATTAGAGCTGCCACCAGCCTGCAGCTATAGGGCACAAGGACAAACTTTCAGCCACGTGTTTAGCAGAAGCCAAGCCACATGAAACGTGATTTCCCACTAAGAGATGTTGATTGAGCATGTTGATTGACCAGGCTCCACAATATCCCTGAAATGAGCACAAACAGCTTAGAAGATAAGATGCAAGCCTTCCTCTTGTGTACTACGCAAGGAGCTCTTAGTGGCATTGGGATTAAAGAACAGATGTGTCCTTGATAAAAAATACCTTGTTATCTGCCCTCTTTTTCCTTCTAAATGGATGCTGGTCCCTTTAGGCAGCCATTCCTGTAGAAAACTTCCAGCTATCTAAGTGGACAAATGGCCAACAATCATGGAGATGACTATGATAGGAGCACAAATGCTAGCTGTGGCCTTTATGACACTTGCTGTTAAACCAGGTTCCTGAGCAACAAAACACCTGAAGAAACTCTGTGTGCTTGATTGAGATAACAAAGATCCCAAACAGCAGCATCTGCAGGTTAACTAAAAATGTAGTTAGTCCCTGAAAGCACACAGCAAATGGATTGCCATGTGCACTGTGCACACGTGGTCGCTGTCTGCTTCAGCGCGAAGAGAAGGATGGGAGCGCTGCGGGGAGCACCATGCTCACTGGGGCAGCCAGGACAGCACACGTGGGAGCTGCTGGCATCAGCTAGGAGAGCAGGAAAGAAAGGCCAATGCTTGTGTGAACTGCAAGCAGCAATACTAAAAGAAAGAGACAGGTGTGTTCCTCTGTATGGTCAGCTGAAGGGCCTGATAGTACATGGGTGAATGAGGACAAGGTCCTGCTTTAGGGAGGCTGCTGGGAAGGGAGAGACTGTGATTCACTTCAGGACGGAGCTGGTTGACTGTGAGGAGGAGGCTGGCAGCCCTCGCTTCCCACCACATCTGCTCATGCAGCACCTGCAGTCAGAGTACAGAGAAGTGGAAACCAAGAGAGCAGAGTGGCTGCAAGAAAAGGGAGGGAACAAAGCTTCCTCCTTTTTTCCCTCTGCTTCTGGCCCCTCAGTCAGAGCAGCCAGCTCTCATTTCCGCTGTGTTGCTCCGTGTCTCCCTGGAGGCCCACCTGGGAGGCCAGGCCTCTGGCAGGAGAGCCCCTTCCTGCCAGTGCCAAGTGGGAACGCCCATCCTGCTTGACATCCTGACAACTACGGCCTCTAGGCCAAGCCCCCCATCCCTGGCCCTGCACTGCCCATGGGCCTGTGCTGCCCGTGGCCCCGCACACCAGCTCGCCCGGCTCCCAGCACAGGGCCCCAGCTGCAGTGCTGCTGCCCTGCCACAGGCCCTCCCTGCTGATGCTGCTGGAGCGGTGGCGAGTTTTACCAGCGGCCTTGTGAGAAAATTCGTGTAATGTTTTTGCCCTCCTGGCTGCATTTGCCTCACAGGATGGCAGTATTTGATATCTTGAAAGATAAAGAATGTTTTATTGTAAGCAAAGGAAAAACAGAGATTGATGGTGTCATTTCGGGGGGGAAATGAGCTGAAAAGCACAAACAAGGCAAAAGTCTGAATATCAGATTAGTGAGGAGGGCTGCAGCGTGCAAGTGAAGAAGCATTGAGTCACGTTGCGAGCTTGTACCATAAATGGATCTACACCTATTTCCCAGAAGGTGATTAGTTTGCATAATTGAGAAGTTTTATGAAGGGTGTTCATTGGAACTCGATGAATAATTAATTTTTTTGTGTTTCGTTGGCAAATTTGGAAAGTTAAGAGGACTCATTTCAATCAGACCGAAAGGAAAAAAAATTGATATTTTTGTGAATTGAAAAGTAAAACAAGTAATAATTTGAAGGTTTCAAATGAGACATTTGTTCCTAAAAAAAAATTTAATGCTTCATTTTGATGGTGGCTATTCAAATATTGTTTAAATATTTAAAAAAACAGGGTTTTTTGAAAGAAAACATTCATTTGAACAAGAAAATTCAAAGCATTTAATTTGAAAAAATGTTAAGAACTATTCCATTGGAAATTCTGACACGTGTGTTCTTTTTTTCTTGAAATTAAAGAATTTGATAGTACAGGCTGAAGTCCTGAAATATTTTACTACCTCCTGTTCTGAATTTTTGGTTGCAGTAGTTCTTTGCAAAAACAAAACTCCTTCCCAGGCTCCACAGTTCACTGTGCAAATCCAGACTTCTTGAGACTCCAGAATGTGGAAGCTCCACATGCCCTTGTGCAGTCCAGCCCCTTAGTGTCCCAGGAACTCAGCAAAGCATTAATTAGTGACTACAAAGTCACCTGAATATAGACCGAAATTATAGCTACACTCTTCAAAGCCTGCATTTGCCAGCTCAGTATATTCTGACCTAATACACAGCCAAGTATTAAATAGCTTGCAAATGAAATTATTCTGTTTCAGGATCCAGTATCAATAAAGCAACAGCAAAGGCACTCATATCACTCGAAGTTAAATTCCTTCAAGACAGGAATGAGCACTGCTGCCTTTTTGTATCTGTTGAAGGAATGGAGGAAAGGGAATGGAGGTAGACTGAGTCCTGCCCAATCCCTGTAGGCCCAAGAGAGATGCAGAGATACAGAGGTGCCACTTATTTCCAACGAATTTTGGCATCTGGCAATAATCAACAAACTACAGGCTGATATATCTATACCAGTGCAATTGCATTCATTCTAGAGGTAGTAATACTGCAGCAATGCCACTTACAAGACTGGAAGAAAAAATTGTTGATGCATTCAGGTCCTTAAAGTAATGAGAACCGAGTTTTCTACTTAACACTTTTTCTTTTACAAAACTTAAGTTGGTTGCTGACATTTGAAGATCACAAAAAGTAGGTTAATATGATGGCCATTTAAATGAGCAAACATAGCAAAAAAACTTAGGAAGTGAAACTTTCTCAAGAAAGCTCTGTTTAACTGCAGTTGCTCTTGCTGCAAAGGGTTCCCTTCACATTTTTTCTCATTTCACCTAGCACTAGTTCTAGGCAAAACAAGACAAATATGATATTCCGCCAATGTGTAAGGCATCTTTATTTTCTTTGCAACACAGCTGATGATTTTAAAATGAAAAATGTTGTTGTTGGGGGCTAGAAAAAACTTTAGGAAAAGATATGTATGCATTTTCTCAAAAAAATTTCCCCTTTCTTCAAAATAGCAAAATTCAAAACATTTCCCCCCATTTTTGCATAGGACTTGATTTTCATTGGGCCCCATCCAACACATTTGTTTTCTTTGTATGCACTAGATATAATCTCATTGCTATCTGAAAGAAAACTTCCCCAAGTGGTGGGTTACCCACAAGCCCATCCTCCTTTTTAGCCCTGTTTCATAAACTCTTCTCCCTGTAGAAACTACTTGGCAAATCTCCTTGATTCTCTCCTTCTTCCCTAGCACCCACAGCAACCAAACTACCCACTGCCATACTTCCTGGTATCTGCCATACCTGTGGCCATAACTTTCAGAACTCTTTTGGATGCTGGATCTGAGTTTAAAAATGTAGGATTTCCTAGCTGGGTTTGCAGGTGATTATAGTGGGAGAAGGCAGCTGGAGCTGTGAAGAAGCACATTATTTGGATGCTCTGAGAAATATGATTGTCTAAGAATACGAGGAAACATAAAGCTTGCAGTGAGTGGCAATATGTCAGTAAGCAGGTGTAGTAGGAAACAGCTTCTGAACAGAGAGGTAAAGGCTTGCCAGCTTTTTCAAACTATCAGTTTTGCTAAAGAATGACTAAGCCTCTCCTTGCATGTCTGGCCTCCCTGACATTTCAGGTTTTTGTTTTCATACTTAGCCCTAGTGTGGACTTCAAGAAAGCAGAATTGCTAAGTCCTAGAAATGTGGTTTTAAGCACTTTGTAAACTAGTGAAGACTACAGAAGTTTGAGTGATAACTAATGCAAGGGTAAGATTTTGTACGTGAGACCAGATTCTGTGGTGAAGAGTGGGCTGAACAACAAATCCTGCAGCTGATAAATTTTGGAAGTCACAGGACGTGCTTTTAGTTCACTGACTCACATCTCTCAGTGCTTGGCTACAGCATCCCACTTGCAGAGAGGTCTTGGTTACAGGATGACAACTTTTTTGACAACTGCTACATTTCAAAAACAGGAAGACTCTTGAAAAGTCTGGGATTTATTCTAAAATTCTCATCCAGAAATTCCTTATCTCTGTTTTCCAGAGCCTCCAGCCTATTATTTAACACATATTCTAATACAAACTTGCAAGTCTTGCACACATCACTGTAAACCTTCAGTAATGAGTGATGGTCTATGAAGCAAAGGCAAACATATCAAGCATATCACTTCCATACATCGGGGCATCATCCCTGCAGATCTTAGACGTAATTCCCAGGAACGGGTTCTCTGACAAGTTCTGAGTAAACGATCCATAAAAAAGACACTATTCATTCCATGGTTTTTGTAGATAAAACTGCAAGAATTGAGGCAAGGAAAAGGTATGGGAAGCAGAAAAGCAGTGGCAAGGTTAGAGCAAACAAGGATTCTGAAGCACCAGAAAGTGCTCTCCATCCCTCAGTGCTGTGTTTCCATGCCACCTTGCCCTGTCATGTAAAGTTTAAAGAGCATTATTGAAGGGGATGCAGGTGGTACACTATTTGGACTTTACTGAAATATATATTTTTATTTGTAATTGGCTTCTGGGCAGGTTTTGTCTGTGAATATGCTTTATATTTCTCCTCAAAATATCTTTTTCCTCTCTTGGCATTCTCATTTCCCTATTTCCACCTCATCAACAGCCCTTTGAGACTTCCACGCAGAAGCTGTTTCCCTAAGGTGTCAGACTTTGACTGGGGAACAAAGATTATCTTAATTATTCTCTTGTTGTTAATTGAACTCCACTGAGCACTATCTCCTTTATGTAAACTTCTTTCACTGCTTCCATTGATAAATGTTAAATGTAAAGGTTTAATTCCAGGTTTTCCAGGAGTCCTGCTTTGGTCTCATGGTTTGAAATGTCATAACAATTAAAAAAAAAAAAAAAACGAAAAAAAAAACCCAAAACAAAACAGGGAATAATTAGTCCTATGAAAACTGAAAGCAGATCCTAAGGTATATACTACAGGGTGAATTACACATATCTTCTGTACCCTTTAAAATATTTCTTAGGTATCTCATTTTTGAGGAGAACAGCGCTGACTGACGAGCCTACTAACAAGAGAGTTGTGGTGCTCTGCTTTGGAAAGCTTTCCTTAAAAGCAAATCCTTAAACATCTGCCAAGCTACTTCAGGGTCTGTGTTCAAATTCCTCCTAAAATCTCTCCCTTGCCACAACCCCCTGCAGGAAACTGGAGAAGAATAAAGAAGGTGATGTGTAAAGGCTTTTTGCTTACGTTACTTCCCAGTCCTGTCTCTTGGTTTCCTCTTACTTCTGTCTTTCCATACAGTCTTAGAGCTGCCATTTTGACTGCAAGCTGTATTTGGCATGGGAAGAGGGCAACAAATTTGCACTTACCAATGGGCAATCACTTGCCCTTACAAATGACCTGCAGCAAATCCAACCAGGGAAGAGATACAAGGCAGACCTTCGAGGATGACAGAATTGTTATCATGGAAAGCTGGGAGGTGATTTTCTCTCTGTGTTAGGTAAGTATGGACGTCCTGAAATTCAGGAAAGACTGTTGCATGTAATTAACTTCACAGGAGGGGAAACAAAGCCTTTAAGAAGGAAGTACCAGCAATTGCAGGACAAAAAAAAAGAACTCACACAGCCACCCACACCTCAAATCCCTCTGGCCAGTCAACTGGTCAGCAAAAGTGCACAAGAAATCTCACGTGCCTTGAGAGGCACCAGCAGGAGAACTCCTTAGTTAGTGCTGTCCTTGCTTCTGCTTGTCCCTGCTGAGGCTGGACAGAGGGCATGGGTTTAGGTCTAGAGAACAGCATCTGCAAATCCAGGTTAGGAGCTGACAGAAAGGCCACCATTCTGTGAGATTTAACAGCCAGTGGTTTGGTGATGTGAGTTGTGGTTCTTTCAGGAACCAAGACCGATCCCCCAAACTCGGTCATATCTAGGGCTTTACTTACACTAACCAGGTTTTAGTCCTTTAATGGTAATGAAGCAATATTTTTCCAGTCACTGTGTTATTTCCTTTTCTCTTTATCTATTATTTTGTAGAAAAGATTTTTTTCTTCAGCCATGCCACTTAGAGGTCTGGATTTTTTTTTTTTCAAATGACAATGCACTTCAAAACCCCAATAGGTTTGTGGCAAACTAACATGGTAAAAACGTGAACTGTTTAACATAGTAAGACATGACCTCACATTCTGAGTTTAACAAAATATCCTGAAACCAGATACTTATGCAAATGATAAGCTTTTCTTCTCTCCATTACATCTCAAGCAATTCATGAAGAACTTTTTTTTAAGTTCCTGTCACAGAAGAAAAAAAAAAAAGCAGTGTGAAACAACTTTTTCTTTAAAGCGTGAAAATAAATTTGTGAATAATATTTTGCAATGGGAATTCTGACAGGGTGTCCACAGAATAATTGCCCTAACAAGTATTCAATGAAGAAAAGCAATTCAGATCACTAAAATGTGAACCACTAATCCAAAATGATGAAGCAGCTTACCTGGTTATTTAATTTAACAGCAGTATGACTAATCACAGTAGTGTAGGCCAGTGTTCAGAGCAAATTCATGTCATTCTCTGTGCTAAGCTGTGAGGCCAGCTGATTGCTCAGTTAAGAATGGAGCTTAGCTCTGCAAAGCCCTCAGTCCCCTCCACTGCTCTGACTCTTTGCTATGGAAGCATGTGTAGAGCAAAAAGGTTTCCCCTGACCTGGGATTAATATCACCTCCAGGAACAAAGAGAAGAGTACTATAACATAAGTATGTGCATTAAAGGAAAGATTTGTCTTACACTGAGATCTTGGGCAAGGCAAGTACAAACCATAGGCTATTGGAGCTGGCCTGAGGCATATCCTTCCTAAAAGACCTGAATCTCCAAGTCAAAGGAAAGGATCTTTGACCCACTCCCTTGCCCTGACCCTAGGCCAGGTGCCAGGTCCCAGTTATGGTGAAAGGGTGGTAGAAAAAAAGTTTGAAAGATGAAGTCAGGGTGGGAAGATATCAGACTGCACAGATAAGAAGAACTAATAACTAGCTTAGACAGATCATTTGGCTGTAACCCACAAAGCCTGCGTACTATACAGAGAAGGTAGACCGAGAAGAACTCCAGAGACTCTTCATCAGCTGATGGGTTCATCAGCTGAAGAGGAGCACAACAGAGAGAAACGGCCTCCCTGGCCACTCCTGTGGATCTCATTCTGGGGGAAACTCATTCAGTTACCAAGACCTTGTTCCATGCCATAACTGAGCTTGGAAGGACAGGAACAGTGGAGGAGAGATTTTATTTGAAACAAAAAATCTATTTTGCTGCATCATCTATCTAGTATCTGCATATGTTAACTCAAGATCCAAAGCCTGATTAGCAAGAAGAGAGAACACTATAGAAAGGTGCTCAGTATCCATTGGAAGAGGGATGCACTGGGGTCACCTCAGATTGCCCTGGCCGTGAAGAGACAGACAACTTCAAGAAACTCCACAGGAAGACATACTGTGTCTTAGAAGGGCAGTCATCATAACATGAGGCTTTTAAGGAGAAACAAGAGTAAAGAGTGAGAAGTGTCAGATCTGAAAAGACACCCTGAGAATGAAGCTGCCTAGAAACAAGATGGGTAACAATGGAAATAACGTTTTCCAGAGCAGCCTCAATTGCTGGGCGGACCAGCACTGGAGTGCTTCCCATCTCACCGGCTATGTACCATACTGTGGTGATGTGGGGCAGTGAGCACAGAGTTTTACATGGCAATCCTTTGTAAATGTTTAGCGGTTAATTGCACCACCAATCTGCAGTCTCAGTCAATTACCAGGAGATTACACTATGGTTGATGAGGCTCTAACGCATCATTTGTTCAACTGCATACAAAGCCCAAGCCAAAGAGATATAGAGGACAGGTAATATGGTTGCTACTCTGGATTTCAAAATGTCAGGCATAACCTGTTAATTTCATTCCATAAATCTCACTGATATTCTGGTGCATTATATTGCAATAGCATTTATTTAATATTAAAGTTACTAATAAAATTGTTTTAAGCTTGTATAAGCAGTAATACAATATGGGCCTGACTCATTATTTGGGTTTAGCTTTTCGATTTTCGTATTTTTATTTATCATCAGTTCTGTTTTGAATGCTGGGTGAAATCAAAGTGGCTGTGAATCTGTCATTACAAGCAATTGTTGCATCACCTAAATATGGAAGCAGTCAATTTATTTATATCATTATGCATTTATGTGATCAAGTATTTATCCTGTATCTTTGGATTGAACAGGCTACTGTTCAAGAACTAATGCTATCAATTTTTCTTTGTTAATGTGTAAATGATGAAGCATCTTGTAAAAGAATTTCTCAAAGTAGAGGGGAAAAGAAAGAATTACGACCTTCAGTGTTACTTCATTTTTATGAAGTTCTTTAGGCAATGATTCATGGATGTGACAGTCTGTCACATAAGAAAGTACAATGATTTTCAGACCTTACGTGACTTCTAAAAGGCCAATGGGTGAAAACTGTTTAACTGTGATTTGAAATGAGGCAGGTTCTCTAAGCAGAGAGAGCAATAATCAAAGCTCCTGTAGTGTTTTTCATCTGTTGATCTCAACGTACTTGGACAGTAAAATCTGTAGGTAAAGTACTGTACAGATGTGGAAGTCATTAGCTATAATCCTGGACTGATAATTTTTTCTTGGAAGCACAAAAGAGGCTGGGTCATGCTTCGAGTCACGTTGTTAATATGAAAAGATGAAGGACTGCATTTGTAATCAGCATTTTGAAGGGGACAGGAGTTTTTAAACACCAAAAGCACTAATGTTAAAGGAAGCAAAGAAATTAGGGGTGAAGGGAAGTCCTCCATAAAAAGGCTAGCTTGTACTGATTCATTGTGTCACATTAGGCAGAAGCACAGCTCTTTGTGTGTCGTCCTAGTGGAAAATAACTGATGATTGCAAAAATTTTAAACATTATAGTTGTGTCTAAAAGCAGGCAGCACCAAAGGGCCTGAACTGCTCTATTGGATGATTACCTTTCCTCCCCCAATTCTTAAAGCAGAATGGATGGCAGTTTCAGATTGAATATATATTTTCCATTTGCTGAATAGTTGTTTTTGTTCATGCTGTTTGAGGTTAACTGTGCACGTACTAATCAAACCCACTACTTCCTTTCTCGTAAAACCAAAACAAAGCTTTATATTACTTTCAGGTACAGCTATATAAATACACACTGACTCTGTGTGGGTTCAAACATTTCGAAGATTCAGTATCCTGAAAGGCGTTACCTTTTTTTCCAGTCCTTCTGAGAGTTCCAGTTTGTCTTGAAGTCTGAAGGCTTCAGATACCTTCAGCTCCTTCAGCATCTGTTCCAGCACAGGAATGCTCTCAGTATTGGTCATCGTGGGCTTCCTCTGCACAGCCACTGCCATTGCCGAAGGTGGGTAGATGAAGGTAGCTGGGGGTGTCTACATTTTCTCAGTTTCATATCTTTGAAGGATGGGGACTGGACACAAGAGGGAGAGGGAGATGACATGGGACCTCTCCATAGGACAGTCTGGGAACAAGGTCTGGGGCTTTGAGAGGTGTCTGGAAAACCAGATACAGACTTTAGAGCAGACGCATCTGCAGAGAGGCTGGGCAGGATTCAGAGTAGCTCAAGAAGGAAGAAATATTTTGACAAACCATGCCTTGTGAGTGAAGTCGGCAGCTGACAAGGTGGAAATAGAGGTTTGAATGGATAGAGAGATTTTACTCCTTTCCTTCCCAAATTCTTGCACTGCAGAACTGAAGAAGATAAGCTCTGTCCAGAAATTGACTGATTTAATATGAAATTGAGCAAATAATACTGAGTCCTCACAGCTTATTAAAGCAAAAATCAGTGCATTCCATAGCATTAAGGGATAGAGTACAGCGGTTGTAAAAATCAGCCAGTGGGGATATACATGGTGCACTAGTTTCTCCTTAAGATTTGTAATTATTTTTTGCAGTATGTTTATCAATACTTGCTGTGTGTTGCTATACTGTGGTTTAGGATATATGCTGTTGCTATACAGTGGCTTGTGAATAGCTGGATCAAAAAATCAGGAACAAAAAAAATGCAAGCAGGGTTTCTATTCTGTTTTACTGTTACTGTAATGGTTCTGTTCTATGTTCCATACAAGATGTCAATCTGTTTAATTCTAAATAGCACTATGGTTATTTCTACTAAGTAGAAAATATAGTTTAAATTACTAATTTTAAATTTCAAATTTCATCTTTAACATCTGAAGTCTACTTTTTGGGGGTTTTTTGTACATCTAAATTTTGTGTTAAGAGGGAAACTGAAGCTTTCAGGTCACTGCTCCAGTAAGTGGTCAAGTTATCTATTATTTGGGGCACAAGTAATTGCTGAGATTTCTGATATCATTTGTGGTAGTGAAAGTATGTCAGTATATTCTAGTAGATTAATGCAGTCTCTATGTGAATTGTGGTCTCGAAGGGATTTTTTTGGAAGGATTTAGCAGCATTTCTAGGAGTTACCCATGGATGACAGGAGGTGGTAGGACTCCCTTCCTATTCTTCAGGTTTCAAGAAAAATATTACATGACTGTAGATCATTTCTTGACATTTCATTTACCATCATGCTCTTTGCTTCCTTACAGTAATGGAAGTGACACAGCCAGCAATAGTGCTGGCCAACAGGCAAGGAGTAGCCAGCTTGGTGTGTAAATACAAGCACATTGGGAATGCAAAGGAAATTCGAGTGACTCTGCTTAAACAGACAGGTCACAAGTACACCGAGATTTGTGCTTCAACCTACACAACAGAATTTAAAATGTTCAGTGTGGAAGAGGTCATTCAGTGCCATGTTAGCCCGAGCCGAAACAACGTGACCCTCACCCTCACAGGCCTGCAAGCTAACGATACCGGTCTTTATGTCTGCAAGATGGAGCGGATGTACCCTCCACCCTACTTTATGAACAAGGGAAATGGGACACAACTCTATGTCATTGGTAAGTCAGGAAGCTTTCCAGTATTGTGATATTCCCAACTTACGGGTGTTGCTGTATGTCTCAAAGATCTTCAAAGTGCTGTGTGTAGGAAGTGAGGTTGAATACTGATTCAGGCTTTGACAATTATGCTCTTATTCCATTGTTGTCTCCCTTTAGACACCTAAAGCAGGTGTATTCATAGGCATGCAATATATTTAGCAATGTATCAGTGTTTGACAGCATAAGCAATACCATATAGTGTACATGTTGTGTCCAGGAAGTTAAGTATGTCAGCGCAGACAATGCAAAGAGCAAGGTGCATGTTTTTCTGCAGATTATGACAATTTTTGTTGGAGTTCGAGTGGACAGGGTGGTATCCTGGGATAGCACATGCTAGAGAATCAGTGTGGAGGTTAATCTTTGACTCCAGAGGCTTCCTTATGATGCTTATGTGTGATATGTGTTGTGATACATTTTAGATCCAGAACCTTGTCCAGACACTGACATATATCTCTGGGTATTGGGAGCTACTGCCTCAGGATTCTTTCTTTATAGTATCATCATTTCAGCCATTGTCGTGGGCAAAGCGGTAAGTCCCATCACCTCAGCCCCATCCTGCCAACAACAACCCTTTGTGTGCCAAGGACAACGAGAAAGACATGAGAACAGGAAAGAATGTTGGGAACAAATGCACTGGGATGCTCTGGCTCCCTTTTACAAGTGCAATGCTGTACTGTTGCAATAATGCAAAATGAGAACTTGCTGGGCCTGCCATTTAAAGTTGCTTATGGCTCAGTTGTATTGCCAGAGTACGAGAAAACAGTCAGCTTATATCAGCTGGACTGATCCTTGGCTTAGGATTGGATGCTTAGAACAGGCAGGAATCTTGGATGCTTCTGGTATCAAAGCCAACAGCCTTCAGGTGTACTCTGATTTCACAGGGCTGATTCACACAAATTCCCAGGATTTGGTTTTTCCTTTCCTCACTATCTACCTATGTTCAAATATCTGCATAAGACAAAAGCATGAGAAATGTAAATCTGGTTTGCTTCTTTCAGTGGGGGGTCTGGAGTGCTCATGGTCTGTTAGAAATAAAACTAATGCCAAAGCAAAAACTCAAGTAGTATCCCAGTCCCATATTTTTCAATTGACCCTTGTTTCCAGAAATTAAATGAAACAGTCAGGTGTCAACACTGAGCCAACACTGGACTCTGTAACAAGAGCACCTTCAAAGTGGCAGTTGAATGGCAGGACTCTATCTTTTCTTAAACGGACTCTGTAACTCCTGATTCTCCCTCAAATACTCTTAATGGATATTCTACAAAGAGAGGTGACAGGGAAAGATGTCTAGTATATGTTCTACTCAGTAAAAGCAGTACACCTATCACTTTTCTCTAAAATGTGCTAGTCAAAGATTATGCTGTGATCACTTGTTTATTTTCCTGTCTTTGTATATTTTACAGATACAGAGAAGACAACGTCTCACTACTGGGGTCTATGTGAAAATGCCTTCTGAAAAGCTAGAGAAAAAAGTGATTCCATTTCATATCACTGTTAATTGAAACAAGGAGAGAGAGAGAGCTTGTTTCCTAGTTGAGATGGAGAATCTGCTAATTGACTCAAGACAAAGAAATAAAATTAATTGTCTTATAACAAAGGTGTATGGGAAAGAGAGAAAATATTCTTTGTAACTTCTATGGTTTGGAGGAGAATAAATAGTTTATGCATTAATATTTCGAGATTAACCCTGCCACATAGAAATGGCTGCTAGGCCATTGATTCTTTGAGTTGTATTGTACCAATATGTAGTCTATATATATATACATATATATGTATAGCATTAAGAGCTATTGCTATTGCAGCCAACCATCTTATAGTCAAATTGTGCCATGTCTACTGATCAGCTGAAATCCAAACACTATTAAGACAGAGGCTGGTGTGTCATTGCAAGGCTAATCCTACAGGTCTGAGGGGAAGAGGCAGAAGAGCATGCTAATGCACAATGGAATGTTGACTTGTTTCCATGCGGTGTTATTTATTGGTTCAATTTCTTGCATTAGTGCTCTCTGCTTCCACAGAGGCATCACTGTAGGCTGGCACTCATGATACTGCTGCTCTAAAAGCCTCATCTCAGCCCTTCTCTGGCATTGTGTCCCAGCAGTGCTGTACCGGAGTTAACACTGATGATATCTGAGCCAGTGCTGACAGCGTGGTTGGAGAGAAAGGCTGCCCAGCAGGAGACCTAGGCTGTTGCTGGGAGGATGTTCCAGCTCTGCTGGGGCCTGAGTTTTACAAATGCTAAATTAGCATCTATCCAAAAGGCAGAAATATGTTACTGTGTTTAACTGAGTCTATTTTCCATGAAAATACCAACAGTATATAATCTTGTTTATTAGTTATGTACCATTCAATAAAAATGTTGAAGCTTTGCCCAAATTCATTTCTTATGCACCATTCTCAGAAGCAACAGGAAGTGGCTAGATGTTAGAAAGCAGCGATGACAAGGTGAACCTTTCCCCTCTGACCCTGTGTTTTGCCCTTCTGAGGGAGCTTGTGTTCTCACGGCAACACTTACTTTCTCAGCTCTCCTCCTCAGATGTCACCATTAAAATCTGCCAAGTCTTCTATTTGTCTAGTTAGAGCTTCTGTGATGTGGTTCAGAGATGCTACCGGACACCCTTATACTTCCAGCAAACTGACTTACACGCAAAAGGTATCTGTATCAACTTTGGCAGCATGTCCTGTACCTGTTTATACAAAAACCTAGTTCTAGTTTCAAATCCTGTTTTCTTTGCACCTCTTTGACACTCACTAAGTTCTACCTGAAAAAGAAAGCTTCTGGAGCTTAAAAACCATTTGAGCCTCCTCAGATGCTACCTACATTTTTAACTCTTTGCTATTAACATTTCACCTTACAACCCTAGAACATGGCAGTATGCATCTCTGTAAAACAGCTGTGAACACATCTTCTTGGCTCCATAACTGTGCAACCAAATCCCCCCAGCCCACTGTGCCATGTTCCTGCAGTGGCAGCAGAACACCAAACCTCATTGCTCTTCTGGTTAGCTTTTCCCTTCTTCCCCCTTCACCTTGCACCAGATCTCACTGTACAAACAAATATTCACATTCTCAGTGTACCACCAACTCAAATGTTTGCAGATGCCAACTGCTTTCTCAGCATTGACCTACAATTGTAACACATAAAGTAAAAGTAGTATCCGGTGACATATTGTTTTTCTGAAGGTGTTTTATTATTCTGACATCAGTCTGGGATTTTCTCCCCAATTTTCCACTGAACTGGTATTTTGGGGATTAAAAATGCTCAAAGATCACACGGCTGACCTCACCGCAAAATGAACAAATCACATCCTATTCAAGTGCAGCCTGCTAAGAGAAATGTCTTTTGTGACTGGCAAAAGTAGTTTTGACCCACACATCCACTTGTTTGAGCTGTAAAATATTCCAGTAAATTTACTCTGGCAAAACAAGAATAATTATTTGAGGCATTTTTTAATTTCCACTACAGGAAGTAATAGCTCAGATATTTCCTACATTGTGTGTCATTCCTGATCAGGAATGAACTGTTCCTTCTTTTTCTCTCCTTTGACAATTTCTATACGCTGGACCCAAGTGCTTCCTTTTCTTAAGCAATCTAAAAGCAACTCAAGTAAATGATTTTCTAAGTTTGCCCCTTCTATGTGAAGGGATACTTTGGGCCTTTATCAACAATCTCATGACATCTGGGCACAGCTGGCCATGAATCTGTGTCACCACAGAATCCATGTACATTCCAATTCACATTCATTGCTGGCAAGCTGACCATAGTTAGGCCTTCTGCGTCCAATGGGATTAATCCCTTTCAGTACAACAGCATTTCTCTGAGACATTCAGCCCATAAGGATCAGTGGAGAATTCTGACCTAAACAAACTACCAGCTGCTAAATTACTCAAATAGCAAAGATTACGAGACACCTGAGCAGAAACAATTATCTCGTATACGGCAATAGTAGTTATTTTGTTTTTGCTCCTTGTAAGCGACCAGTGAGAAACTTGACTCAACAACGTGGGCTAGAGAGGGAAGGTCAGGGAGCAGATTGGGTCCTGTGGAGACAGGGCAGCAAGCTGTTCTACCCGCTTCAGCTTACTGAGGAGGGGGTTGCATGACTTTGCAGAAAACTCCCGCATCTTCTGGAACCCCGAGTTGGGCAGATACAGGGGAGCTGCTACCCCGAGGGCGGTCTCTGATCATCTGGACAGAACACACATGTTCTGCCTCACTCGACCCGCCACCCACAGATGAAAACCCCAGCTCAAGACTACGCTGGATCTGAGGATGTGGTGAAAATCTGTCTCTTTCACTTTTACTTTCATTTTCTCTTACCTTTTTCCTTTCCTCTAGATCTCTTTCATCCATTTTCTTTACTAGCCATTGCCTAAATTTGCCTATAAGTAAGATGCCTTTGCCAAAGTGCCTGTTTATTCGTAATAATTCTTCTTGTTATTGTTAGGATGTTGCCCAATTTTGACTCAAATTTGTGGACCACTTGTGGTCATTGAAGTAAATAAATTTCTTGTATTGTTCCTCTGAGTCGCTGTCCGACTCCATCACTCCCGCAACCCCTGCCGACCAGGGAGTGTCTTATTCAGGGGGATATCAAATATTCACCTTCCTCACAACCCACTGAGTGGGACGAGACACTCCTGCACTTAAGTAATTCCTGGTATGATGTTTACACAATACAATTAATTATTGTGTTGAAAATGACTTTGCTCAAATACTCCGGCTGTTCTGAAAATTTCTTCATTCTCAGTAGCTTTCAACCAAAACTTTTTCCAACATTCTCTTATTTTTCAGTCTTGAATTTTCTCTGATTCTCCTTACCACAGTAGCAACCATTCCTGAGCTAAGTGATACTAAGCATGCATTACCATTTTTGTTCTAAGCCAGGTTCTCATTTTGAATATTCTGGCAGAGTAAGAGGTGCACTCCAATCAGCAAATGTAGCAATGAAGACCAAAGTGGGATTTCAGTTCAGATTCTATTGACAATAACACTCTCATACTTTATATCTGGTACTACAGAGATGAGTGGAGCTTAAGTGCCTGCAAAGATGTTATTTTTGCCTATACTCATATAGTCCATACAGCAGCTAGCTCTGAAGAGCGTAGAGCTCAGACCTCAGGGAATTTCCACTCCCCCGATGCCCTGTGCTGCCCTTTAGGACTCTGAGCTCCGTGCTTTTCCCTAACACTTGGGAGAGTATCCTGCCACAATCAGCACTCAAAAAAATTGACATATGCAAGTTAGATAAGTTTTTTTCTCAGATTACAGCAGTACCAATATGAAGGGTGTGTACTTGGTTACTGAACATCCCAGGAAATGCAATAATATGGAAATGTTATTCTCTGGGAGGAATGTGGAAAACAGAGGCCAAAGGATTTAGTCTCAGAAGAATCTGGGGCTCATTAGAATAGGAAGTTTAAAAACAAACCAAAATACCTTACCTGAGCAGCCAAACAATGAGACTACGCTGCTTGGTGAGGTTCAGGAAGAGTTTCTTTGATGTTTCTTCTACCCAGACAGAAGATATGTCAGCCTGTTTGAGAAACAGAAACAGTTGAGTTTCTGGCTGCATCTGTGTGGGCATTCACATGTATACTTGTCTGCATCAAAGAAAATGGCATATGCATACACATCGATATTCTACTTTCATTTTTATCTGATTTTTAACTGAACCATTTCTCCTTGCCATTTTCAATTATATGTGTCCTAGCTGATGCATAAAAACATGACAACAGTCTTTCACTTGGCTATTCTATGAACAGGCAATGAGTGGTCTATCTTTAGCATTAGAGATTTTCCTGTGAAATATCCAGGTTCTCCACTCTTCGGAGGAATATGTGAATCCGAACTTACTACTTTGTTATGCCTTGAGATCTATACGGAAAATTCAGTCATCCTGTTTTCCACAGATCCTTACAAAATTAAAAAAAAAAAAAACACAAGGATCCTCAGGCCCTCTAGCTCAGACTAGACCTCTTCCTATTCTTCCTAACCTGAATTTTTCTCAAGATACACTTGGGCCTAATTCCTGTATTTTTTCAATAACAAACACTTCCATTGGCTAGGTAACTCCTATCTAGTTTAATACAATTCTTGTCTGAGTAATGACTTTAAGCTTTGCAGCTCCAAAGAATATGAGTATTTGTGTGAAGAGTTGAAGTGAGGTTTGGAGGCAACATTCATTGAAGACTGGTTTCTTCCTTTTTCTAGAGAAAAGCTGTTGCTGGGGAGAGAGCCCTGAAAAAAAAAACACAAAATAAAATAAAAAAAAGAATCCGTCTTCCCCATGATGGGAACAATCTGAACCATGATTAAAGAGCTCTGCCTCTAAAAGGAGAGACATAAATAGGAATCAGATGATGTAGCCAAGAGTTACGTCATGAAACCCAAACCAAAGAAAGCTGGTGTACAGCAGATGGTTTTATGCATTGTTAAAAACAATTTATTCTTGACATTTGTAAACTGCATGCTTGCTTGAACTCATAAATTGTACTTTGAGCTAGTTCCTCTCATAGCTACACTGTGAGGCCTCTACATTCCCTGGGAGTGTAGTGTAATATTGAGTGCAGGCTTGTGGATGGAGAGGTAAAGGGAGTGGGAGTGGGGGGTGGGGTGGGAGGAAAAGATTAAATTCAGACACATTTTGAGTTGTAGAGAAAGATGAAAGAATCACAAATACATAGCACCATACTCTGTTGATTCTACAAATTCCTGAGCAGTTGTGCATGATTATTCCCGTACTTCTACGTACAGATACTCAGCATTTATGTGACTTTGTTATCATTTTGTTTGAATGTTTTGTGTGATAACAGTCTTATATAATGGTACTTTTATATTGCGTACCAAAGAAGAATGTTGAGGAACTGTGGCATGTTTGAAGAAGTTAACAGTTACTGATTTAAGACCTTAGTAAGTCGGGGCAGAAGGGTAGCAAAAATTGTCCCTGAAAGTAGTTTAAAATTTTCTGTTGCTTGCTAAAAGACAGGGCAAGGAAGAGTTCAAGTAGGTGATGAAACTTCATTTGGAATCATTAATTAATCCTGTTGAAGTGACATGGCAGATATTTCCATTATTATTAGCTATTCAAAATNCCTTTCCTTTTTCCTTTCCCTTGCTTTCCTTTTTCCTTTCCTTTGCTTTCCTTTGCTTTCCACCTTTAAAATGGAGATTTCTTTCAATTTCCAAAGTCAGCTGTCTTAACCACAGTCACGGTTTTACATCTTAATGAATATTTTTAGTGGTTGTGAAGTTACAGTTGAACAAAAAATTCTCAGTTTCTTCACTACCATCTTTTCTCCTTTATTCTCTTCTGGTTGTGATTTCGAAAAAGTAGTTCTTAATATGTTCAGTTTGATCTGCTTCATTTCCTGCTCTGAGGTGGGACATTTCTGCACAACAACACTTCTGTTCTGCTCAGACATTCAGATGATACAAATGAAATCCCAAACTGCTCAAGTTACTTTTGCTCACTCAAGCAGCAACAAGCAAGCTTCTTGCAGCACAAGCAGTACAAATAGGCATTTTTCAGTGTAAGTATTCTACAAATTGAAAACAATATGCATTTGCAGTCAAAATCGGGATGAAAGAATATGGATGAATTCTGTTAGAGTACAATATTTATCGGCATGCAATTTTCTTGCAAACATGTCATGTAGTACTTCTTTACTCACCAGTAAAACTGATAATAAGAAAGCATATCTTACTTACAAGTTATAATAGAGCCAGTTCAGTAATTAATAAAGCATTGACTGTTCAAAATGGCAAGTAATCTATTGATAGCTCTTTATTTTCATTACAAACTCTCTACAAATAGAGCAGCCATTGCAGTCAACCTCAGTATCACTGACAGGAACAGGGCAGCTGCAATTGCAGAAAGTTGTCCTGCCACAGTGAAGGAAAATCATGGCAGAAACCTGAAATCGCATACCAGGGATCAGACAGTCATGACCTTCACTGAAAAGAGAATATTTTAAGATATTTTTCTTTCATCACTGGACTGCTTCTGGATTACTTTTTGGTGTTCTTTTCAACAAGAAGCAAGGCCTTACTTTTAAAGACAATGGAATTTCTCATATAATTACATGATTCCAATAGGCAGGACTTTAAGAAGAACACCTCCAGTAATAGGATATGTGTTACAACTGAGAGAGCTTGAATTACTGGGTAACATCTGGTTGGGTTGTGCTGTGCCGTGGGTCGTGTTTATCGGCACTCTGCTCTGTGATGCAGCAGCTTGTGTTGAAAGCTGGAAGAAGCAGCTGGATGCTTTGTTCTTCCCAACCAGGATCAGAGCCTGGGATGTGGCTTTTCTGTGGGAACTGAACATTAATGTTTGGGCTGAGAGCTCTGAAAGAAATGATCGGCATTTGCATGAAATATATAGGATTGCTGTTTTTACATAAATAAAAATAGCTCCACCTAATAAATATTCTGTGTCTCTTTCAAACTGAGTGATCCTACAGCTCAGTACACGTTGGCAAGAAATGAATCATGCTGTACATTAAATGGATTACTGTTAACTTCCTACACCTTAAGCAGGTCCCAGCTGCTTTTCAGGCTTCTCCTTGTGGATTTGTAGATTCTTTGAACCAGCAATGAAAGGGGCTAGCAGAAGAACTGCTTGCTTTTGCAGTTTCCTTCCACAGTATGAAGGGGATAAGCATGTACTAACTTGCACAGTACTTAGTGCTGGTCACTTGCATCATCATGAACTATATGAAATATTTCAACCTCCTTCTTTCCTGTGAAAATTCTCAGTGAAATTTGGTCCCTGTTAGCCTTCAGCTACACTACAGAGACCTCTCTATGCGCAGGTGTCTGGAGAAAGCTGAGGTGTTTGAAGTTCTGTAGAAACTCTCATAAAACTTATTTTCTTCTTGCATGTTTTTAGAGTCTGTGTTCTTAGCTACTGGACAGTTTCTAGTTGCTGCTAGTGTCATCTTTTTATTTATTTTGAACCAAAGCAAATACAACAACCAGGTGATTAAGTATAGGCCTTCTCTTTGCCTGTGCTAGAAACAATGCTACGTGGTACCAGGGAAACACAAAATCTGCTCTAATTTATTTGTGTCACACAGATTAAAAACTTCGATGCAATTAACTGGTTCGAAAATGGTAGAAATAATTGGGGGTTGGGGAGAGGGCGACAAAAACTAAAAATAACCCACACCTGAAACTATTATAAATTGTGGTATGTTAGCAGCGCTTAATCAAGATTAGAAAGCAAAACAGTTCATTTCTTTGTAACTTATCAAATCCTTCTGGTAAGTGACACTCTGGAAACATTCAATAGCTTCATAACTGGCTGACTTAATGTTTTATGTGCAGGAAAGATGGCTAGAACAGCAGTAATCAGCAGAACGAGTTGGTTTCGTAGTTGAGCTTTGGTGAGGTGCTACCTTGTGTGGGTAGCATTAAAAAGCTCTCTCACTTTTAATTCTGTAGTGAAGATGACTGTCTGCTTCACAAATTAATAATATTTTCCTTTCTATTATAATACCAAACTAATTCACTATATTGTATTTTATGTTATGACTTTTTTTTTTATTCTGCTCTTTATAGTACTCTCTTATTAAGACTGAACATCTTTCAAGCTCTTTTCTCTACTCATCTCTCTTCAATAATGTAATGTAATTACACCAATAGGTTACAAACTCGTTACTCCCTCCTACACGTGAACAATAGATGCATATCCTGGGTAAAAATTCTTCGCATTAATGTCATCATTGGTACTGTATTTTTCAGATTAACTTCCATCATTCTTTCTCATGTTTTTACTTTGTATTTTATAATTAAGGAAGACCAAGCTTCCATACCAATTTTATTAAATACAACAATTGCTCAACTACCCTGATCACAAGACTCTGGTTATTCTGTCATGGGGGTAGACAAAGTGGCTTCACTCTCAGGTTTCGGATGCCTCAGTCTGAAATGTACCTCAAGCATCTGCTTTATGGTTCCTGGAACGTGTTTCCGCTCATCTCTTTCATTTTTCAGTAGTGGAAGCTCCATAGGACCAGGCTGCTAGTGTCTTGTGCATTGAATGTATGAAACAGGGGGACAAATGAGGGGACACAGGCTATGCCTTATTCAGTAGCTGGATGGCTTGCAGAGGAGGATAACAGCCTGCACAGCGCCTGAATGGGAGCCAGGCTGCAAGAAGAGACTGGAGGAAGCGAGAGGAAGACAGCCTGTCTGCACATGGCATGAATGTCATTGAATGTCATCTCTAAGTGCAGTCCCTTTTGAAATGGTTCTCCCCCAAAAAGGCAATTTAAATGGATGCTTTCAGCATTATTTTCTGACATGCAGAACAGGAAACACTCAGCACCTGAATCTGCTCTAGACAGATGAAGTATTTGAATTGAATCCCTCTTTCCTTTGATAAAAAAAGGAGGTATGTTGGTATTTCAAGATGAAATACTTCGACTTCTTTGAAATAACATTTCACTTTAAAAGGTACTTTAACCATATTGAATTGATAAAAATAATAATAATAAAAAGACCAACTTGCTTGCTGGACATAAAACTATTTTTTCTCATCTTCCCAGCTTGTCAAAATTTCACTTTCTTTTCAGACTGGACAATGAATTTAGAGCTAGTTATTCTCACAAGTCTAGTTTTTGCAAAAGAACAGAAATTATGTATGTGAGTGAGAAATCTGTAATGAAAAAATAATAAAGCTTTAATATCACAAAATTGAGATGAGGCAAAATGTAACTGAAACTATTGTATTGATCCTTCTTTCTTACTTTACAATAAAACCAGAAGCATTTTGTGTTTATTATAATATTTTTGTGGGTAATGAAGTTACAACTATTTTTCAATCACCAGTCAACCCTTTTTTTTTCTTTTTATGCCACTAGATAGGAACCTTTATATGAGATTCCAAGTTCAGTTCATTATTAGGATGAATAGAACATCTGATACTTCCTATAAGACCCAACTGGATCTTTCCAACTCCTACTTAAATGAATTCTTTCTTTACTCTATGGATTTAATTTTCCAGTATAGGGATTACAAATTTTGGTACTTGTAGCTAACTACTCAGACTCAGACTAAAAGCTTGTTCATCTGGCACATGAATAAATCACAAAATCTTACTTATCATACGATAGTAGCATTTGTGTAGGGTAAAGTTTCGCAAAATGTTTAAGTTGCAGAAAGCTGTTCCTGCAACAGAGCTGGACGAGCAGAAGACGAAAATAGTTTGTTGCATGTGAAGCAGGTAGTGCTGCAAAGTACGATTAGAATTTAAATCTACTAAACAATGAAATATATCAGTATAGCAATAAGCGTATGAAATACACATAGCTATACACTGAGCACACCTGAAAGCTTTCCGTGCTAGCTAAACCAAAATTTTATTGAAGTGAAAAAAGTCAATTATTCATAGTCTTGCATCTGTTCAGAAATAAAACAAAAATTGGCTGGAAAATGAAATGCTGCCAGTTTCTGTCTAGTT
The DNA here is from genome assembly GCA_013396635.1 of Penelope pileata. Taxonomy (NCBI): domain Eukaryota; kingdom Metazoa; phylum Chordata; class Aves; order Galliformes; family Cracidae; genus Penelope; species Penelope pileata. Next base: position 684,661 of record WBMW01002179.1, on the reverse strand, counting down.
GCTACAAAACAGTTCCATTTTTTGCTGAAATGCTGTTTTCAGATCTTTCAACATGAAACTGATGCTCTGATGATATGTAATCACTAGAGATATCATGGCATTTTAGTAATTGTAAAGTGTTTAAAGAGAATAGTCCAGCAAAATCTCAAATCCAGTGACCTTACAAGTCATGCAGAGTTCACTTTATTTCCTGCCCTAATTTGTTCACTTGGGTACACATGAGCAAGTAGCTGCCACTTTCCTGTAGTGCGTGAGCTGTCCTATTAGTCACTAAAAACTTCACAGAATGATTATTTGTTTAAAACTGTGTGTTTGTGTGTGTATAGATGTGTGCATGCACAACAACTTAACTATTTTTGACAAAACTTTCCTTGAGTCAAAGTTAGACTTTCTGCTCAGTGCCAGAGACAGGAATGTGACAAGTCACTAGCCCGAAGGCTATGGCAGTCAGCTGGGAAGTGAGACACACACACTGCTGCTTCCTTACCTGATCCCACGTCAAAGGCAGGCACATGCTCAGACCATTGACTGTCGGAGGAGAGTGCTCACCCTCTCTGCACTTTCAGCAGAAAACGTTCAAGGCTGGCATGTTTTTTATTGGAAAACTCCAAATAGTTGCAATTTTGCCTTGATACAGAATGGGAAATTCTTATTGTGAAACTTGCCAGGTCTAATAGTAAACATCATAATAATTTATTTGTTGTATCAAAGCTCTCTAAGATTTCTTAAGAGAGTATGCTGCTGACAATGCTGCCCTGTTACATCATGGATCAGCACCAGATTTAGTGATGAGTACTGTGAATCTATTTCTTGCAACAGAACTAAGAATTGCTGTCTTCAACAATTTTGAGACTCTTAAAAGTCCTTTACACAGCAGATTTTCATGACAGCAGAAACTGTGTAAGATTCCAACCCAGTAATCATTCTTTCTTATGCAAGAAAGATCTCTGATCTGAAAAACTCATGCATTTCCTATTGCCAACTAATGTCCTGCTACCTATCAAGGCTGGAATTTTATCTGCCCTGTGTTTACTTTTTCTTTTCCCTTTCCAGGTCACAAAAATGCTGAAGTCATGCATCTTATTTGTACAGTTTGTAGGTATTTAAGCATGGAATACTGTAGCTCATCTTTTCCAAACTTTCTTCTTTCCACATATGCAAAATAAATCAGCCAGTGTGAACCCATGTTCTATGAGAACGCTGACACATAAGCAGTAACTCTGGAATGTATTTTCTATGTGATAAAGTTATTATTCACAATAATCAAGAAGAGCACAATATAAATGGGCAGTAATAAAATAGCCCTTGCTTTACAGTATCTGTAGTCCTGATTCAAGACTAGACATAGCAGGCAGAAGCAAAGGCTGGTAGAAACTGCAGCAGTCAAGCAGATGGTGATTTCCACCTCTGAATTCCTAGGTGGTGAAGCAGAAAGCCCTTCCCCTTTGTTGCTTCTGTTGGAAAGGGTGAGTCAGGATGAAACCTAAAACTTATACAGACACATCACAGAGAACGATGTGCACCACAATTCAGATGTTCGGAACAAAGGTGCAGGGAATCATGGGACAGTTGAGGTGGGAAGCCACCTCTGTGGTTTTTCTAGCTCAACCTGCATGTACAAAGCAGGGACAGCTGGAGCAAGCTACTCAGGGCCATGTCCGGCTGGGTTTTGAATACCTCAAGGAATGGAGACCCCACAACCTTTCAGGGCAGCCAGGGCATTGATGCGTCCTGAACATTTCTGGAGACCAAACAGTGGATATGAGCACAGTGAGGTGGTGGTGTGGTGTGTTTCAGCAGTGGTGACAGTGACAGTGGGTCACCTCTGCTGGTGCAGATTGTCATGAGCACGGCATGCAGTTCTTCTTCATCACCGGTGAAAATGCATAGCTAATGGTGGTGACTACACTGAAAAATAGTGCTTTGTAGCTGAGAATGTGCACTATCAAATAGTGTTATGGTGCTCTTTGCATCTGTTGTAGTTTCCATGGAAATAAATAGGAGGCATTACTTTTGTAGCAACCTACATATAACTGACATGTACGTAACACAACCAAACGACGTTTTTGGTAAATAATCAGCCTGCTAGGAGATAAGACATTTTCCTTACCTTAAGCACATTCTCTGCAGGCTGCTTACAGAGCTCTGTGACTGTTTTTTCAAGGCTGATTGCTTCCTCTGTCTGTACTGTGCACATTCAATCCCTTCCACCAACAACTGTGTTGCAAGAGATGTAGTACACAGGTGAGCAGGCTGGCCTGTAAGGTAAATGGCAGGCTGATCAGAGAACCTGGAGTTGTTGAGCACCTTTTTCCTGCAAAGCAATAAACCCATCTAAAAAGCATTGTAATGCCATGACCTTCAAACAATGTGGAGCACACCGCATTTTTCAGGCTTTGATGCTATGTATCAAACCAAATTGCAATTTGCTATCACAGGCAACAACAATGAAAACATAAGTACATATCTGAGCCCGCAGCAGGTCAGACAAATGATTTCTCTTTCCACTACCCACTTTGTAACAGTTACAAAGAGCTCATGTCTGGGAAGAGTATAATAAAGGAAAGTTTGCTATGAAATGTCCCCAGAACACTGTTTCAGCCTTCCCTCACCAGCAGCTCAGGAACTTCAAAGGATGACGTCTGTGTATTTAAAAATTCTGAGGGATTTCTGTTTCACGGATTTGTCCTGTCACTTTTTGAATCCTTATAGAGTCCAGGTAAACAAAATGATCAGCTGTTCTGGTCATTCTGATCCTGTTCTCATCTGTTCAACATATTATATAAGAAATGGAAGAACTTGAAAAAAACATAAATGGCCTTGAAAATGGCAGAAAAATCTAGACAGAAAAAAGGTGGTGTCTGAGGTATTTTTCAAAGCTTGGAAACTATGAAATGATTCTTTTCTTAGAGGAAAAATTGCAATGTTTCCATATCAGCTAGAACGTCTTGTAGCTGTATTATATAAAGCTAATTAAAAAAATCACCACTCGCTCCTCAGTAAACCACTAACACTAATCATCCAGCTATGAAAACACGACTAGAAGGAAAGATGCAAATGGACAAATTAATTTTTTCCCTTCAGTTCATTTTTTTCTTAAACCAAGAAAGGTACTAAAGTCAGTCCATCACGTAAGCATTACAGAGCCCTTGCTGATGTCACCAGAAAACATAGTGTAACCACAGCAACCCAATGAGAAGTAAAGTGCTGTGACTGGCTTAGATTTTTTTGTAACTGCTTTGTTCTTACTAAGCACAGAGGAAAGAAACAAATGGCCCACAGAGCTTAGTGCTTAAATCAATATAACATGAATTAATGACTCGGTAACTAAAGAATCCCATATTTTGTGGATTATATGTACAGTATGAACCCTAGCATACAAAGTAATGCATTTGTACACTTCCCATCGTGCTGTGAATACCAACCAAACAAGCAAAGGTTATGTATTCCCGGGCCACAACGGGCACCCCTCAACATTGGGTGGAGGCAAGTCTTAAGAAAGACCTGAGACCACCTACAAATAGATAATCACATCCAGCAGCACCTCTGAAGAGGTACACGGCAGCACCTGAAGGAACTCTTTTGTCAAAGGGGGGATAGTGCAGCTAGCAAAAATAGCAACAGCAGTGCTGCTTGTCTCTGCAGAATGTAGAAAACACAACTTTGTCACTAACGGCTTCCCAGTAGCCAGACCTTGGCTCTGCTGGTGCAATACAGCAGACTGCCCAAACAGGAAGAATTCTAGCAGCTGAACAGGGCAAGCACTTGATTTTGAAGGAAAGGGAGAGAGGATAAATGCATGTGACTTTTCAGTGGTCACCTGAAGCAAAGAGATAGCAGCTGATCCATAAACAGATCAATGGAGAGAAAAACAAAATTTTCACACCATATTTTCCAGGGCAATTTGAAAAGACGTAGCTCCATTCTTGGCCTGGTGGCAAACCAGTCAGTAGGAGATTCCTGAAGAATTATTACATTTAGGCTTGGGGAAAGTGCCATGATCAGCTCCAGATACTAATATAACATTAATGCTTAACAGCAGTATAAACATAGCAAGAACAGAGAAACACCATCTTGCACCTTTCCTGATAGTCACTTAAACAATTTAGGAAAGCATGAACCTAAGGGAAGCTGTACCAGATGAGAACAAAACTACAGAAAGTCAGGCACCTTGCGTCCCAGGCAAGTATCCAGCAGTGAATGCTTAGTGAGGAATGTAAGAACATGGCAATGCTATCCTGAAAGACTCACAACCTAGACAAATCTGCAGGTCAAGGACTTTTCTTTGGTTGATGTCTTTGTAACTCAGCTGAACAAGATTAGGACACAGCAAATCCAGGACTCTACAGTATCTATATGAGCAATACAGACACTTCTATTTCCTCAGCTTCAACACACTGCAAGAGGCTCCAGACCTGTCCTCTGACTATGGGTGTGCTCCGCCTGGCTCACTCAGAGCCACACAAGGCTACAGATCCCAAAGAGAGGAAGCACTTTGGCTAGAACAACAGAAGTGCCTGTAAGCAAACTTTCACTTTTAATGACCAGTAACCACAGAGCTGAAGAGTGAAGAGCTTGTTCCTTAAGGTTTGCCAGCAGTCTGTCATCATCCATCTGCATCTCCTTGGGCCAACTCAATACCAGCTGTGAATAGCTGAGGCTGAGAAAAGCTCAATAGAGACTTATCCTGAGAACCAGGGAAGCCCACCCTGAAATGTATAACGTGCGCACTAGAGCCACAGAAGAACAGCTGGTCAAGATAGCAGCTGGGCAGGTGCAGAGCCAGATGCATTTGCTGCATGTGCTCTGTCTTGGCCCCCCTGGCTTTTGTAACCTGCATGCACAGCAGTGTGTTCGGCTTGCTCTCTCAGGATGAAGTCCCTGGGAATCAAGCTGCTGTGGACACGGTAATGTGTGAATACATACACTACACACACTCTTCAGCAACGAAGAAGTTGTGCAGCTTATGAAGTAGCTACACCCGTTTCCCAGGGGCATTCAGAGGTGCGTGAAGGCTGGGAACTTCAGTTACAATATCTGGAGTCTTTATATGGCAAAGGCCAATTCACAATAATATCCTATGGTGGTCTGTAATGTCATCAATGTGGTTAAAGAGATGTTTTACAGTAGTCACTTATTTCTGTTCTCTAGAGAACACAGATATCTGAAGTCTATTTTTTTGTTCCCTATCATTTTAATTTTTACTCCAAATTCTTTTTCTTGTGGTTACAGCAACCAAGCTGGCTGCGAGAGGGGTACCTAGACCCTTCCCTTACAGTGAACTCCAAAAGAACACAAAAGGCTTTTAATCACAGAAAAAGCCAGGTTTCACTGGATTAAAATTAGCCTGGGACAAATAGCAAGTATATCAGATGAGTTTATAGACAACTCCTCTCCCATCTCCCCATTCTCACAGGCAGGTTTTTGATCCCAAGCTTAATGTTGTTTAACTCACTGATTTTCTGAGTGGCAGCAAACTCAGCTGAGTTCTGTCTGATCCCTGGGGAGATCCTTCAGGCTCCCTGGAAGCACACGGAGAGGCTCCTCTGCGGAGCCCCAGCCCAGAACAGCTCTGTACAGCACGGTGTGAATGTTCTTGTGCTGCAGGCTCTGGGTCTGCCATGCACATTGGAGAAGACGACACCTTTGATCACTGGAGTCTCTGTGGGGCTGCACAAAACTGTTTCTGGCCAGGATCCAGAATTCAGGGTCACTGTAACAGAATTCTTTTTGCTATCAATTTCTTTTGTGTCCTCAACTTTGTATCAATGCCAGGATAAGGTATTTGCGTGATTTTCTTCCTCATTCTCTTAAGAACGTGATGAAATTTGTGTCCTGTGAGAATTTTGTCCTCTTTTCCCTTTTAACACGTGCAGGCCAGTACCACGTTTCCTTCAATATGTTTTGTGTAACAGATGCTTCCAGACCTTGTACGGTCACACAAGCTGTGCTGATCACGAGTAAGCATGTGTTTAACCTTATCAATTAACTGCTCTGATCTGTACAGGTTCACCAATATAACCAGGCTCAGCAAATCACTACTGACCGTGCAGAAAGGGGGAACCTTTCCACCTGCAGCCCCTCTGCTCTGGGTGCAGGTAGTCCCGACTTTGCCAACAAGCCACCAGGCTCTGGCTGGAGCCAGCAGCCTCCACCCGCTGCCCGCAGGAGGGGCTGCTGGCAATCGCGAGGAGACACGGTGACGGCTTTCCACCTCCTTTGCCTCTTGGTCTCTCCTGGCCTGCTGGAAGGACTGATTGCTTTTACAGCTTGTTCCTTCTCATCAAATTAGCGGGCACAGACGCATAATGGTTCAGTGCCCACATGGAGACCGAACACCTCACTGCAACTGTGTGAAACCCCTGGGCCCGGCGGGACCTGCCCCGGCGCCCCAGCTGCACGCAGAGGACACTGACGCACTGCACCGGCCCCGTCCGTGCAGCGTTCAGAATGCCTTTCTGAGGAGAAAAAATCACCAGATCTCAAAAATAAAGCTATGCGTGTATGGGGACACTTGCATAGGGGCTGGGAAACCAGGTATTAAGTCAGACGTACATGAGGGCCGGCAGCCACGAAGCGGTGCTCGGCGCGTTGCTGCGGCTTCAGCAGCGCTGCCCCGCGGGCCGCGAGNGGCCCGGGTATGGCTGGGCCTGGCCGCCGGGAGAGCAGCCCCGTGCGGCGCAGTGCCGCGGGGCGCCCAGCGCTGCGTGTGTGTGCTCTGGCGTCCGTCGGAGGAGCGCAGCCGGAGCGGGCCCTGAGCGCGGGGACCGCGGGTCGTTGGGCTGCAGGTGGGAGGACTGCTTGCTGCAGCTCCTGCAGGTTTGTGCAGAGCGGTTGGTTCCCAGCGCAGTAACCTGTGTGATGCTGACCGTGACAGAGACCGAACAGAGGAGACTTAGCTAAGAAAGCTGCGATTTCATAGATTTTACAACTGTTTTTACTCCTCCAAATCTATTGTAGCCTGAGCTGTCTGAGCATATCTCCAGGTAAGTGCTACTAGAGCAGCAAACCAAAGCCTGGCCCCTAGCCACTGAAAAGACAGGGCTTTCAGAAGGGAGCAGACAGCAGCACGGCTGTCCTAAGCCTCCTCAGTGTTGCTGATAATCCAAGCCAGGGCGGTGCTGTTTGGCCTGTCCTTGCAGGTTTCAGCATGCCGTTTGATTTCTCTCTGATCTACAAGAACACATCACAGCTTCGGGGCCTGTCTCTGCAGGAGAAAGTTCCCCTTTGTTACACTCTCAACGCAATGGTAGCAAAAGTTTACCTTTAAAACGTAATCACAACAATGCTGAGATAAAAATCACACCACAAACCCCAGCTACCACTACAGCATGCAGCTCTTTCAGTCCTCGCTCCTCCGAAGAGCTGACCAGATAACCACATAACAGGAGTCCCTGCCCTACTACGAGCTTTGAAACAGTGGGGGTGTGAAAATGTTAAAGAATGCATTTAATTCATCACTGTCACACCCACAAGAGGATTAAATTCAGACCCAAGAGCAGAATAACTTCCATGGTCGCCCAGCTCAACAGCAGGTAGCTCTACACGTCTTGCAGTGCTCTACGCAGGACAAGACAAGAACAGGCTGTGTCTCCAAGCATGTGCTTCATTTGCGTTTTGTATATTTATTGTCCCCTCTGGAGAACCTCCCTTCTGAAGCCAGACGTAAGCAGCGCTGGTGACAAAGCCCCAGGCAGCAGCATGTTGGTCACCAAAGAATTGCAGTGGGTTCAGAAGGCATCCTCCATCTGGCACAGTGCCCGTGAACCCAGGCTGCCTGCAGCCCGGCTGTTCTCCTCCATATCCCCTGCACACTTGGGCATGTGGCACTCCAAGATGCTTGCTGTTCACAGCCCTCATCCCAGTACCCCTGGACAGGCAGGAGCACGGTGGTGGCTGTCACCTAGACAGTACACCTCCCACTGCCACCCCGCAGGCCTGCAGTCCAGGCCACCGGCGTATACATTCACTGGGCCAGAGCCACAAAGGCCCACCAGCCCTTGAGACCAGCTGGAGAGACTTCTGCCTAGGCAACTCTCCGGGCATAAGGCCAGCCAGCACAAAACGAGTCACGGGATCTGAAGCGGCCATTAGGCCGACTGATCTGTCACTTAGCTCCTATTGATTGAGTTTACTGCATGGACAGTAAGTTAACATACATGATTTCTTTTTTTCTTTCAGCAAAGTCAATGACTATTCTCAAACACTTTCTGAAAATAAGTACCCAAGCTGTTGCCAAGATGCAAAGCCAAAGGAAACTGTGCCTTTAGGTCTGCTCTGCAGGGCGGTGTCTGCATGCTGCAGAGCTGAGGTGAGCCCTGGTAGCCTTCTCTAGCGCACTGCTCACCAGAACACTGCAGCGTGCCCCATGGACATCAGCGGAGGAGGCATCAGAACCAATGAGGGAGCACATGAGCTGCATTTCAGGCTGTACATCCTGAGTGACTGCAGCTTGTTTACACACCTAACAGGGAGTGATGCTGATGGGGAGGGGGATTCAAAGCCATCGCAGAACCTCAGAAATAGCACAGTGAAAATCATTGTTCCCCTTCTGAAATAGAAGAACAGGAAAGGAAAGCATGTGTGTGGAGGTTTTCTGTTCCAGCGCTGAGGGAACGACCCAGAGTCATGAGAATATAGGCCAGATATTGAAGCAAAGAATAAGAAGCAGCAGGAGACAACAGAGCATAATTTGTGTAGCTGTGTCTCCTCCCAGTTTCTTGTGTGCCCCTGGCTCCTCACTGGCAGGGCAGTTTCAGAAACAGGAAAGACCTTGACTCCATGTAAGCACTGCTCAGCGATAACTAAAACATCAGGGCATTATCTATACCATTTTCATCACAAATTCAAAGCATAGCACGAGCTACTATAAAGAAAATTAACTCTACCCCTAACAAATCCAGCACACAAGAAGGAAGTGATATATGAGAAAAGGGAATTTATCACTGGGATGGTAGTTACGGGGATAAGATGTGTAGAAAGAATGAAGCCCGGGGGCAGGAGGAGCCGCATTCCAGAAGAGTTACTGCACATGCTGGAGGGCAGCCTCAGCTTGAGGAGATGGCAGAGAGAGGCCAGGGACCATCAGGTTAGAAGAGGAAAGAAGTGAGATCTGAGAGGAGCATGTGGAGGAAAGACAGTGAAAATCAAAATGAAGGAAGAAGAGAAATGAATGAGGATGGAAAAAGGAAACACGTGTTTGTGACCCAAAATAGGTACAGTTATAGGAAGTGTGTTGTGGAAAAACAGACTGCTTGTCCCCAGGTGGTTAACTGCAACCAACTGCAGTATTTGTAAGAAACGTTTCTGGTTGCAGTCACGCTGTCTTTGTGAAGTAGGAAAGCACTTACAGAGGAAGGAGGCAAAGATAGAAAGAGAAGAGAGGGTGAAAGGCAATGAAGGAGTCTGTTAGCGTGGGACTGAAAGGTGAGCATCCCTCATGCTCACCCCTGAGACAGACTTTGTGTCTTAGCGTGTGAACAAACCGTGAGTGCCCCAGGCTCTGCTGGCTCACCATTAAATGCACTTAGCCATCTGAAAAAAAATTATCCTCATCAAAATTCAGAGTGCTGCCAAATGCACCCCAAAGCATACCCTGGGCTGGACCTTTCTGAAACAAATGGGGTGGTGTATTCTAGAAATCCTGAAGTTACTAAGAAAAGGAAAAGAAGTAACTTCAGATTTGAGGCTCTAAGGACTGGAGGAAGAGGACAAATGCAATGTGTTTACTGGACAGCAGAACTTGCTCCAGTTGTTACAGCTTACGCCAATCAAACTATGCTGGTAGCTACTCTCACCCCAGGATGGTAATGGATGTGCAGTTCTCATTTCTGTGTTGGTATAACTGGTAAGGTCCCAGAGGGGGGAGGGCAGGAGTAAGCTGCTCCAAAATAGATACGCTGATTAAAAAAAAACCTCTATCAAAATGATTTTCCTGGCAAAATGTTACATTTTGAAGAAAGCCAATATATTTTTGAATCTTAGCAATCCTGATTTGTTTTAAAGCTTGTTTTTTTTTTACAGAAAATAGCTAGAATTTTGTCAAATGAGTGTATTTCCCTGCACTTTTACTGGCCCTCCCAGCCAGTGCTAGGCTTTGTAGCGACTCAGTCCTTGGTATGTTGTCAACAAGCTCCCCCAGAGGTAGGGGTACACGCACTTTACATGATTCTCTTCCTCCCTTCGCTGTGCATCAGCAGCAGCTTCTTATTATCAGTCTCTCTGGCTGCTTGCCTCAGGCTTACCTGGGAGGGCAATAATGGTCCTGTCCCAGGAGAAGGCTGTTTCAGCACTTGCTGTTATTTGTTGCCAGGGATAGGAAAGGTGGTCCTAGATGGCACCTCAGTATGTTGCAACCTGGGTCATAACTTCATCGGCAAAGCTCAGGAGTGAGGTGTATCTTTTCTAGCTTTATCATTGCTTGAACCTTCGCGTATTACTCTTTAGCTTCAGAAGTGTACCACAGAAACTTTCTGTAGTTAGAACTGCTTGAGTTTTGCATCAGAGAACCAAGCTGAAAATTTAGATAAAATCCTGATTTGTCTCTGACTTAGCTCTGATTTTAATTTAACAAAAAGCAAAAATTTGCAGGGATTTGCAAAGATTTGTAGAGTAAAACTCTCTGCCGGTGTCCAGGTGAACAAATCATGAGCAATAGTAATGAAAGAAATTAATTCACTGTTTGAAGAAGAGTAAACCAACAGTACAAAGTAGGAGAGAATCTGTAACTCAGTCCTATTATTCACAGGTTATTTGGTACCATTGCATGAGCATTACAAGGACATCAACCTCAGGAGTGTTTGTCAGGCACCAGAATTAGTCCTTTGTGTCTTCTAACACACGTGACAGTCAGGAATGCTGATCTGTTAATGTCACTTAGAAACTGCTTTTCCAACATGTTATCTGCCCTAAAATTAGTATTACAAATGTAATAAATAGCCAGTTCTGAATGGTTGTAGAACATTTGATCCCAGAGGGTCCTAAAACATTTCCTGAATACAGATGGATCTCAGGCCTGAATACAGCATGTGGCACAAAAGCAGGGAGAGGGAGGAGAGAGGCTTCTGATTGAAGGCCCCAGGGCATTGGGTTAGTTCTCCTCCTCTCAGAAGTTTCTTATGTCCACATAGAGAAAGGCTGAACTTGAGGGTGAAAGTCTGACACGAGTGACCCTCCAGGATGTTACGGGGCTGAGCAGATCCTTCTACGATTTGGATCTGTTCTTCCACCGAATTCCAGCACTGGGACCAAGATGAGCCTCCTGCCCTACAGGACATCAGCTGCCACACAGAGCAGCACCACCAACTTCAGTGGGGGGAAGCCTGGCTGCCAGTGGCAAGCACAGACATACGGTGAGCTAACTCAAGGGACAAGTCGCCGATTACTGGCTATCCACAGGAAGCACGCCGTTGATGACAGTAGCATCTGTCGTGACAGATTTAACCAGAAGCAGCCTCTGCGGAAGTGAACATCAAAGATAATGTAAGAAAATCTTTCATCTTCCTGTCTGTGACAGCAAGCCATGAGGTAGGAAAAAAAAAAACCAGCAAACTCCACAGGTGTGGGCGACAGCTAATGCTGACATAGCTGTAACGTAGTCAGGGGTTAAATTAAAAAGTCCTTCTGATTATCATATAATTTCCCCCATTGCCCACAAACCACTTCCTTTTCTACCCATGAATTCTTCCCTATCTTCACAGCAGACAGAAGGCTGCTGCCTCTCTGTCAGGCAAGCATGAAGCCGGCTGCAGTAACTGTCTATCTCCTCTGCTTTCAGCTTGAAGCCCTGTATGGTGAGTAGTATTTTGGATTATTCTCCTTGCAGTGATGTCTCTATGGAATATAACCCACCCAGTGAAAGGAGAGAGTAAATGAGGTGTGATAGCAAGGGGCTGGAGGAATGGAGATAACTAAGGGAAACAGCTGCAAAAAGACCACTCTCAACTTTCATATCACTAGAGTTGCTGGGAAGAGAATAGCACAGGGTGTTTGCTCTGAAACAAAAAGGTACAACTTCTCATTGTTTATAGTCTTTAGCCCATCTGCTCAGTGTTATCTGTTAACCTAAACAGTGTTAGCTGTTCAGACTGTAGTGCTCCAGCCAGCCTCCTTTGCTGGGCATGAGGTCTTACAGCAGCGTGACAGTGAACGGCCTAATCAAGAGAAGCCAAATTATTAATATTAATCCTGGTCATGTTTGGACAGGGAATCTTTGTACTGCGAAAAATATACGTGGTGTGGAAGAGTGGATGAGATCATTTTGGTGCAGGCTTGAAATGCAGACTGACTTAAAAGGAGGTGTAGCTGTCCTGATGCTATGTTTAAGGGGCAGGGAGACAGCGCTGATCTCAGTCCAGCCATAAACATGGATGTAGCATTTTGGGAGGTTCAGTGTTTTATCACAGCCGTGCAAAGTAAAATATCAGAGCTCACATTTATCTGTAGCTTCTCTGAAACCTACATATTTCACTGCCAGCATAGAAATACAGATAGTATCAGATAAAGAAGTGTCTTTCTTTTCATGTATATACTGTTCAAGAATTTTGTAGGATGCATTATGTGAGACCAGAGGTATAGTGCACACAGTTACTAAATACCATCTAAACATGTTATTGGAAGGTCAAGCCAAGGGCTGTTGAATGTTTGCTTCCAAGATTCCCTTGATAGGTTCAGGATATGTTTCAAGTCCCTCCGTAGAATTTAAGTAGTCGTGAAGTTTCTAAGCTTTCACTTGAATAAAAATCAGTTTTCAGCTCTCTAGGCAATGCAAATGCCCCTCTGAAGCAATAGTATACTGAGTTGAGTTTTCAGACGTTGAAAAGATGGGTGAAATCACAGGGAAGGAAGACTGTGGCCAGTATCTCTAAAGGGACACGAGCTGTTCTTTTTCTCCCTGAAAAATTACCCTTAGATCTATTAACTAAATCATTTTCTCAGTTTCTCAGCAAGTTGATCTAGCAGATACAGAATCACAGAATCATAGAATATCCCAAGTTGGAAGGGACCCATTAGGATCGAGTCCAACTCCTAGATCCACATAGAACCACCCAAAAATCAGACCATATGTCTGAGAGCATTGTCCAGACACTCCTGAACTCCAGCAAGCTCGGTGCCAAGACCCCGGGGAGCCTGTGGCTGTTCCCAGCCACCCTCTCGGTGACGAACCTTTTCCTGATAGCCCACCTGATCCTCCCCTGCTGCAGCTTCATGCCTTTCCCTCAGGTCCTATTGCTGTCATCAGAAAACAGAAATCAGCGCCTGGTATACTTGACCAGCATGCTTTTACCTGTGGTTGGAGCCATCTAAAAGGCAATTCTCCGTAGGAAGAAATAGGCTGCAATTTTAAGGGTGAAATAATTGTTCTACTCGATACTGGCATTTTCCCCTTCTTTCTCCGCTCCTTCCAACATAAAGGATAGGACTTGGGCAGGGTCTAATAAGAGGAGATGGCAGGAGTGAGAGACTGCTTCCAACAAGAAATGGCATCTCTCACATTTTTTCCTTACAGAGCTTTTGGTACAAGAAGTACCAGTTATTATCATTATTACTAAAAAGAAAAGTACTGTAAAATATGAGTTTGGTACAGGACACATTAGCATGATATCCTCATTTAGAGAGTGAGCTACCACTCCAGCATTGTGACAAATTTTTGGGAGTAAAAACAGGGTAACTTATGAGCGTGATTTCTTTTTTTTTTTTTTTTTTTTTGACTTATTTATTAGCTAGCTCTACTTCTGATCTGTGGATATTGATTTCAATGTAAATAGCTCACAGCAGGTGTTATATATGTGTGTATATGTGTACTGTATAATTTGGTAACTCAATTGTGATTAAGAAACTTAAAGAGCATGGAGCCTCAAATGTAAATGAACAATGGGATTTCGGGGTATGGAGCTGTGGGACTCCATAGCACTTGAGGCTCTTGGCTATGAAACATAGTATGGGAGCTTTTGCATGCTAGCTTTGCAAAGTATTACCACTGTTCAACCACATTTCTCTGACTGTCGATACAGGAGGAAACAGTGGTCATTTCTCAGAAGGGTGTCTGAAATATCACCAGCAATGGCGGCTTTGTTAGTGGTATATTTTATAACCATTTCCATATTTCACAACATATCTTATACCATACAAATAATTCTGATGATAGATAGTTTCTTACAGTAATTCTGGACAGTACTAGCTTTGCCCAGAAGCACTACTTTCCTCTCTTAACCTTTGATTCTTGAAAGATGGGAACATGTTAATTTTATGACTAATGACACTGAATTGACAGTGCTATATTTCAAAATGCCTTGAAAGGTTAAAAACTATAGCAACTTAGAAACAGTGTGCAGTTTCGTTGCATGTTTAGTAATAACAAAGCAAAAGTGCTAGTTTTAAAATCAGGGTCTGCACTATACTTGATCCTTTTCAGTGGCAAACACACCCAAGTGAAATTATGCTTGTTCTCTTAATCACGTAACCAGTTTTCTGAAAGCTGGTGCAGATTAAAAAAAAAAAAAGGCAAGAAAGCCAAGCAAGAGTACTCTATTCTGTTCTCCTACCTCAAAATCCAAGTTTTTAAATTAATCAAATGTGGTTTTTAGACTTCTGTTAGGACCAAATATATAATGGATTATGATGTTTGCAAACTGCACTGGGTCTGCCGAAGAGCAACCAGAAAGCTCAAAGTTGCAGTCCCATTAAAACGAAAATAGCCCGCCTTCCAGTGACCTCCATGTCCAAGCACCACTACCACAGAAACTCCCAGGCTTCTACCAAAGTCCTTTCCCACTGCAGTAGAAATGAAAGTAAATATGTATATCCAGGTAGCTGAGGTGGACAGATCTGTTATCCAGGTAATCTCTTACGGAAATTTTCGTGACTGTTAGTACGTATGTACACTCTAAGTACACGCACACTTTCGTAGTTTATCATAACAAGATGTTACTGTCATAAACATGCTCATTTTTGGATTCATATCTACTTGACATGAGGTGAGCTAGGAACAATTCTACACAAAACCAGCGTGACACTTCTGTAAAACCAGTGAAAGATTTGTTTCCTCTTGTCTCAAGCCCCTCATATTACGATTGCACTAGTTCTTTTATGAGAAATGGCAAAAGGAACCTTAAGGCCAAATGCAAGCATCTTTACTATCAAGCCAGTCAGGTTCTTCTGTTCATTTTCAACTATAACATGATATAGTCTTTTATTCACTTTTTTTTTTCTTTTTGGTAGTATTAGGGAGGATTTGTGAGTAAATCTCTCAATGTTATTGGATGTTTTAACCTCCATTTCCTATTCTCCATTCCCCTAAATGTACATTTACTCTGATAGTAGCTTGGCAAATGACATTGCAAATGCATCTGGCCATTAACCACAGGGTCCATAGGATTACCCTAGGAATGAACCAATACAAATGGGCACGGGAGATCAGCAATCAGCTGTAGGGAGGGGGAATAAGCTACCTTTTAGTATGCAGGGAGAGAGCATGCACATCAGAACCTGATGCAGAATAGCTAGTCAGCTGGAAATTCATATTCGAATCTCACTCATTGTGGTTATCCATGTAGACAATTTTGTGTTTTAATCTCAGGCACTGCTAATCTCATTTTAAAATGTGCTCCCTTTATGCTATGCTAAGCACATTCTTCTCTATGGTCACTTGTTTCAGAAGAATACTAATTGCATCACATTTTCCAGAATGCTCATTCACAGAAGTACATTACTGAGTCTTTCTTGAAAACAGCCAGTTATGGCTTCTGGGCCTGAGAGGATGCAAGATGATCTTTCAGCTTGCCACAAGGTCACATGAACTTCATGCTTAATCACCTCTCTCTGCTCTTTTCCATTAAAAACAAGGATTAAAACCACAACCTCTGACAAAGATTTTAAACCACCCAGTATGAAAGGGCAATTTCATTAGCCAACAGCAGAATTAAACTGTTCTCAGAGGCAATCAGAGGAATGAAATTCCAAGCTGTTGCTGTAAGCAGAGTAGCTGGGGGCCTGGACTGCTAGGATTCAAAAATACGTTGGCTTTCTTAAAAATGTAACATTTTGCGAGGAAAATCATTTTGATAGAGATCGTTTTTTCAACAGCGTATCTATTTTGGAGCAGCTTACTCCTCTCTCCTCTCCTCTCCTCTCCTCCCCTGAAACTACGGAGCACTTTAAAACACCTTTATTTCAAATGTTGTTCTCATAGTAGCAGCTTTCTTTCACCACTCAACATACAAGCCATTGAGAGCTGTTTCCTTATTTGACCTTTGCTTTCAGCTTTTCAGCTCATATACCTCTCTGAGGGCTTGCACATTCTGTATCTGGGCCTTCAGTGTATCTAGGGCTTTATTTCCCTGTGGTTTGGCAAGCTGTGTGTTTTGTCTGTCTTATCTTCACACCAGCAGTACAAGATACCTTGTCTGTTATTGCACACTTACGTTCTGAAAGAGGCCCAGAAATTGGACCTGTTGCTGTTTGACATAGGGTCGCTGGCTGTGCACACTAGGCCAGGAAGAATGTGGTAACTGGGAAGACAGTGAATCAATCAATCAAAAAAGGATAATGGTTTGTATTGCTTTACAACTGTGCATCAAAAAGCATCTTCCAGAAGTCCATTAGATTATGCATCACGGTAAAAATATTTTAAACAAGTATCATTCTTTGCAATGCTCTTGCCAATGGTGATAATCGGGAAGCAAGAATTCAAAGCAGAAAAAAAAAATGGACACTAAAGGATTGTCTCAGTCCAGAAAGAGCTGAGAGCATACGACAGTACATGAATGAGAATCTTCTGTTCCTGTTCAGATGCAGGCTGGATGTCATGGATTACAGGAGCCTTGGGAGAAGGATTGTTTATACTGTGTAATCAGTGCAATACCCAGCACAGTCCTGACCCTCGTCTATGTGGATCTAGACCACCATGTAGCAACAACAAGAATATGATGGTGTACCAAAATCTTCAAGCATTTGTCCCCTATTTCCTTAACATCATAAAATCCTGCTGTATAGTGTATTTCAATCTGAGCACCCGCTGAAGGACTTACTCAAACTACCAGAAGACAGGAAAAGCAGGTATAGGTTTCTTCTACACGTCTGAGTAGGACACAAACCTCTAATCTTAGAGCATTGTGAGAAAGTCTAAATGAAACACTATCAGGCTCTGCTATGCCTGCTGCTACTGACAAACAAAGATTTCAAAGCAGCACATGCCACCAATCCAGCCAAAAAATTCTCAGTCTTGCCCTTGTGGGTGCTGATGAAGGTAGAGGCTTGGAAAAGTCCAGAATAATTACTAAAAGTGTGCCAGGCTCCTGTAACAGAGGCTGCCTAAGCATAATGGATTGAATGCAGCTTGATAATCATCAATAAAAGAAGTTTCCTACTGAAAGAAGAACAAAACTCTACACATTGTTTGGATATTTTCTTGCTGTTTATCTTGTAGCACATTCCACATGGGTATTCATCCTGCACGTGCCACAAGAAGATGTTTTGAGGCACTGTTGAGGAGCAGGGGAAGCAGAAAAAAACATAAAATGAAATGGGCAGTCACTAAGGTCTGGAAAAAAAAAAACACAAATATTATGCTGGCTTCTTGCCAGCTCTGAGAAAACAACAGTATGCTTTTTAATTTGGGATGGATTTCCTCAGTATCTTTGGGGAAATTCTACTTTCATCTCCGTTTCTATTTATTAAGTACAACTATTGCTTCTACAGAGGTGTTTTATGAATTTCTAAGTACTACGTATGTTATCAATATTAATTCTTGCTCAACCCCTTTTTTTTCTACATTACTTTTTATACTTTGTGCTTTTATCATATCATGGGATTTTACTGTGTAGCACTGAGACAAGAGCAGATAGGCTTATGACACAAGTATGAACACTAGAAAATTACTTCAGCATCTTAATATTGGATGGCTCAGCCCCTGTTCTTGCATCTCTCTTCTTGAATTTTAAAAAGGAAATAATTTTCTGTTTTTCAGGAGCTGATACCTGCTCATCGAGACCGTGCAAAAATATAGGTAAAACATTTGCATAATTTGGTTTATGGTATCAAGTGCCTTTCTAGATCAGAAAATACTGCTCTTGAAGAAGATTGTCATTTTTTTTACAGCACACTTTAACTTTTTTTTCCTGAAGCTATTTCCTATGTTATTGGTCGTTGACTTGGCAAAAGTCAAACTGTGAGATAGCAGGAGGTCCTCAGTCAGCTCACTTTCTTTTTCTTCTCCAATAAAATAAAATTAGAAACATTTTGCAGAATGAGAGAATGGTACAACATCTGTCAATGTTTTCTTTCAATGTTTTGGGAAGGTGTTTTCGTTTCTAACAGAAGTTATTTTTCTCATTGTCTTGGTTTCTAACTGAAACTTTCTCTCTTAGTGTCTGGTACAAAGCTGTGTTTTAGTTCTAGAAGAAAAAGAAAGCTGATAACACCCAGCAGCGTTGAACAGAGCCAAGGACATTTTCAGTTCTCTCAGCTCCCTGGGTCTCTCTGTCAGTGAAGAGGCTGGGGGCGTCGGAGGGAGCTGGGAGGGGACAAGAACGGGGCAGCTGACCCAAACTGACCAAAGGGATATTCCATACCATATGACATCATGTAATATAAGGAAGGGGAGTGAGCTGAGAGGGGCCATTTGCTCAGGGATTGGCTGGGCATCGGTCGCTGGTAGTGAGTGATTGCTTTGCACAATCACTTGTTTTGTATATAATTATCATTACTGTTAGTTTAATCTACTTTCCTTTTCTGTTGGTAAATAGTTTTATCTCAACCCACAAGTTCTACCTTTCTTTCTCTTGATTCTCTCCCCCATCCCAGCTGGGGGGTTGGGGGGGTGATCGAAAGGCTGGGCGGTGTTTTAAGGCCTGCCGGCTGAAACCACAACACTCATAGTCTCTGAAGCTTTATTTTGGTCCTAGAAGAAAAACAAAACTGATAACAGCTGGCAATTTTGAGCACAGCCAAGGACATTCACAGTTCCTCAGCTTCTTGCATTCTTCTGCCAGCAAAGCAGCTGGGGGGGACACAAGGAGCTGGAAGGGGACAGAACCAGGGCAGCTGACCCAAACTGACCGAAGAGCTGCTCCATACCGTGTGACACCATGGGACTTTACAGAAGGGGAGTTAGCCAGGGAGGGGCTGCTGCTGGCTGGGTATTGGTGGTGAGCCCTTGCTCTGTGAATCATCTACTTTTTGTGTATATGTATATATGTACTGGCATTTCTTTTACTTTCTTTGCTGTCATAGCAAATAGCTTTTATCCCAACCCACAAGTTCTACTGTATTTTTCTCTTAATTCTCTCCCCCATTGCATTTGGGGTGGGGGAAGGGTGAGCGAATAACTGTGTGGGACTTCACTGTCTGCTGGGTCAAACCATAACAGAAGGTCAAATATGATTTTTGGACTACATGTGAATGCATGCACACAGTGACATTTGTCCTCTCCTCCTCTCTCATCATGTTAGCAATAAAGGTCATATAGCCATCTAAGTAATTAAGTTTAAGCCTTATGGCATGCCTCAAAATAGTATCTCAAAAGGAAGGATCTTGTGGTTAAGGCATTTCATGTAGGAGTCTGGGGTTCAAATCCTATTTCATGTTTTCAGCTACAGCATTAGTGTTCCGATTACAAACCCTAAACCAGAGATAATTATCATCATCTTCATCTCCTTTTATCTATGAGTAGGACAAGACTGAGGCAGGGATTATATGATCACACAGTGTTTGGTCACAGGAGGCCTTTAAACATTATCAGATAAGTCACTGACCCAGTGCTAACAGTGACCTGTCCAGCCTTATAGCAGATATCAGGTCAACAGTCATCTGATGTCATTTATTTTCTCAGTAGTGTGTGACATGAGCTGAGTGATGCACTGGTATACTATGGTACGGGCTGTTTTGCAAAGCTAGATTGTTCTGAGTGCTTTAAGCTTCTATCACACGGCTCACTTGCTTTGTTTTAATGAGTTTCTTAACATTTTAGGGAATCTCTTCATTGCTGTTTGAGTGATTGCACTTACTGTTTTCATATTTTCAGATCAGCTTAATGTCTCTGACCCCCCAGTGATGGTGGAATTTAAAAATGGAAACTTCAAGTTAATGTTCCACAACCCCAAAAATGTGAATGAGTTCAGCATGACCCTCTTCAAAGGGCAAGAAAAGAAGGAGATCTGTGCAGTCCACGTGAGAAAGGACAATGCTATCCCCAAGAGTAATGTCACCTACTGTCAGGCAAAGCATTCAAATACCGGCACCACTTTCATTCTCACAAATCTGGAAACACACATCGACACTTACACCTATTGCCTGGAGCAGTTCTTACCGCCTCCTTATAAAGATTGTCTCCTGAGAGAAACCTATTTGTACATCCAAGGTAAGCTTACTTTCCTTCTCCTCTTACTTAAGTTTACTGATAAGTAGACAGTGAGCATAGCTATGCTGCAGTGAAAAACGTGTCTGAAGTTTGCACAGATAGCTCCAGGAGAACGGCGAACTACTCAGGAAGGAGCCGGTGGCAGTGGAGTGGTACTGGCAGTGAGTTCAGTATGGTCTCCCTGTATTTATTCATCTTACTGGGCAGGTTTTGCAGTCCATGCTGAGCTCTTCATACTGTTGGTGGCACACAAGTTACATAGAGAAGGTCATGTCTTCTAGAATTACACATTTTCCTGCAGCAGAAATTTTCCACTGCCTGTTTGCCAAGCTGCTGAAGGCAAAAGTTACATTTTTCCTAGCTGGGGAACAAAATCCATTCTGAGAGCTATCTTCACTTGAGCTGGAAGAAAAACCCTCAACTATCACATAGTCAGTAAATAAATAGCACTAGTTAGTAAATAAATAGCACTAGTACTGGTCTGTGAAACTCTTTGATCCCACACTGATGTGAAGAAGACGGTGTTCACCTCTCTGAGGCAGGCCTTGACAGCCTGCTCACAGCAGACGAGCTCCACAACTGCTGAGGAGTTTTGGCCTTTTACTGAGAAGGACTTGGACTAAGTCCAGAAGACTTAATGTACAGACACTAATTTTGAATTACCTTTCACTTGGAGGCTGTTTGGTATATTAAGTTGAAACAGTTAATAGTCTTTTTGCTCACACCCTTTCTTCAATACTGTATTGTCTGTTGTCCTTCCCTCTCTATCTTTTCCCATTTCTCAACATCAGGACTAAGCAAAGGTAGAAGCTGGAAAGCTGAGGCTAGTATCACGTGATTGGGTCAAACGATCTACTATCTCTCTCTGAACTTAAAACATGCTGATCTCAGATGAAGCTGTGACATCCTTTTTTTGTCAGCAGTGTTTCCCAATGCTGTCAATTTCCATTTGTCCGATTAGCCAGGTGCTCATAGCTACTGCTGCTTGTTTCATGTCCTATCATATTTACTCCTAGACCTGGGCAAGGTTCATCTGATGCCCCTCCAGTTTGCCTTCCTATCCAAACAGGACCTCTAAAAGCCTCTCTTCTTTGGAGCAGGCCACCCTTTAAATCACATGTGTTTCTTGCTGAATGTAAGCTTAGGCCTTGCTCAGACCTCCAAATCTGAAATACCATCATGTTCTTAAGCCTGCCTTGGTTTCTTTTCAGTCTACCCTTTTAGCCTTGTGTACCAACAGGTAGGCTGCCACCTCTCCTTCTGGAAAAGGCAATGTTCTGTTTCCTGCTGAACAGTTTTCCAAGGCAGCTTTTCAACTCGGGGAAATCCTTCTCCAGATGCACTTTGTCTGTTTCATCCGATATGGAGAGAAGAGGGGGAATATTTTGAAAAGTCATCTCTAGAGGAAAGAAAAGGTGCTGATTCTCAGCAATGACTTTTTTGCCTCCCTATCTCCAGATAAAGAAGACTGCTTTTCACAGGGAATCATATCATGGATAACTATTGGCCTGATTGTGTTTGCTGTGGTTTCCTGTGTCTGCTGTGTAGTAGCCTGTCGCTTAAGGAACAAGGTAAGTAAGTCTATGAGATTCCACACAACCCTCCTTCCAAGGGTCATGGATGAGGAGCTTGATTTAATAAGATTTAGAGGGTGGGACTGGCACATACTCAGCACGTGATGTGTTTTCTGACAAAGAGACGGAGCCGTTAATTTACCACTGGAATTCAGTCATTGATGACAGCACCTCAGAATTAATTTTTCTAAGGCAGAATTGGCTATTGATTTAAGGGTTGGGAATCAAAGAGGAGAAATGCTGCACAGGTCAGCAAAACTACTTTGGTAAGCAATTCACCTGATTGTTTTCTTCCAGAGGGGGAAACAAATCATCAGTGGAGCAACTCCTGCTCTATTCTGGAGCAAAATCACTAAAACATAGAACTGTTTGGCTCAGGAAAGAAATGAGAACAGGGACATCAGTTATTTTTCTGGACAGTGCGTATTTTTCATTTTTAGTTTGTTCTATTCCAAGTTTTCTACCTGAGTGCCTGTCCATTCAGACTTCAGTATTCCCACTGAAAACAGTCAGAATAACTGCCCTATTTAAAGAACAATGGCAGGAGTGGTGGAGGTTAGTGACCACAAATTAAATTCATGGCATTTTCTCTCTGTTTGCAGAATCAGCAGTGTGAATCCAACTCCCATGAGTACAACAGTGAATACATGCCCATGGCAGCAGTGAATGCAGCTAAAAAACCAAGAATCTGAGGTTGTATTAAACCCAAAAGTACTTCGCGTGTAGCTGTTGCAAAGCTTTCTCTGGGAAGAAAAGGGCTGCTTGCTGTGTCTCCCATTGATTCTAGGTGTGTGGATGGTTGGGAGGAATTGGCACAGCAGCTTGTTAATGTAGTTTGTGCTGCCATGTAACTGGAAAGGGGGAAAAAAGCAAAATATCTGGAAAACTTCTGAATCAGAATTGTGTGTTTGTTCCTGGAAATGCAACTGCTTCACATCAGTGCAAAGTAATGATTTTATGCATGAGGAAGGGATGTATACTGTCCTATCTGAATTATTCTAATAATATGTGCTACCCAAGATCTCCCTGCGGAAGTGATTTGCTAAGATTTGCTCAGAGTTGCTGGTTAGGGGCTAATAATCTGTAAGGAATGAGGAATTTCCTAGCTACTTAAACTCTTGCATAGTAGCCAGAAGCAGTTTGGATATAGAACAGAAGCAGAGGTTGGACTGATTCAAACATACGCAGGTTGCACGTAACAAATTCTCCATTTCTATTCCAGGTTTAAGTTGCTTATGGCATAGAAATTCTGGCAGCAGAAGTTTCCAGTTACTTGAACCTGGACAATGGGAAACCAGCATTTCCTCACCTCTTTCTGTTTCCCTGAGCTCTTATGATGGCCCTGTGCTCAGTCATGAGACACCCATGTCTAGTACTAGTACTGCTCTAAGCTGTTTTGCTCTCACCTCATGTGTTAACTGGCACAATGCCTGATCACTGGCTTGTGCATGAAGTGCTAACAATGTGTTAAAGATGTCAGCTTTTAGCTGAAGAAAATGTTTTGTTTGCTTGAGAGTCGATTCTTGTAGCGCTGCTACAGAGGGAACTTCTATTTTTTACAGTCTCCTTAACAGTAATCTTTCCACTGGGGACAAAAGAAAAAGACTACCTCCAAAGCCAATTCTTGTGGCTCAGCCATAAAGCACTGCCAGTGGATTGCACAAGCCCTTTTGTTAGGGCTAGTCCAGCCTGATGCCATGAATTCATCCTCAGATTCACTGTTAAACTTCTTAGCACCACACTAGGAGAGAGCAGTATGCACACATGCTGTCCTGCAATCTGTGGGACAGTGGGGGAACAAAACCTGAGAAAGTACAGCAGAGACTTTACTGTGGCACAGAACCTCAGGTACATGCAGCTGCATTTTTCGTATTTGTGCTGTCAGTACATCTTTACCATTTGCACCTTAGGGCTCCTCTTATTTAATTAAATTCTGAATTCATCTACCAAAAGAGGAATATATTACCGCAGCTGTTTTTTAAATCAGTCCAAATCTGCTGAATCTGTCCCTCAACTAGAATGCATGATGTCTCCTATTCACATCTTGCAGTACAAATACAACAAAGTCCACAAAGCCAGTGTGTCCATGGACTCTACTTTGCAATTATTTTCCTCGTGTTTTGACATGAAACCTTTCCACTTCCCTAGTGGGTTTAGGGGTTACTTGACCTTCTGCAAATTGCTCAGAGCTTTCAATATGAATGAGATGAATGAAATGATCAAATGAATGAAAGAATGAAATGATGAATCCTTCGTGCTACTCATGAAAGCCACCAAAACTCTGGACCATAAATGACAACCTGGGAATCCAACCTGGATATATTGCCAGACAACATCTGACTACTGGAAGTGGAGTGGTACACTCATCGAGTCTCTGTGTAATTAATTGACTAAACAAGTATTGGTCAGAGGACACAACGCTGAAAGGTACATAGCCTGTTTGGTAAACAGAAGGCTGGTTTCAAATTTAATGGGGTGAACAGGGATCATCGGGCATGAAGAGGATGTAAGCCAGTGTATCAAGAAGAGTTTTCCTCAGTAAAAGCCTAAATACATAGAGCTATCACAGAGAGAAGGTGCAAATTGTTAGCTGTGACATTAAGACAAGGGAAAATGAGAAAAGCACTGAATGAAGTGGGGACTGCCCATTTAGCAAGGGCTAGTCCACTAAGACAAGCAGCTCCTTCACAGAGATGCACAGAGAGGGGCAGCCTGTCGTGCTGGGTAGCATTCTTTTCTATCGTGTCATCACATAACTTAGTCAAATTAGCTAACCTCCCTATCAAACAAAACTATCCTCTGCACATTCACAAATACATGATTTCAACATTTTGTGAATTATTGGTAAAATAATTGGCTTTGAAAATCACCAGTGAAAAATAACTAACCTCTATTGCTTGTGATAAATGCTGGATATAAGATACAATGTAACAGCAGAATTTTATTCCCTGAAATGCCCGCCAGACTGAGAGTTTCTGAAAAAATTTAAAAACGGAGGTTTACCTAGAGATGCTGCAAGTGAGTAAGTGGTGAAGTAAGAGCAAGAAATATCAAAATACATTGTACTCTAGAAAGATAAATGGTTTAAACCCATTGTAACAAACCTTTGGGAAGTCTCAGGTTTCACCAGTGCTTCTTATTTTGAAATAAAGTTGTTTGTTTTTTTGTTACACTATGTGTCCTTAAGAAATTTCATGAGTACATGTATGTTGTACGAAAGAAATAAGTTCTCCAACCTCCACAGCGCAAGAGGGAGAGGGTGTGGGCAGTTCATTACCATACAGGAACTTAGTGGGAAAGGAAAAAAATGATCAAAAAAACCCCAAAGCAAAAAATTTGGAGTTGTTTCCACGCAGTGAGGTAATGATTCTGTTTGATTGGTTTGTTTCCTGTTATTTTGATGAGAACGTCTCTTTTCTTATTGCCCCATTTTTTCCTTTCTTTTGATCCATTATGTCACATACAGGTAATGCTCAGGATTATTTGGGGGCATTTTCAGTTTCTTTCTGCCACTCCAATACCCCCAGATCAAAAGGAGCTGGAAGAAAATAGATAGCAGTAGAATGAGAAAAAAATCTATGAAAAAAGTAGCATGAGCTGAGTCTACAGACTAAAATAAAACAAAAAATGATTCAAGAAGAATAAGCAAAAAAGTATAACATTCTCATAGGCCAACATTTCAAAAAGTCAAAATTCTCTTTGGAAACTCCCAGTTTTGAGAAAAGACCATTTTAGCAGGAAAAAAAAAATATTTTAGTCAATGCTTCTACAAAATCCACTTAGAAGCAGAAGCATTAGTAATACCCAAATAACCACCATGAAATGAGAATTTGGGGGTGGGGAAATAAACTACTAAGAAGCAATCTCAACCTGTTTTCTCTGTTGGCAATGTAAAGGTTTAGGATTGTAACAGAAATCTGCCAGTTGTACAGCTGTCCATGATGGGAGTTCTACAACCTAGGCCTCTCCATCGTCATCTTTTACAGAGAGTATGATTTAAAAAGGATTTTGCTTAGGGCTATTCCAGGAGACAAGTCTCCAACAACCATGTGCACTTGAGACCAGTTTCTGTCATACTCTAGGTAATGAGATGGAGGATCAGCAAGATGCTTTCATCCCTACTGATTTTTCCTTGCTGTAAATTGTCCAACGTGTTTATTTACATTCAGTAATGCCCTTTGCATCATCCCAGACAGTGTCTGTAGGGATTGTAAGAAGTCAGTAAGTCAGTAAACCCAGTCAGTTTGTATTGCAAAGAACTACTTGCAGGTTAAGATCTGAAATAAAAATCTACAATTAGAGCAAACTAAAATGAAGTTAGTTCTGCTGAACAGGCAATATGAGCTAATGTGAACAGGTGAAAGATGTTACGGATGACAACTATAGCTACTCCAAAATTTAAGGATGGATAAATGACAAGAATGTCATAATTCGAACACCTGCATATCTTGAGGTAATTTGAAATCCAAATCTCAATATGTATTTTATAAGTTTATCTTCTAGCCTGAATTATGAACCCAAATATCTATGCTATTGGACTTTAATGATGGAATTTAAGACGGCAGTTTTGTACCTTATATGTAACACAGTGAATGAAATGACGTTATGAAATGTAGGCTCCCTTAGCACGGGTATTTCATTATCTTCAAAGTTTAGGTAGATTTAAATTCTATCACACTTTGTGCAGATTTTAGAAAGTTTGTTTACAGCTTAGGGAAAAGAGGCTCTGGGACTAAGGTAAAGCAAACAAATTATCAAAACAAGGATCTAAACTGCAGATATGCACTCACTGTTATTGATATAAATCACAGAATCACAGAATTGCAGGGGTTGGAAGGGACCTCGAGAGATCACGTTCTACATGTGGATAGTCCGTTACACACATGAATCTGTAACTTGCTGTGCAGAAGAACATAACAATAATAAAAGCAGAAAAAGTACAGGTCACTGAAATTACTTAGTTAAAAATACATTCAATTGGTTAGTGGGGACGATGCCCATACAAAGCTGGACCAAAGTCTTTGCGTTCAATTTGACTTTAACTGCAGTGAAACTCTTTTCAGTAGTGCCCAGCAACAGGACAAGGGGCAACGAGCACAAACTGGAATGCAGAAAGTTCCATGTGAACATGAGAAAGAAATTCTTTATTTTGAGGGTGACAGCGCACTGGAACAGGCTGCCCAGAGAGACTGTGGGGTCTCCTTCTCTGGAGATGTTCAAGACCTGTCTGGATGCCTACCTGTGTGACCTACTGTAGGTTCCCTGCAGGAACCTGCTTTGGCAGTGGGGTGGACTACATGATTTCCAGAGATCTCTTCCAACTCCTACAAGTCTGCGATTGTCTGAAACACTCCATAAACCTGAGTCCCTTGAGTTGTCCAGTCCGTCATTGCTATAAGTCTACTCACTGTCATAAAAATTTCTCATTTCCCTTATAGATTAAATTTAGATTTGTATTTATGTACTATGGTTATGAGTTCAAATCAGTATGGAGGGTTTGCTGGAGTGAGGAATAGGAAGGATTAAACAGCTTTTCTGGCAAAATGAGCTGGACTGGTATGAACTGGAGATACGAAGAAGAGGTTGGGGCTGAACTTAATCTAAATGAGTGTGCCTAAGCTATTTAATTCCTCTGGGGAGAAGTAAGATCTTATATGGCTTGAGATCAATTTTTAGAAAAAGATAAATCAGGTCAATAAGAAAGATTTAACTCCTGCACACATGAAGCATAATCATTTTTTAAAAACTGCAAACATTAACAACTTTGAAATACTGAACATCATCTACGTATGAAATCCTGCATCAGTCTCCGCAGTTTTTAGTACACTGTTGGCAAAGCCATCACCTACCATATTTCATCTTCTCCCAGCAGACTGCAGGAGCAAGCTTTACTGCATCGTATATAGTTTGTTGCAAATCTTAGATAAATTTGAGGCAAGGACTTAAGGTCTGGATTGAGCAAAGACTTACAAGCAGGTATTGCTTTCCTCCTGCTGAGAAGGAAGGCTTATTTACTGCCCTAAGGTACTTCTGAAAAAATAAGTCAGAAACACATAGAAAAGCGAAAAAGAATTGTTAGCACCAGTCAATGAGAGCGAGGGGGAGCACACTGCCTGCCAAAGGTGGCAGTTTAATTGAACATAATCTCTATGTTGTGTGAGAACTCTGCATAGGTCTTTCAGGTTACTGAGGCCAAATCTTGAAGGAGGAAGCTCAAAACTACAGTTCTCAGATCTTTAGCTGTCTACTTTCCTCCAGAAATTTAATGCACTCTATGTCTATTCAATCCAATCATTTTCCCTTTGTAAAACAAAACATGATTTGCTCATTGATAATCTTTTGGGCCTGAGTGAAACAGAGGACATGGAAGTAATGAGCAATCACACTGCTGTGCAGGACCATGATTGTGAGGATCAGAGCTGGAATCAGATCTTAGGACTGCCGTGCTCATGAAGCAGCTATGCTCAGATAGCTCTTAACAGCTACTACATCATTGAAAGCCAGACCAACATTTGCATTTCTGTCCCTTCTTCTGGCTGTGTCTCTGCTGCTCAGTCACAAACATGGCTCCACAGAGCCTTATCCTGTGCCCTGGCTTCTCCTAAGCCCTGTGCTTCTGGGGCCCAGCCAGGACTTTCCTCAGTGCAGCACAGGCCATGTGCTGGGGCATCAGGCTGCTGGTCACAGGACTTTACAGCAGCCTGCCTGCACAGGAAGGGGAAGCTCAGGGGAGAGGCATGGCACAAGCCACTGCTTGGTTATAGAGAGGTCATGAGGCAGAAATTAAAAAGAGATTGCCAAGGTCATGTTAGAGGGATGTGTGGCTTCCAGGAGTGTAAGAAAGATAAACTAAATGAAAGGATGTAGGATCGGGGGGGCTGCAATATCTCACAGCCATGAATGACACAGTCCCCTTCTAAAACAAAAGTAAAAGATTGCAGCCACTGCCCGTGAGGACAGATGGCTTCCAGAACAATGCCTGGCATCAACCGAGTTCTTTGGCAAAGCCTTAGGCAGGCAGTGACTGCTGTGCACTGCAACAGACTAAAGCAAACAACTCCTAAGACTTAACTGCCAGAACAAAAAATATCTGTGCTTCCAATCAGTAACGCTGATATTTAGAGGGACCCGTCAGGCCAAGAACCTGTTGAAAACCAACTGTAGGTTTTTGTACGTTATTTGGAAGAGGGCTGTGGTTTTTTGGTTAGTGTCACTTTGCTTTTTGTACTCGTACCTTTGAGAAGTCTAGACTCACAAAAGTTTGTGAGATGATCACAGAAAGCCCCACTTTATTACTAAGGGATTGACTGAAGCAGGCATCTGGTGAACAAGGATCTCTTTCCAAGTACCACACGTATATTCAGCAGAAGATCCCATCCTGGGGCTCCATCCCCGCACGAAGGACTGGTGGGACGCTGCCCTGCCCGAACACAGCCCGTTACGCTCTGCTATCACAGTGGAGCACGGCTGATGAGCACCTCCTCTGAAACCCCTCCAAGCCAAGGAGTCACCTTTTCTGAATTGCCTCGTTTCTTTTTCACACAGCCAAGGCAAAGAGGTTCAAAGCGCTTCCTACCACAACTTCTGTCACCCTAGCTTCAAAAGGTAAAGGAAACTTCATCTCCATCAGGACTCTGACCCAGATGAAAGAAGCTCTGTCTTTTCTGCTAAGCGTGTTGGTAATCTTTCCATTTAGATAACAGGTGTGCTCTTTACTGGAAAACAGATGTACCGTGAAAATGGCCGCCTGTGCTGAGTAATAGCTCGTGAATCATGATTTCCACTGAAAATCTGAGTAAAAGAAAATATCTTTTTCACTCAAGATGATGAAAACATACTTTTTATTTGGTGAGAAAACACCAAATTCATTTTCTATTCATTTTCTTGAGAAAACTTCTAACACTAGGCACAGTTACTAATTCACGGGACCACGTCTCTTCCTCTGTAAGCACAAATATCCAAAGCATCTTTCAGAGATCTGAATTGTGTTCCAGTAAAAGGAAACCATTCCTCTTTCCATGAAAAAATAGCATTTGGTTAGCAGGCACTGATAAAAACAACAGCTGTGAAGAAAAAATATGCAGAAAAGTATTGCTGCAACTTAGTGGAATGAAACTTATGCAGTGGATTTTTTTTTAATGTAGACATTCAGACAATGACTTTGATGGCAAACCAGAGCATTATACCACATGATGATGAAATCGGTTCTGAGTCATCTTCAAGCTGCACTTTCTCTGCTTTCTGTGGTGCTGGCAAATGCAGATGGAGAACGTGAGTCTAGAGCAAGAGCCATGTGGATCTGTGTGTTTTTCATGTCCCTAAATGCTACTGTGTGATCCACAAAGGACATGCCCAGCCCTGTGGGACCCTTGGGTTTCCAGAGATCTTGCCCTAAGAACCTGCAGGCATGAAAGTGTGATTCCTTTGCCTGCGCACAGTAGACCCAGCAGGTGAGCTCACAAGTGCTGTCACAGGATGGATGGATTTAAGGTCAGGAAGGAACATTTATAGCTGGGACACGAGACTAGAACAAAGCTCTTCCCCCATTAAGCTATTGGTGTCCTGTGTGATCTGAGGTCTATCAAAGAACCTCTCGTGTGAGGTGCTCTTTGACAGCCAGGAGGATACTCAGCAGAAGGGACAGCACTGGGTAAGCACGTGCTGCTGGCGCAAATATAAATCGCCTCAGCCAGGCATTTTGCAGCTGGATGCTGGCTACTGCCTGTGCCTGCAGGAAGATGGTGACCCTATCTGCCAAGGGCATGGGAACACGTAGGAGAGTTTTGAATTTTGGGTTTTTTTTGCAGCTATCGTTGTCTGCTATCTCACACATCACCGGTATTTCCTGTGTCACAGATTAATACTGCTGTAGGGAAGCAATTGAGCATTTTAAGAGCTACCTCCAACTGCTGCACCTCAAGCACACAGACAAAATCCAAGCCGGTAGTGTGGCTGCACTGCCAGCCTCACTTCACGCAATGAAGCCAATGGGAAAAATACTGTGGTTTGAGGGGTCTGGATAGCTGAAGGAGCTTTGAGCTTTCTGGAAGCTGTAGGAGGAAGGAGACCCTTCCTCTCTCCCTGTTGTCCTGTCTCACCCCTTTGGGTTATGGAATTCCCACCAGGGACCCTGTGATAGAGCTGCCTACTTTCTTCCCCTGCAGGATCCTCTCTCTGCTCATGGCATCTTCTGTGATTCTGGAGAAAAGGAAGGGGGCAAAGGCTTTGCATGTAGATCTGCTCGTACAGGAAGCAGGGTGGGAGAGGTGAGACCCACTCTGGAAGTCAGATGGGAGGTCCCCTTTGTCCTTTAGGGAAGATTTGCTCAATGCCGGTCACCTGAACTGTCTCATTTGGAGGGAATAAGGGAAAAGAAATCAGTATGAAGCTAAACAAATGAAGAGATGTCAAACGTTCCTCTGGAGAACGTGTATTAAAGTAATGCTTTGCAGAGCCATTTTATTTCATGATATAACCTAACTTTACATTAACAAAACTAACTAATGTTAACTACCTTTTACTTACTGTAACAAAACTACTCAACAGTCAAATGATTTGGACTTCTTTAACAAAGGTTGAGATTCAGGTCACATTTGCTTAAAATATAGTTCATCTGCGAACAGTTTTGCTATACCTACCTACTTTTGATTTCACATCAAAGTAATGGCAATTTCACAGTCCTTTCATGATGTGCTTGCTTTATAGTCAAACATTTGATGAAGCTCTGCAACTTTCACTCAGTTTTCTTAAAGACTTGGGCCAAACTCAATCCCTTTATTTGCAGAGACAAATTATGTAAGATGAACTCAAGTAAATTGGAGAGTCAGCCTGTTCTTCTGTGGCTCACAACTCGCAGGCCAGCTCCAGCACCACTGCAGCACAGCTTCTCCTGAAATCTCTCCTACTGCCCTCAGAGGCCCTTCCAGGCAGCTCCCTCTGGTGCTGTTACACAGGCTGGACATTTCAGGACTAGCTTTCTTCAGGAGCCTTCTCTGGCTCTTCAGGTTTTGTTAGGGCCACAGATTTCCCAGGCTCCCAGCAAGAGCACTTGGTACAGTCTGAGACTTAACTGACTGTTGTTAACTTTGAGGAACTTGCAGAGGGTTGAAAGTGGCAAAAAACGGTCTCTGATGCCAGCCGCTTTCCTAGGACAAACTTCTAAAACAGCTTCCTCTGCTACATAGAAAAGGGTTGAAAAACAACGCAAAGAGCTTGAAAAGCAGTTGGTCTCGGATTCTGTGCACGTGGATCTGGGCCTACAGCACCGTTCTGCTGGCATCCACCCCCGTGGATAACTCTAGGAGCAGTCCCACTGAACATGGAAAGAGAAATGCTTGAGATCCTTACGCAGCAGTGCAATAGGTGTTACAGGTAATGTTTGTTATAATTTACAGTAAATAAAAATAACAGTGGTGTGAGCGCACACGCAGAGGACCAGGTCTTTGTTGTAGAGTTCAGCTGGTGAGGCCAGCCAAAAAAGCATTTCTCTGCTTTTCTGAGCGTTTCTCAGTGTGCCACCACTCTGCAGGACAACCAGGAACAAGAAATAAATGAAATATTCTCGTAATGAAACTAAATGTATACCACCTTGAATGCATAGAGTAAGCAGATCTGCTGAAAGATGGTACTCTCTCCCTGCTGGTGACCACAGCAGGCATACGCTGCTGGTAGCGGTCTGCCTTCTGAGCAAACCCAGACAGCGTCTCATGACAGCCTGGGATCAAAATCAGCAACTTCAGCAAGACTCATCCTCGGGGAAGAAGGAAAAAAATCTTCTATCAAGATTGGCTGTGTTTTGAGAATATTGATTTCAGTATTACTAAGATAAAATTAGTGCTAGAGAAATGATTGGTTAAACACACAGCTTCCAGGAACTGAAACTCTACGAACTAAATCTCTTTATGAGAGCTGTATTTTATCTGAACACACTGAGACTTTGATGATCAAATAGCTTCATCTTTCAGATATGCAGAGGTGTTTCTGAGGAGCATAGAATTGTTGTACATTTTCCCATAGGCCTGCCATGCTGCCAAGCAGATACATATACGTATCCTCACTTTTTCCTAAATAGCAAGTGATACGAGGGGCTAGCATGGCACTTCCCACAAATCATTTTGGTCTCTCCATAGTTCTGTTTCATTCTTCCTCTCCTGCTCCTTCATATTTCTCTTCTGCCTTTAATTTGGAGGTTCCTCAGTTCAGCGAGTGTGCTGTGTGCTGGGTAGTACCGCAAGGCCCTCACCCCTCCTTTCAGACTCTCCAGTACATCCAGAATAAATCAACTAAAATCACGAAAGCCTTGCCTGTCTCTGCACACCTTCTGCCCCCCTTGCCCCAGCCCCTGTCAGTGAAGAAGCGATGCTCGTTGGGCTGGGTGGCAGCGGCCCTGCAGTGCCCACATAGCCGTGTCACCTCTGCGTGCTGTGAAGCCACAGCAAGCGTGCCCTCGTTACACGTGCGCTGATAAGGCACAAACACCCAGCTTTGGTCCTGACCTTCACCTTTCAACTATAAACAAGTGTGTGCCAAAAAACCTGTTTACCACAAAGCAGAGCCTGCAATGGGTGTATCAAGGGCAACCGGAGTCCACACAGTGGGTCCTGCTCAGAACTAAAATGTTGCTCGCTTATCACCGCCAGCAGCTTGCCTGTGAGCTCCCCTGGGGAACTCAGAAGATCCCAAATAGCCCACAACAAATTCCTCATTCCAGTTCCTCCCACTATGTGAGACACAAGGTTACTTTTGCTTTCAGAGGTTTTCAAGAGGCCAGCGCCAAAAACCACTGCTCCAGTGGCAGTTCTGAGGAGAATTCACAGAAAAATAGATGTAGCTACAACTGTTGCTGCAGAAACAGCCTGGGCAGTGGGGTGAGGCATTTCTAGCTTTGTGCCCTACGGTATTCTCATACATAAAAAGAGAAGGTGTCAAGTGGATTAAGACAGTACAACCAGTAATCTGTGTTTCACAAGTGTCTCTGTGTTTCTCGTGCCTACTGGAGATGCGCTGATGCACAGTTATAGGAGGGATCAAAAATGAGGTATTGGGATGTTGTGGTAGAAAAGTGCACAGCACATCAAACCATTTTGAAACTCTGTGCAGGTCAATATTTGGATGTTTCCTCCCAATGAAGTAAAGGTCCTGTTCATTTGTTTTTTAATGTGTGGTATTCTCATGTGGTCCAGGAGTGTTTTCATCCTGGTGTGTGTGGATTTTTATGATGTCACTTGGTTGAGAAACACTTCCACAGTAAGCAAAGCCAGAGAGTTAACACCAGACATTATGCAGCCATAGCCACGACTGCTGGTATCTCCTTGTTTCTGACTGAGTGAGAAGGATGCAGACAGCACAGAGTGGCCTTTGAGATGCCCTAGTTGCAGACAGTATTGCTGCTCTAGAAACTGCTTAGACGCAAACGTGGTTTTGACTTCTGAGAACTGAGTTGAGTGACAGCTGAAAACTACACGTATAGATATCACTTGTGTGTATATTAGAGTTAGAGATGATAAGGAAATCATTATAATCAGTCTTACTATGTTATATACAAATAAATATTATACATACAGTATATAATTATTACTGCATATACACATGCATATGTGCACATATATTATTATAATCAGACTGTTCTGGATGACACATAAACAATCACGTCTGTTTTATGCTCCAAACAGAAGACCTGGAAGAGTGAGAAAATGATAGAATTCTATATTATACATAGCTCACCCTGAAAGTAATGCCTCCTATTTATTTCCATGGAAACTACAACAGATACAAAGAGCACAATAATACTATTTGTTAGAGCGAATTCTCAGCTACAAAACACTTTTTTTCAGCATAGCTAAAACTATTAGCCAATTCACATGGATGAGCTGATTGAGACACTCTTCACTTTGTGGTGAAAAGCACCACCCACCACCTCACTGTGCCCACATCCACTGTTTGGTCTCCAGAAATGTTCAGCAAACATCAGTGAATGTCAGCAGGTGCCATTTTATTCTGCACGGAGGAATTCAATGCCACAACTTTTCTTCATTCGCACTTCCATGTCAGACACCATTTGGTCAGGCTGCCCCTCTGCTGCCATCTGTCACATGGCAACAACATGGAATGGAATATCGGTGGGAAGGTTCAGCCTCTACTGCCATACCACCAACATCCACTTCTGACGTCAGCAACACAACACAGGAGGCATTCCTTTTGGAGCAGCCCAAATGGGAAGAACATTACTGCTTTAAGGGTGAACAATGTCTACCAGCACTTGATAAAAGATTCATGGGAACAAAGATGGTGGGCTGTAGTTTCAGAGTGCCCCATTCTCAAGATTACACAGGATGTTTCAACTGTGGGTCCAGTTCATGAGGTAAGACAAGGTGAACTCGAGTACTTAGGGTGGGGAGGGTGATTTGGGGTGCATAAAAATGAAGACTCTGAGCCTTCTTTTTTTTTTTAATTATTAAAAATGATGATCTCCTAGGACAAGGCATGTGAAAGCTCTAAAGAGTATTGCCACCATTTTTTTTGCCATTATGAAAAACTCCTTTATGTTGGTCCCTTATTGAAGGAAGAATACTACGGCACTGTCAGCACGAGGCCTGGGCAGAAGAAGAGTTTCTAGAGTGATTGCAGAACAACAGGGCTAAAACCTGTGATCTGCAGAACAAGGTTCTTCAGTGCTGCCAACAGGATGATTGTATTTTGAGGTGAGCCTGAGTCCTCAATAGGCAAGAGATCACATCAGCGATGAAGAACTCCTTTGTCACAAAGGAAGAGAAAAAGTTCAGGACAGGAAAAAGTATTTAGAGCCTGACCAGTATATAACTTTGGTATGTCTCAAAATGGCTATGTACAGATTTATATTTTTAAAGTCCTGAAACACCGCACTTCCCATGAGGCAGCTATCACAGACAAACACATTCAACCCCATCAATGCTGCAGTTGTTGTATATGTCACACAAAGAGATCATTGAGAATTGTCATGCATTGAAGGATGGGAGCATCTAGACTCTGTTGCTATTGGGAAACTCATAGTCTTTGAATACAACATTTTTTCCCCCACATTTTGTGTCCTGCTATTGCAAAACAGAGTGATACCTGTTAATGAGACCGACACACAATTTTCTTTTCAGCAGAGCAAGGCACAAAATTATTTCTCTGTATCTCTGTATCTCTAAGCACACTGGTTGGACCATTTGTGAATGCCAGAACCAGACAGGGAGCCTGTGGCACTTTTTAAAGGAAGCTCAACAACTGCAGCATCTGGTCCCTAGGGATATTCTTTTTTAAGAAAACAATCAATACTATGTGCTTGTATTACAAGCCCAAACCCAACAGAGAAATCCATTATTATAATGTTAGCAGTCTATACCCTCCTTCCTGGGTATCTCAAAATCAGTCATCATAATTTTGACATTCTATCAAAATAATCTGGAGCTGCCAAAGCTAAGACATGTCTTCTGAGAAGGATTTTCTCTCTCATGTCATTTATCAGAGTAGGTAACAAACTTACATTCCTCTCTAGCACATATACAAAAGGAGATATCAGGAAACACAGTGAGGAAAGGGCCCTCCTGGGGAATCAGAGCTAAGGTTAGAGGATAGCTAAAAATCTACAAGATTTGTCATTTTGAAGAGAAATGTAACTTCCTCATTATGAAAAAAAATCAGTTTTGGGCAGAAGCAAGTGGCCTCAGGATTTCCCTTAGGGCATACAACCCTTGGAAAAGGAAAGGAGCCTGTTAACAAGTTCGTGTAAGGAAAAGAACACATTAATGTAGGCACATTAAACTGGTTAAGACCACTGAATGACAAACAGCAAGACTATTTAAAACTTTCATGTGCAAAAAATTTGACCAAAAAAATCCTCCCCGCATTCAGCATTGTGAAGGATGCTGATAAGTTCTTTCGGTGTCAGTTCTCCCCAGAAAACGTGGCTACATCCTGCGAAGTATGAAAGGGGGTAAAGAGCTGTCTCTTGAAAGCATGGCAGTGAAACGTCAAAGATACACACTGCTGTGTATGTCACTTATAGAAATACATGTCATAGCTGTTTGTGCTAATTTAGAATGATGCAACTTGTCAGACCAGTTGCAAAATGCCTGTCTCAATCATGACACTGATTGGTGATATCTGAGGTGTCAAAGAAAACAAAACCCTTTTCTAAGTGATAATTCAGGTGAACTCACAGATGAGCTCCTGACAAAACTCTTTACTTTGTTGGCAAGATTGAAAAAGCATGAGTACCAGTTGTTGAGGAAAGGCCTGTGTGCCACGGGGATTGCTGTACACTGTGCTGCTCATGTAAACCCCTTGGCATGGGCAGCTCAAAGGAATCTATTCTGGATTACAGCTTGGTCTCTCAGAGAAGAATCCTAAAAAAGAAGGAGGTAACTGGTGCTTGTTGTGAGAAACCAAAGTCTGAGGAAAACTAAAAGGAAAAACACAAGCCCTTTACCAGACTGAGAGAACAGTTTGACAAGCAGGTTATCACCAAAAGGATTAAATCTATTCCCTCCACTGACAGTGGAAGTATTCTATTCCTGTCATTCTCACAGCACTCAGGAACCATGTTAAAGGTTACTTTATAAAAACGGGGTTAGGCAATGCTAAACTTTACCTGAAAATACCGTGGGGTGTTACAATAGTTGGCAACCTTTGTCTGAAGAATCACTCCATTAATTTTCTTTCATTAATTTTGTGAAAAGCTTGACTTGCTGTTAATGATGATTTGTTGTTTCCCAGCCACAAAAATAAGTACAAAAAAAAAAAAATACTACTTAAATTAAAATGGCAGAAGGTTTCCTCCCGAGAGATAAGATGAAAGAAATATGATTGAGCTTGTTGAAAGTGGTCTGTAAACATTCCAGACATGTTTGAAACGTATTTGCTTTCTACAAATTCCATCACTTGTATTGAATTTTGAAAGTCTGTTGAAAGATCTCTTGTTTTGGAGCGTGTCACATACAACGGCAGATACAACAAAGTGAAGGTCTTGTTTTCTTGTTGCTGAGCCTGCTTGAATTGACCATGTATAAATTTTTATCATAACTTTAGAAAAGAGAGTTGCTCATGGCTTCACCAAAACAGTCAAAAATAATCTACAAGCAGGCACAAAGGCAGCCAGCATTCATGCATTACAGATGCAGTATATACGGGCGCATATACCCATCGGTCAAGCCAAGTGACACTAGGATGAGCAAGTTAGCAGAGTCACTTTCAGGGGAACATGTCGAGGGATATCTTCTTCATATATGAAGTATCTTCATAAAACAAAGGTGACCTGAGCAGTGTCCATCATTGCATTTAGCCAACTTGTCCTGTGGTTTCTCTCTACAACTTTGTAAAAAACTCCCCACCTGAACATATTAACAGTGGTGGTCTCTTTTCATCTCTTTAATGTAAATTTCTGCCCTCAGATTCCCTGTTTTTATCAGTGAATGCTGTTTGGAGCATCCCTGGTGGGGAGACAGGTCATAATTTAAATCCATGTAACCAAGGCCATCCTCAGCAATAAAATGTTGCTGATAAGCAACATGGGAGGGACCTTTATGTAGAGGCTTTTCATCTGCTAGTCTGGATGAGTAAGAGTTGAAACAGTGCTAGCTCAGACTTTGACACACACTACAAAACCATTGTGAATGAGAGCCACATTTAAAATAAGTCTATTTTTATCTTTCTTTCCTAGTTACTTCTTCTTCACAAATAGTGGGTCCCTTGCTCATTGACCTTGTGCTGAAGGTTTGGGAGGACTTGTAATAGGAGCTATTACATCCTTTTCTTTTAGGGTTCCTTTTCTTTCTATACATCAGACACAAAAGCTCTCCTGAGAGGACAGAATCCATCTTATTCAAAATGTCCTACCACTATACAAGGCCTGGCATTCTCCAGGCTTTTTCTCAAAAAGGGTAAAGGATTCTAAGAGAGGGTGTCAGGTATGTGCCCTCCACATATTGCATTCATCACAGCAAATCAGGCACCCACTGAAGGACATATCCTGGCATATAGAAGAATGCTCGTAACTTTTACGACAGCCATTTACTGTTCTTATACAAATTCCAAAGACTTCCTGAGGATCTAGAACTTAGCTTGACCATCACCTTAACAAGAAGGAATGTTATCACGGTCTTACTTGCCCTTACTTCTTTGGTAATGGTGTCAACATAACCCCCAGAAACTTGGTGTAAATTGTCCTACATGTGGATGCTGTTTGCTCTTCCCCTCAGAGGGTATGCAATATAACCTGTGTATAGAAAGTCCCCCACATGCCATAGCTTTACCATGCCCATGTATGTGCACCAAAGAGAGATGTCTTGCGAATCTCTGTGGTGATAAGGAATTCATGAGCAGCCCCTCAGAAGTGTTACTTAATAAATGGGCTAGTTTTCCATCCCTGGAAAACATTTAGTCACCATTATTTTCAGGATAATCTTTCCAGCCATCTGTTCACCACTTAGCAGAATCTCAGGTGACGTGGCCTACTTGTCCTAACTTTGTTGATGTGGAACAACAATTCCTGAAGGGATGAATAATAGCACAGCCGCATAAATTATGCCCATTTCTTACCTCCCTCAGGAGATCTGAAAAGCAGTATCTTCAGAAATGTTGTTCCAGCTGTAGGGATAGTGTATTTATACTAAATCCTCTTCCCAAGAATGTAAGAGATTTGAAGATTTAACTGACAGGATTGTAAAATCTGAGCTGATGATTTATGTGCAAACTCCAACACAGGCTTTGCTAGGCAGAGTGCAGTAAAAGCTCCCATCCTTTGTACTCTCTTCTTAAAACACCGCTGTCCAAACATCACACACTTCTGAAACTTTCCACCCAGCTGCTGAATTTAGCATGCCACCCCAGCTACTTCACCAGTAACTGTTTCCCTTTCTTTCCTTTTACAGCTATAGTGATTTCAACCATACCAACCTTGCCCATGTTTGCAATTAACTTTTCTGTAATTGTTGAAGATAAAAAGAGACAATGTTCTTCCCCAGTAATCTTCTATTTGGCAACTTGTTCTCTATACCCTAATAGCATTGTCTACTTTGAAAATGTCATTGCCTGAGATCTGTTAATAAACTTTTTCAAACACTCTTGATTTTTGACACACTCCTGATAGTTTCCTATGGTAAAAGGAGGGCTGGCCTGTCTCATTCTCCTTCTTATCTTCTTTCCCCTTTTCCCTTTCTTTACTTCTGGACTTTAGAGGAAAGTTTAAGAAACAAAGGGTTTGCAGCCCATCTGCCAGGTGTTGACAGTGATTACAAGCAGGTTTTGTTGCTGCTATTTGAAGGAATTCAGTAGGCTACTGAGTGGCAGTCCAGACCTACAATGTACTCCTACTGCTGGCTACAGGTGACACAGTTCATCCATTCCCGCATTTCCGCATCCACACCTGCTCTTTTCTCAGGCAGTTTCCCCTCTGCCATGTGTGCCTGTAGTTTAGGTCACTGAGGGAACACTACCCCTCACTGCCTAGGAGATGTAAGCCTCAGCTCCATGAGGTGCACAGACAGAGCCAGCTGAGCTGGTGGCCAGCCTTGCTCCCCGGCCACCAGGCACCGCTGCTGGCCGCGCTGCGGCCTGGCCTCCCTGACAGCCAGCCCACCAGCTGCGGGCACGCTTTTCCCACAGAGCAGGACTGGCTTGCACTTCACATAACACACCAAGGGGGAAGACGAGGTAAGACACAGCCCTTCACCACTCACTCACATACTGGAAAGTCGTTTTGCTCATTGATGGAGCAGGTGGCCTATGCCTTCAATGGAGTGGGAGGTTGAGGGAAGGACCCTGACACCGCTTTCAGCCCAGAGGGCTGGAACAGTGGGAGGGCTGCTTTAGCACATCTGCTGCCTTGGATTTATATGACCTTACATATTCACATATCTTACATATTTATCTAAGACTTTGTACAAAGTGAGCCCTGGAGAAGTCTTGGTCTAGGTTCTCTCCCCAGGCAAGGTCACAACTCGGTTTTATCAGATGATAGTCCCAGTCAA
This sequence comes from Penelope pileata, assembly GCA_013396635.1. Lineage (NCBI taxonomy): Eukaryota > Metazoa > Chordata > Aves > Galliformes > Cracidae > Penelope > Penelope pileata. The sequence continues at coordinate 643,742 of WBMW01002179.1, read as the reverse complement.
GTATTAGAGGGAGAGAGGGAAAGGTGCTCATGTCACTTAGAACTAAAGCTGAAATAGTCTTTACTGGCACACACATTGCCAGTTTCAGCACAGGTGACTCAAGGAACGTGCAAACTGACTCATTCTTTCAGTGACATCAATTACAGCCAATAGTCAACACTCAGCAAAAGCACTGCTTGACAGCACTGCTTCTGTTTTTACTCATCCTGTCCCTGTTGTGGGACAATTAATGGATGTTGGTTTTGAGCTGTGGTAATCTGTCATGTTTTCTGAACCAAGGAAGTGAAGGATGGTGCAGTGACCACAGCCAGGGGCTAGGGGACCTCTCCATACAGGGGATATGCAAACTGACAGCAGGCAAGCAAGACTGTGTCTTCACTGCCTCTGTCAGCTGTGTCCCAGAATGGGCTCCAGCTCTCAAACCAAACGGTTCCAGTCAGTTACTTTTGTGCTGCCTGCAGCCACAGAGTACAAATGTGCCAGCAGCCTGTCCTCTTCTTTTACAGGGGGAAGAGTAGAATGAAAATGAACATGTAGGCAGGAAGACTGTGTTCAAGCTAAACCCCAACCTAACGTGGTAGCCTGTGTGATGCCCTCATCATGCAGTTACTAGAATTTTGCTCTCTTATAGATTGGAATTGTAAGGGGTATGAAATCCACTACTGGAATTGAAATCAAAGTCTTTAACCCATAGCTTCAGAAGGATATGACGGTGTCAAAACTGTACGAACATATGACCCTTTTCCTTACATCATTTCTTTATCCCACTTTGATCCCAGCACTTAAATTGAGGATGCAGAAGTTAGAACAAGCTCTCAGTGTGGTAAAGCAGGATGCTTAAAAAAACTTGCTTTTTGTTTCCTTTCTGCTGGGCTTAAACTTTTAGATCAAATCACCCTGAAAAAGATGTTTGTGTAACAGGAAAATGTGGTATCAAGATTATCAGAACAAGGTAGACAATAATATATTTCGCATGACTTGATCGCAAAAAATGACAAGGAAACCACAGGACATCGCTGTGAATGCAATGGAACAAGGCCATGAAGCGTGTTGTGTGCCACAGACATAAGGGTTTATATAGACTTGAATGAGATTCAATTTAGATCAAAAGGACCTTCAAACTTTTTTTTTTCTTTTTAAGATAGAGATGTCTTTTTGGCATTACACAGCTTGTGGCTATTGAGGCAGATCTGAAGATAACAGGATATGGAGCACTTCTGATTTACTCACACAAATGGCATACATAGGCATGGAAAGTAAACTGTCTTAGGCCCTTCAAGATCAGAGATAAGACTCATTAGTAGGACCGTCTGGGGAGTTTTTTCTCATCATTTCCTTGCCATGCTAATTTGGCACAAAGGTACTTCTTATCTGCACAATGCGACACCCGGATTTTGTAACACTCCCTGCATCAACCTCCATGCATGAGCCCCCAGACCTTCTCACTGCTGCGGCATCTTGCCTTTGCCGTATTATTTTGCTTCCTCTTGTATCACTTGGTCTAGGACAAGTTTTAATTTTGATTCCTATTTTCCTACAACATCTTCCTCTACCAGTGAGTGGGAAGAAAAGACAAGACAAACACAACTTAAATGTTGTAGAAATGAGCAATTCGATCACCATGACCCCGAGGCAGAATGGCATTTTGCAGCAATGTAGCGTGCTTCTACCTCAAACAGCAACCTGCAAGAATTAAAATACACACCTATCAAGTACTGCAACAAGTTACTCACAAAAGATGTTTTACTGTGCTTTTTCAGTATATTTCTTGCTACTCCAGAATTCAGTGGGCCTTGAAGAATTTTGTGATGAAACTTAGTATGCACTAGGACATTCTAGTACAGATCATAGCTGTTAGCCAGGAGGCAATCTTCTCCCTCCTTCAGAAAGCTTTAGCCTCTGATTCTTGTCAAGACACCAGTTTTACAATTTTAAGCTCACTACAATTTAAAAACTTCAAACTTAGCTTCTTTATCACTACGTAAGCACCCAGAACAAGACCCACTATGTAACCCAGACCATGCACAAAGCAGCCTCTCTCAGCCTGATGTAGCTGATGGCTCCTTCATACGTGACTTGTTAAATGCTTGGTGCTCAGCTTGGTGCCCAGCTGCTCAGATCAAAGCCAGGCTCACAGAGCAGACCTGCCTTGCGCTGTAGCTTCCAACCAATGACCTGCTAAGCAAGTAATGCCTGCTCCTGAAACCCATCTGCCGCCAAGCAAACAATAGAGACAGAGCAAATATTCCTCAAAGAAACTGTTCCTTAAAAGCAAGCACTATGGAAAATGAGGAAAGTCAAACACTTTCTTATCGTACTTGTCTGCCCCACTCCCTAATTCTGCTACCTAGAACCTGTTTTGCTCCCAACAGCTCCCAGCAATCCTACAAGACTCACTCCAGAAAGAGAACTATCTCTTTGACCTACTGTTTCCCAACCACTGGGCACTTCTCATCTCAGCTTTTCCTAAGCATTTTCTGGAGAATTTTCCTTACTGTTCTGTCTCTTCATGTTGCTTGGGAGGTGCTGGCACAGAATCATAGAAGAACATAGCACGAAGAACTATTGTCCTGTTAACACCAATGAGAAATGTCATTCACGAGCACAAATAGTCTGGGTTCAGAGTCATTCCTAAGCAGGGTACAGGCATTCATGTTTAAGAAGAAATTAACCAACTTGAAATGTGCAAACTTGAACCACTTTAAAAGTGTATTTTTTTAATGCCCATTCCATGCTTAAAGATCTTGACACAACCAGCTGATTTTAGTCTTCCAAGGAAACAATGCAGGGAAAATGTGTTCAAACAAAGAACTCTCAAATACACAAAGAATACCTAATTACCCCTTTTGTTCTATATCTTTCCTTTTGAATTATACAGAAATAGCTACTTTACATGCCAGATTCTTTTCTAGCCTTGATGCTGCCCAAATTAACAGAACCATTTTTAAACTATGTTAATATTCGATGCATGTAAGTTCTCCATTAAAATACCTATATGCTCTGAATTTTTATGTTGGTACAAACACAGATTTCTGTGCAAAACCAAAATCTTTTACATCTGATTTTCTCACATCAAGTTGTTTGGTGGTGTTTTTTGTTTTGTTTTGTTTTGTTTTTCCCTTAAATGGCTACATCATGTCTGCCCAACACACAGTGATCAAATTGTTCTGTCTTTATCACAAAATAAACCAACCAGTGAAATGGGTCTCTGGTGTGATAAACAGCATTTGGAACCAGGAGGACAAGATGATGAGTCTAGCCCTCATTAAAGTTGTTCTTTATCAGAGAGTAAATGTTAATAGGACTTTTCAGTGCTCAGAACAGATTTTGAATCAGGCATTAAACTATTGGAAACATTTATTCATTGAAAAGAAATAGACCATTGCTACACCCAAGGCTTTTCAATGTGTTCGATATACACATTTTTCACAAGAAGCACCTTTGCCTTTCATAGAAACATTTCACAATCCTAAAATGTGTCAATGCAAAAGTGGTCTGATCTTGATTTTGAAAATATAGTCAGTTTTCCTATTAAGTAATATAACTTTCAGAATAAAATACCAGTTTCAGGTACCTGATTCCAGAATTCACTCAAATATTTACACCTCCTTAGCAAATATGGCTACATGGTAAAGATGATTTAGAATGCACTTATAGGGTATTTTTTTCTGGGAAATTTGAAAGAGTCAACTTAAAAAAAAATGAATGGATTCACAAACTACTCAGATGTGTTTCTGAATTCAAGTAATTCACTTTCAAATAGCCCTCATTTCAAGAACAAAATATATTTTAATCTCCAAGTTCTGTTGAGTCTGAACACTTAACTGAAAAGTGTCTTTGCAAATGCACTTTGTTATATATTTAGGGAGGACTAAGCACAATCAGTTCTAATATTGAGAATGGGACAGCATTACTGTACGCAAATCTGGCCTCTCTTTGCTTTGATTATTAAAGTTTTGTCTGTTGGAAATAGAAACACTACGTTGCTGTTACTCTAGAGCAATTTATTGCCTAGCCTTTCTCGGGTTCTTGCATGAATATTCCTTTTATGTTCTGCATTCTGAATCTTCATTATGTTTTATCTCCTATGTTTAGGCCTGAATGACTTGAAAGTCTTAACACACTAACTTCTAAAATTTGATTTCTTTAAACAGATGGAACATAGTGTTTCTCTAGCCTGGCTTTTCTTAGAAGACAAAGAGTTGTGTTTGACTAAAACATAACATCCAAAAGTGTACCTGCAGGCTGATGTAAAGACAGCAAAAAATGGAGAAATCTCACCATTTCTTTTGAGATTTCATGCTTCTATTTGACCCTTTCTAGTGCAAAAATCCTGATCCTTTATTTGTGTGGCTAAATCCTTCCGGTCAGGCTGACTTCTGAATTACCGTGTCCATACTGGAGCTACGTGGTTCTCTGCTCTCACAGTATTTAGAATTTGGGACTGCAACTTGAAAAAGTTGCTCAAACCTTTTGTGAATACTGTTCTGTTGTTTGCATTATATTAGCAGATAGAGATTCCAGCCAACATTTTACCAATACGTGCACAGCAACCGTGTTTCTGCTACAGTACCAAAAAGATAGACTGAGAGGTGAGAGAAGAGTCCTTCCTCCTTTTACAGATGAAATGAGGCACTGCATGCTTTTTTGAGCTCATTTAGTGTAGTTCTGATCAACTGCAATATGTTGGGCTCATCTGAATTATTTTGAATTCATGAAGGAATAAACGAAGATCAGAATCTGGGTCTGAAACTTGACTGAGAGGAGCAGGAAGCTTGTTGGAACCGAACCCAGAAAGAAAATTCATGTCTACACAGTCCTGGAAAAGAGCCAACCAATTTGTCGTTTTAATAGATTAGAGCTCCTGTCCTAATTCTATTTGCTGATACCCAACTGCTTACTGCTACATATCCTGTAAACTCAGACTGCGCATTGATGCACGCCCACATATGTGGCACCAGACTGACGCTACTTTCATTGCTTCAGTCTAAGCCGACTACAAACTTGGAAGCTTTTAGTCAGCAGCTAACTTGATAGTTTCACTGGCTTTAATGTATATGAATGTTCTCCCTTGTTACATACATTTTCTTGTTTTGCCAGTAAAAGCATTTCTGTTGCCTGAGCACTGTGTGGCATGTTGACTTTCAGTGGGTACTCAGTGACAACCTGAAACAAGTTCTGTTCGCTCACTACCTGAGGAACTGTACAGAACTTGAACTTTTTATTCAAATTTTCTGGTCTTCAGGGACGGGAAACTAGATCCCTTCCTGACCTCCTGACTGTTTTTTTCATGTCTGGGCCTGTTACATCTCAAGTGACACAGTTCAGCTGCTGACATCCACTCTCTTAGTTGCTTGACCCAAGAGCAATCATGGACAGACCAAACTAACCATTTCTAAAGCAGGCTTCATAGTCCTAATTTTGACATACCGTATTTGCCTGTTACTAGCTATTGCTGTTCTAGTCTTGCATTTGTTTCTTTGTAATATACATAGTGTATTTCTACTAGTCAGATCATTTTAAAAAAAGACAGTTTATTTTCTTACTATGTGGAAGATTTGCATATATCAATCCTGTCAACTCTAATGAAAGTTACACGTGTAAAAATCCCAGTGGCAGATTGTGATAAGGCAGATTTGACACACATCACTCTGCAGATAAGGGTGCTACAAGACTTTGACATTTGGGCTGAAATGCTTCAAGGAAAGACTGTATATAATTGATAATGAAATGCAGATAGCTCAAGCAAAGTGGATGCCAGGATGACCAGCCTTACAGGAAAGTTTCTGGCAAAGCTCATCCCATAGAAAATAGCAGAGGCAGAAAGGCAGACCATCTTTGCCCTTCTACCCTTACTGGAGAATTAGTGCTACTGAAGGTAAACAGGCAGAAGGACCAGGGAAAAACAACTACTTTTAGGTCAAAAGACCAGGAGGCAAGATTTGACATTAGCATGATAGTTTGCTTGCCTTTTTCTTCCCTTTTCCTTCCATACCATGAGAAGCCTTGAGCACCTTGTCAATGTACCCTTTCTAAACAACACACTATGCCCCTACCTGCAGGATTGAAAAAGCAAGCAGTTATTGAAACGTTGTACATCATTTCCTATGCCACCTGCATAAAGAATTCTTTCTGTATGTCTTTACACTAAAGAAATGGCATTCTCTATTTACTTCGAGTGACAGACATACCTTCTACTAGCTTCTACTTCAAATTGCTTTGGCTATTAGTCATAGCTGGTTTAGAAATTTAATACTGATTTCTTTGCTGCCACTCTGGCGATTGGTCATGCAGTACAGCCATCGCTTGTGTACGATGGCAGCTAACCTTGAAATCTAGCCAAACCTGTAGGAGGTTTCAGGACTTTGCTCAAAAAGATAGCCACCTCCATTTAGTAAAGTTTAAATGGTGAGGATCGGCCTAAAGAAGTAGAGTTATCACCTGCAAATGAACTAACCCAGGGTTTGTAAATCTTCAAGAGACCTTGAAGCTAGAAAAAATATAGACAGAAATCATAAAATCAACAAGCCTGAGAGAAGGCTTTAGGTTTAGGTTTATGATTTATTGTTTGCCACTTAATATTGATGCAATAAGGCGTTTCTCTACCCCATGAATGTTTTAATGCTGGATTCCACTGGCTCACAGCCTTCTTTCCATACTTAAAGAAAGCGGAATCTAATACCCTGCTTACCTAAGAAAGATGCAGCTACTTTCTTCCATACGTTACCCACAGACACAAATCCTACATCAAGAAGTTGTTGAGCATTCACAAGCATTTTCTTCAATCAGCTAAACCCAGAACTATCAACTGTGGGAAGAAACTTAAGATGCTTTAGATATCTGCTTAGGTGACTGACTGGAAGCCAGTCTGTGAAACTCTGGTATCTCAGGTGAAGAGCCTAGCTGTTTTCATGCCCTGCAGCAGTCTGTGCTGGTACTTATGTAAAAAGATTGCACACAAACTATCTGACAACAAACAAACCATGGGCTCTAAGCTCATGAAAAGAGAATGGGAAAAACACTGAGCTAAAATATGGGGAGAAGTCTATTTTCTGCTACATTTTATGGACTGTATTTTTCATAGTCAGAAGGGATTTTGAAAAGCCCAAGCACAAAGACAGGGGCATAAGACACCGTAAGTTAGGATCACATAAACAAACCAAAAAACACCTCCATAGGTGTACGGTGCGCTTTCAAAGGTGATGCATGTGAGATGATGAAATGCAAGGCTTTTGTGCCATAAAATGGAAGAGAAAGAAATCAGTGTCAGAGGGCACCGGACCGCTTTGCAAACCTGCAGCTCCATCAGGGCTGAGCTGAGCCCAAGCTGACGGCTGTGCCCCACAAGCCCGGTGAAGCACTACTAGGGCAGCTGTCCCTCCACTGGGGTATTTGGGCTCTCTGTGGGGCACAGCATGTTGCCTGCTGTGGCACAAACACCAACCTCTCTCAGTTGTGCTGCACAGCACAGGGTCATGCCACACACGTCAGTGGGGAGGCCAGCAGACCTGTCCTAGGCGATCTGTTGGAATCTTACATTGTCAGTAGCCCTCTAGTGCCCATCAGCTAAGTCTTTGCGTAGCTGAGCGAAATCCCCATCTCCACCCCTTGCCAAAATAATTCATTCTAATCTGTTCTAAATATTGTCCCACTGATGTGCCAGAATTCCTTTCCTCCCCTCGTATCTCTTTCTCCCGGCACAAGAGGGCACCAACACTGCATCCTTGGAGACATTTCTTCCACAAGAAAAAGCCTCAAAGGAAACTGGGCGGAGAGGAGCCAGAGGGACCAGAGCAGCAGGTTTCAGATCTGCAGCAGCCCCCTTCCACCCACGGCTCCAGAATTTTAATTCCAAGGTTTTGATTCAGCAACAACTCTGGTGACAGCTGCATGAAGCCACTAACAGGAGATGGTTGCATAAAGCCACTAATAGGAAACTGTGGCTCACAGGCGCGTATTTGATTTTCTTTCCCCGTTTTGTCTCTTGGCCCTTGCTTCAAACAGTGAGACTACAGAAAAAGGGCATATCTGGAATTAGAAACCTTTATGGACCTTAGGAAGAACCAGTCAGAGAGCTGAGAAATACCAGACACCAAATGTCTCTAGAAATAAAACATACACAAGACAGCCAACAGACAGATCTTATTCAGGGAGATTGGAGTGAAGTAAAAACACAACTAAAATTGCCATAGGATAGGGAGAATCTACTGAATAGAGAACAAGCTAAAAAAAGCCCTTGTAATGCATAACCTGACACAGTGACAGCTACGAATGAGACAGGATAAATATGCAGAGAAAATGAAAATCAAGAAAGGAAAAGAATTACTTAATGTAGGTTTATGCTTACAAATACAAAAATAATTCTGAAGAAAGGAAAATGTAGACTAAGTGCCAAACAAGCTCCTTGCACAAGATAGAGAGCCCACATGGTCTTTTGCAGGCAGTGAATGTCCACCTCTAAGCCACTAATTTCGTTCCCTAATTCTGGAATTTGTAAATGCTGGGGTAGGGTTCAAGGGCAGGACATGGTTGCCAAGAGGGTGCTGCTTTGGATTCCTCTAGAGCTCTGTTTTATGCAGACCCCCTAACAGACACATTTTTACACCGTGGTATGATCAGAGAACTCTAAGAAACCCATGAAATGTTCTTTTCTCCCCCCTTTTCCTTCATCTCCAACATCTGCAAGCAGTACTTCTAAAGCTAAGGGTAGAACTGTTTTTACCATGTCCTACAACATGAGAACCAGGGACTCTTAATGAAAGCGGTAGGAGATAGGGTCAAAACATGAATGACAAACTGTTGGTCTGACTAAGGAGTGTGCTTCTACATCCTCATGTTCACCTCTCCCCATCTTCTGATTTAGGTAGAGCTAGAATAGCAGCAACTTTTCATTCTTTGTTCACTTACCAAAATAGTTTGTGGTGATATGCAGACAAAGGAGACAGGACAAACCAGTGCATCTTAAACAGTTGATTTGAAATAGGCCTAGTGAGTATTTACAAGCCTTTCAAAGCCACCATGTTATAGGGTTTCTGAGATGGATGCTATTAACAGAAAACCTGGTACACGCAGTAAATGTTGTTGGAGCCCTTCGCAAAAATGCATCAGTTTGGCTTAAGCTTTTTTCAGCAACCAGATACCAGGGGAGACGGTAGGGTACTCTTGGTATTGTCCAAACATTCAATTCCAATGTTGTCTTGAATGAAACATTTTTATTTTTCTTATTCTGATTGGGCTTCAAGAACATTTTAAGTATAAGGTATAAAATAAAAGAGTCAAAATCAAAATTTACATGTAGTGCTTTATGGTTTCTGAGTCACTGACTCTTACGGAACATGAAATTACACTGAAAAGTCTAAGACTTAATATATCCAATTTTAATAGGCAAAGAAATGGTATAAGAAAAGGTAAGCTTAATACTTCATGGAACAAGAATAGCCATCATGTCCTCATTTTTTTTTCATTGAAGATTTCACTATGGAAATTCATCAAGGAAAGTTTAGTGGTTAATTCTGTGAAGCACACAGAGACACTAAACATAAGTCATCGCAGGGGGAGGCCTCAAAAGAAACTCTACTGGACTTTTCAAGGCTCTGATCCTTCTAATGTCCATAAAAGAATACCTTTTGGGACTACATATTTATTGCATGAGACCAAATCCTACAATTTCCCTTACAGGGCTAGGCAAAGGACTTCAGCTCTGTCAGAAAAAAAATATATTATTTAGAAAATCAGTTGTGCAAGGAAGGCTCCAACTCTGACTCAGATAATTCAGTTTCTGCATAAATCTATTGCATGGCCTTATGCAGGTCACGGACTCAGCCGTAAAAGTACTGACAGAGATGGGCAAACCAGTGCAGTTGCACCAGGGCATGCACATAATCCAATGCAGCAGACAATGTTGTTTTCTCTGTCAGGCTTGAAAGAAGCCTGAGAAGTGAGAAGAGATATTTCCCCACCTTATGAGGAGGAGGGGAATATCACATCAGAGAGACAAAATCCACTAATAATTGTGAAGCATTCAAATGCTGTAGTGGTGTAGGCGGCAGGAAGAGAGCTGAATTGTTATCATACTCTATTTACACCTACTCATGGACACACTGATTCATATCAGGAGCATCTTTAGAATACACAGGATTGCATTTATTGTTTTTCATTACAAGTATGAAAGTGGTGTTTGAATTTAGCACATCCTTCTATGGTTTTTCATGTTCATCTTCTCTACTGAGGTGTATGTCTTGAAATGACTCTTTTGTTCAGAAAGTAACTTTGAATAAAACCTACTGAATGCTATGGTAGCTTCTGTAGTATTTCTGGCACATTTTAGAGCTCAATCCTAGGTTTCACATTAAACAGTTCCACTGCCTGTTTTTAAGCCAAAGGAGACAACTTCATTCAAATGACTGCTGACATCCCAAGCTGCACTGAAAGACATGATAGGAAAAGGCGTTTGTCCTGGGCTCACTCTACGATGTGCCAGAGAATAGGCAGCCAGTTACACTCAGTATTTTGGAATTTGCCTAAGTTATACTTCTTTCTGTCACAGTCAATGTTTTCAGCAGCTATTTGGGGTTCATACCAGAAGACTCCAAGTATGTAAAATGGGGAAAGAGAAGTCTGGAAAAGTAATATTGAAACACTTACCATGTTCCATGCATTAGCACAGTAAATGCTGTAAAAGTTAAATTGTCTGTGGACTCAGCATGGATGAGGTGCCAGGAATCTGCAAATTCTAATCTCGTCTCTGAAGCTCTAGAAATAAGCATAAGAGAATTAACTCATCACACTTTATTGCTTGAAAGGATCCATAAACTAAAATTGTATTTCAGATATTCTTCCATAATTGATTCACAGTTTTACTACAGTTATTTGCTTAATGGCCTTTACAGGCCATAACTCTTAATACCTAAGCCTGTCCAAAACATGAAAGCTTGTTTTCTCTCCCATTGCTGGAAGTATCAGGATGGGAGGCCTGTTCTAAGTGAACAAAACTCCCTACCATTTTGGCATGAATTTTTGTTTGCCCCAGGATTTTTTAGTTGAACGCAAAAAAGTATTTCATAAGCTCCTCTTGGTGTCAGAATTCATTATGAAATCTCCAGCCTAGGATATGCTTTCATCGTTTCTTCTTTTTCCTTTTTATTTTTTTAAAAGTGAGATAACGCTTGAGATAATGCTTGAGAAAGATACCAGATCAAAAGTCCTCAAGTCCTCCTTGTTACACTCCAAATCCTACGTCAAGAAACACTCATCTCTCCTCCCAGGCATGACTCCTAACCCTCTGTGTCTAATAAAATAATTGAAAACTGCTCCCAGGGTCTCCTGTGCTCAGCCATCTCCCTTGAAATTCTTGAATAGGATGCCCAGCTGTTGGCCTTTGAACCCACAATGAGTTTATGGAAGTCAAAGTAATTAGTTTAATATATCTAGAGAGCATATAAGTTCCTCTCATGTCTGGGTCTGATCCTGCAAGAGACTGCACATCCTCAGCTGCCTTTGACTGAGAATGTCTAGGTTGTTCTGAGAAGGCCATGCATAGCTAAAATTAAAACTCTGAATGGGAGAAGAATGCAAGTATTAAAGGAAAGATATTTTGCATTAGTAAAAATTAAAAAAAAAAAAAAAGAAGAAAGAAATGCAAAAAAAATGTAGAAGATAATGTAGAATAATAACAAAAGATAAAATTAATAGCAAGGAATGATATAGAGGGGGGCTGAAAGAATGTGGCCAATAATAAAGATGGAGATGGAGTAACGCTAAGTCCCAAGGTATCAAACTTGGCAATAAACCTGTTAGTAAAATCCTGGCTTGTCATAGCAGAATTGAGATTGTAAAGGGATAGCTTTAGGCAGAATTTTGTATTGCCATCCCTTGAGTGTAGTGGTGCAGGTACATGTTGCCACCGGAAGATCTTTGCTGAGAGGGAGGAAGAGAGAAGAAAGAGGTATCTAAACTAAAGCACCCAAGACACTTCTCTTTCTCCTGAAGGCAGCAGCTGGTACACAGGAAGACAGTCAGCAAATGCAGGTCCTGATTTCAGGGAAGTGGAACTCCTACCAGGTCCCTTTGTCCTTTGCTTCCTGTGGGCCTGAAAAGGTCTCCCTCTCCTCCCAGCAAACCCGTTGGCCACACCAGATCTCTGCCTCTCATGGGTTGAGCTGCTGCCTCCTGAATTTCTTATGTCTCTTGAATTGGGAGACAGCTGCTGAGATCTTTGAGGATTCCTCCGCCTGTAAGTCCTGACAGTGAAACAAGAAGGCCTTGTGGAAGAGTGCAGACACCTTCACAAATGAGGTAACACACCTTAAAAAATAAGGGTGTTCCCAAAATAATAAAATATAAGGGAAAAGGACTCAGGTATTCAGAGAAGATCGAAGTTCTACTGGAGAGAGTCTCAAGGCAATTTTTGAACAATAAGGACAGATTATTACACTTTCTATCACATTTTTTGTATTTTAGTGAAACTTTTATTGTGATGTATTTGTTACATGCTCTACTATCTGCCAAGAAAACACTGCAGTAGCACCCTGTTTATAGAGGAGGTGACTGTTCTACTTTCAGAGCCTATTTTTCAAACTTCTGCTTCCTGTGCACATCACTGTTTAGAGAAATGGATTGCCATCCACAGACAGACAGGTTTTTCTCACTTACTGTTGGCTTCTTAATTGCAGTGGCTATAGCATTAGGACAGACTTCAGATATTTGTGTTATGGGAGTTGACTGTAGCCTCTTAACTAATCCATTGCATACATTCTGATTCACCAATATAATCCATGCTGGATTCATTCTTTATATTAATGGAAATGCAGCTTTTAATGCAGTTGGAATACAGTGCTGGAAATTTTGGTTCAGCAGCAGATTATTTGCTGAATTCGTTCACAATATTAATGGAAGTTTTAAGTGCTGCTGGAAGATGTAACTGGAAGATTTTTTTCTTTTCCATTCCACAGTGTTTTCAAAAACATATTTTTTAGAAGTTGCAGCACTTCTAGATGACATAGTAAAGAGATATAGCTCTGGTTAATTCAACAAAGGCCTTGCATTCAGATACTCTGATTTCCAAGGGCTTAACTTCACTCTTCTGAATCATGAGCTCAGACCGCTGAGGACTGACCTGCTATGGTCTGCCGCAAGCCACTGCAGCGGGGAGAGGGCCTGAGCAGAAAAGTGAACTGCAGAGTTAAAATCTCTGGGATCCCCTGGGTGTTTTGAGGAAGGACAGAAAAGTGCAAGGGCTTACTTAGCAGAAAGGACTTCATGGTCCTGCAGGTACATCTAGGTTGGCCAGTAAATGGAGGCTTCATTTTTTTCCACTCTGTGACTTCTTGAAGTGCAAGGAGATGCAGGGGAAAGTACAAAAGCTGTTTGTAGCAGGAACAGAACCGAACAGAACAGAACAGAATAGAATAGCTCAGTTGGAAGGAACCTTCAAAGATATCTAGTCAAACTGCCTGACCTTTTTGGGGCAAACCAAAAGCAATGACAGAAGAAGCTGTGAGAAGATAGCATGTGCCTGGTAACTAAAAGCCCCATGAAAAATCCATGAAGTAAAAACCATGCAAAAAGTGCCCTTTCCTTTCCACAAGCTACTTCACACCAGGCTGGAGATTGTTATAGTCTTTTAGAGGGGGTCTCCAACACGGGATGTTTTCACCTTTGGGGTACTGCCTGCATGGCTAACAGTATTGTAAAAATGTTTATATCTCAACTGAAGGACAAGAAAGAAGATTTCCCCCAGATGACCCATATTCCCAGTCTCTCATTCCTTCCCACAAAAGCACCTGAAGCCTTGCAGCTGCTCAGCTACTTCCTCTCTAGCACAGTGTGCTCAGGGCCTCTCAGAAACCCATCAGGAGTCCCAGCTCATTGTATCAGAGAGGTGTGGGATTTTCTGTCTCAAACGTCATGATAGTCAGTGTGTAGATGCTACTAAAATTAGGAACCACCTGTGTGTGGTTTCAGAGCTCTGGAGAATCCAGCTGAGCTTGTGAGATAGGAAGAGGGGAGGCTGGGTGGCTGCTGGGGCCCAGATGTCCCCAGCGTATGAATGCATACAGGATAGTCATGAAGTGTATTGATCTTCCTGCTAGATGCTGGAATAAAGCCCAGACCTCTGCAGGCTGAGAATGATTTTGTGCCAGCAGAGCCATCAGGAAGGCTGACTTGCAAAATTAGAACAACTCATGGAAATATGGACATTTTATGAACACAAATGGGCCATTTAGATACAGGTTTTCAAAATAAAACACAAGGTATCTTCTCAGAATTGTAAAATGCGGCAACTGCCTCCTATCCCTTCCTGAAGCTGAAGTTCAAGTGGCATTAGAGAGCACAGTGGCACCACAGAGATGACTTGGTTCTCAGTGGACACTGCAGCTCTTGAGGAGTGGCATCCTGGAAGGATATGCAGCTATTCCAAACTCTTCAGAGATATGGGCATTAACTAAAACATTCTCGTAAAAGTCTTTAAGTCACAGAAAACACTGCTGAACATGACTGTGTCACACCATGCATTTTTGCTGACATTTCATTTCCTCTCTTTTGTTTTGTGGTGAAGGTGTAATCACAGGTTTATTACCTAGTCATCCTTCCTGTGGTAACAGATGGAACTAACAAAAACAGCACAATAAAAGGATTATTAACATCTATGGCAAGCTTTTCAATACTCCGGCCATTAATTTTGAGCACTGCAAGCTGGAAGTTATTATCACGTCAAAATGCACCCAATCTCCAAAGAAAGGAAAATAAATAATAGGAAGAACAGACGTGTTTGATAGAATATTGATCCAGAAAGAGAGAGAAAATATTTGAAAATGTATACAACAATGAAATATTATTAGGAATAATAAAGTTAGGGGGAAAAAAGGACATAAAAATGACCAGTTTTATGGACAAGCACTTGCATTGGGTTTCAGCTGCTGAAGAAATAGGTTGCTGCTGAACAATGGGCTATTGCACGAGCAGTTGCCTCCTGCAGCTGTAAGCTCAAAGCCAGCTTTTGGTTACAGAAAGAATTTGGTGATCCTAGCCTTGCTCCTTTTTTTGTGTAGCTCATAAAACACACTGACAAACTGGCTGTCCTGTTGCAGAAAAATGCAAGACTGGATTAACA
Source organism: Penelope pileata (assembly GCA_013396635.1). Taxonomy (NCBI): domain Eukaryota; kingdom Metazoa; phylum Chordata; class Aves; order Galliformes; family Cracidae; genus Penelope; species Penelope pileata. Next base: position 628,630 of record WBMW01002179.1, on the reverse strand, counting down.
GGATTCAGGGTCGAGGTGCACTGGCTGAACTACAAGATGAAGCTTGTACAGAGCATGCATTGTGTCTAGTTCAAACCAGAGCAATTAGCTGTTCACTTTCATGAGTATTAAATGCACTCATAATTAAAATTTAAAACTCTGAAGTCTACACTATTTTTTTCCAAGTCCCAATTATGAGTAATAAGATTTAAGTTTAAGTTTAACTTGTCTCTTAATAGAGGGTAAAGAGCTGTTATAAATCAGTCAAATAGGAATTGCCATTGAAGAGCTATTACTGAAGAATTGCTGTCCAAGTAAAACTAATTAATTTCTGTCACTGCAAACAGTTAACTATAGAAAACTTTCCTGCTTAACTACCAGCACTATTAAACCACCAGGACCTACATCATCAAAAGAAAAAGTAGGAAAGAACACACTGTCTCTTTTGACACCAGCTTTTATCTTCTGCTCTGGCGAGATTCTGAAGTCTTTTTTCATGAAATCTGACCAGACAGAACCGAAGCCAGGTCTGGCTGCCCAATTAGTTCTAGTAACGTGGCGTCGGATCACGTTCTTTAAGACCTTCCTCTTAACTGAACTTTTCGATCACAAAAATACAAGAAGAGACAATCTTTGAAGAAACTGAGAGGGTGACAAGTTTCACTCCAGTGACCTGGGGATGGCCATGCAGCCCTGGGGACCAGGAGTGGCAGGCAGCTCTGGGATCGCGCCAAGCAACCCAGGGGCTCCCCTGTCACTGCTTGAATCGAAGCAGCACTGTCCGTGTGCAGTAGCTGCCATCGAGCCGACTCACTGATTTCTGTACCTGGTGATATATAACTACTGTCCCCGCTGATCTTCTCCAATGATGCACTTGTGCCCTTGCACCTATGTATTACGTGCCAAAAGACATTAAAACATGCCTTAAAAGATCTAAAGTGCAAGATCTGGTGGCTGTCTTGTGCCATATTAGCATTTCCCTCTTGGTTTCAGGAGATCTTTCTGGCATTAATTGCACATTCTTATTAGTGAAGCACTTACTGGATGAGTTTTATGGGCTATTCCTTCATAAAAAACCAGATTCAACATCACAGGTTCTGTCCCAGCCCTGGAAACCCAGAGCAGCCTCTCTGAAGAAAGCTTTTGACTGCACATTCGGAAGTCCTTATCAGAGATTTAGCACAAATGCTTGCAATGCAAACATCAAGGCTCTGAGCAAGCTACCATAATTTTTAAGCTAGCCCTGCTCAGAGCTGGGGATTGGACAAGATGACCTCCAAATCATAGAATCGTAGAAACACTAGGTTGGAAAGCACCTACAAGGTCATCTAGTCCAAACCATCCAAAGGTCCCTTCTAACCAGACCTGGTCTCTATGATCGTGCTTTGTGCTCCACTGCATGTGCAGAAATACATGACAGTAAATATTTATAATGTGATTAAGTTCTAATCAACCATTTTATTAAAAAAAAAAAAAAGCATCATTCGTACTTTGATTGCATTCAGCTAGTAGTAGCTCCCCAGTGATAGATTTCCTGAAAAGTTATTTTTATCAGCTGTAATTGCAAAAGAGATATCCTAAATATTTTCTTGGCATAAAAAACGAAAAAGTTAAGTTTTCACTTGAATTCAACACAGCACACCCTCAGATATTCTCTGTCTCTGCCCCTCTCCATTTGGCCGGACACATATCGCATGCTCCACGCCCAGCAGCAAGCACTATGGCACTTCAGGCAGAGGGCAGCCTTTCCACCTTTGGTAGTGGGGAGAGGAGACAGCAGACACTGTCCTTGCTCCTGGGCACCTCAGAGCCAGGCAGATGTTGGCAAACTGGAAGGAAGAGCAGCAACAAATCTGATTAATGGAGTGGCGTGATTGATAAGGAAAGGGATGTTTAAATATGCTTAGTATGGCTTTCTTTTATTCTTTAAGAATGTAAAGGGCTCAAGGCAGAAAAGTGTCCATCTGCATAAAGACAAAAGAAGCAGTTGAGAATGGTTCTGATGGGAACTGACTGAAAATACAAGTTTCTCAGACGTACAAATGAAGATAGTGCCACTTACTTTAAGAGGGAAACACTTCTTCACACAAGCAGAGGATCTGCGCATGATTCTGGTCTTGAATTCACTTGAGCACAGAAGCGACAGACCATGCCTTCCTGTATTCTCTCCGCACTGCTAAGCTGACTGGCAGCAGTCAGCTTAAGGAATGGCAGAGCAACTCACGCTCTGCACTCACTCACTCTTTGGACCTCCTTGCTGAATATCTCTACTTTTGGTGGCATTTGCACTGGTACTTTTACTCTTCACAAAAATGGCTGTCCGCTACAAACAGGGATAAGATGGCCTAGGCAAATGCCTGAGAGGGAGATGTGTGCAACTGCAATTGGTCGTGTCATGGCAGTGGTGGAAGCCCCACTGTTTGATTAAGTCAGTATGAACTGGACACAGCATTGGTAGATTTTCCAGTGGAAACAATTTGTTGAGAGCTCCTGGGGAGATGGAGATGAGTGAGCTGGCCTGCATTTCTAAGGGAGGCAAGTTAAAACAAACTTCCCCTCAGGCAAGCCTCAGTGTCATAATCCCGTGCCTCAAACTGCAGTGCAATACCCATCAGCATGACTTGAGGCCCACTGGTCTTTCAGTCTGTTGTTCTGCTCCAGCACAAAGTGGCTTTGACACCTGCTCCAGCCTTGGGAGGGTCCTGGTGCTCAGTGCTACTCACCTGCCTGGCCCAGGACCCCCAGAACCAAAGGGCTTAAAATCCAAGTAGCTGTGAAAGCAGACAAGATGTGAAAATAAGGAAGGTGATCCAAAGACTAGAAGAAATAGAAAGGAACTGGTTTTAGTGTAGGAAATGTGAAGTGTTGAAAGTCTTTCTCTTATTAGGGAATTAGTTTGAGGAAATGCTTTCAGCTGGAGAGCTCTGACAACACCACATGCTTGGCTTTCCTATGCATCAACTCCTCTGCATTTCACAGCTGACTAGCAGAAGTCTCTTTAAGAGGTGACAAAAAACAACAGCCTCCAGGTCTGCTATGGTGCTCCTCTGTCCAGACAATCCAACTAATTGAGACAACAAATCCTGCTTTGGCTCTGCAGTTTTCAGTTGACTGCTGCAGAGGAGCTGAGCCACCTCCTGCCCATCTGCATCTCGGAGGTGAATTACTATGCAAGCAATGATTAGTTAATCCATTGTTTTGGATGAACATTCCTTAGCACTCACAAGAAAAGAGAATATTTTACTTTACAAAACGTCAAAACGTGTGACTGTTAGCAGTTACTATGGTAACTGCTGGTAATTTATTTTAAAAAGGGGAAAGACTCATTTTTTCACGTGTTACCTAATTTAGTTCTGTTTTCTTTACTTGAAATTCGCTATTACATGTAAAACAGCCACCAAAGACCATTGTCATGTCTAGCTCAAAGATCCAGAGTGATCCAAAAGGCCAAATTCCGCCTGCTGAGCTTGGACTGAAGTTTCAGTGACTTCAGCAGAACTACTTGGAAGAGCAACCCAGCAGGATGGAGTTTAAAAACCTCTGTCTTTTGTATGCCTTCTTCCATTTACCGTATTGAGAAAACAACACAGCCAGTCCAACAGCTCTTTATCAGATAAAGGTCTGAGCTCAGCTTTCGATCCAAGCTCACCAACCTGAATTTGAAATTGGGAGTGAGGATTTCTTACTTAATTATTGGAAAATTCCCTAATTCTTGCTTTGGTAGTTGCCATTATGTTTAACATTGCTACCACCTGTACAACACACATAAAACCTGGAAACTTCTGATCCTTCCATCTCCCTTCATATATTTTTCTTCCTATGGAATCAAAGTTGTTTGATGCTGGAAGCATGAGTGCCATTCTTTATTCTGGAAAAAATAACAGTTCGTGCCTTTATAACAAGCCAAATGAAAACCACCAGACTTAAATTCTGGTCCAAATTTTGCAGCTGGATGCAGCATCATCATAATGTCATGAGGCTGGAGAAGGGAACTTAGAGGCAGATCTGTCCATAATGACAAAGCAACCTGTACGCATGTGAATCCATTTTACTGATTTTACAGGTTGGAAGGGAATATAATGATCATTTAGCCTGACCTTCCATGTTACACAGGTCTTCTACGCTATGAACTTCACCCAGAATATAAAATACATTTCTACTGAAAAATACAGCCTCTTGTAACATGAGAACATTTGGGAACCATTAGCGGCATACACGAAGTATCAGAAACAGCCTGTGACATCAAGGATGTAGAAAGCCAAATAGTTTAAATTGAGACAAAGAAAATACCCACGATGTAAATTCATAGCTAAAAAGAACAAACTGGCAAGCATTTTAAAGCGGTATTATGAGGGGAAGGGAAATTGGCACAACTTCATGGAAGGTAAGTAGTTGTTCTTGGAAATCAGCTAGAACACGTGGCATGGAAACATACAGTGATAAGAACTATTTGGCATTCTGTCCCGTTCATAAAAAAGCATTTCTACTTTAATAAATCAGGTTGCTTTAGGAAGTGATGACTTTGTACATTTTGGCTTTATCAACAGTACTTCAATAATGTTTAGGAAATAAACTTCACAGGAAAACCTTGGGTTTTCAATTAGTTTTAAATGTTTTAGGGTAGGAACTGAGATAATGAAATTATAAGGATAATGGTGGCTTAATGGTTTGTGGCTCACACGAGATTTATACATTCCAACATAACCTCAAGCTGTACAGATGGCATTAGAGAGAAAAAAAATGAAGGGCAAAAAAAAAAAAAAAGGATCATGTTTGGAGAAACAATAGTGTATGGAATCTGACTGCAGTGGGCATTTCCTGAATTCTCTTTTTTTGTTAGTTTTTTTTTGGGCAGGGAAGTACCGGTGCTTCATTGTGATGAAATGACTATGAAATGCTGCTCTTTTAAATGCCATCTTTACCGCTGCCCAAACCTCTGAAACCATGAGCAATGATAACTGAACAGCGTCTAAATACGCTAGGACTTACTTTGCAAGATTCATTTCCTCACTATGCAAACTGTGCTCAGAGGGAATACAGTGCAAACCTCGAGCGTGAAAAAGCCTGCAAAAATATGTCTAGCCCTCTCTCAAAGTGCAACTGCCAAAAACCAATGGCAACTCCTGCTGTGAGAACTCTGGCAGCTGGGGAGGGGCAAGGGCTGGGGGATGTGAGATGGTGAGAGATCAGCAAGCACGGGAGAGAGTGGGCTCCTGGGGGCTGCCTGGGAGCTTTGCAGCTCCATGTTAGCAGCCGAGGGTGCCTGCTTTCCCCTCTCATTCCCTGGCTGCAATTCAGTCCTGCATTTTTCCTTTTGGAGAAGGGCCCCTTACTCTGAGTGCTCCCAGTATCCCCTAGGAATGCTCCTAACAGATTTCTTGGGGAGTCTGGAAGGAGCTAGCAAAACCACAATCAAACAGTGGAATAGTCTGAGGTTTTAATTTCAAATAAGAATGGTTTGAAAAAGGAGGACACCATTTTGGGAAAACAACAACAGAGGAAAAGCTATCATCCCTGAAGACCTCATGGCAGAAGAACAAACTTCAGGAATCCGCAGTGTGCTATGTGGGGAAATGATTCCTTTTCCCTCTTAGGAGTAAAGGTGGTTCTGGGCCAGGTGGGTGCTCCTGGAGGCCTCGGGCTGCCTGGGCTGTCAGCCTCACGAGGTCAGAGCAGACAGGGGAGCCAGCCTGCAGCTTTGTGGCTGCACAGCTCTTTCTCATTCCCAGGGTAGGGATGATTCCAGACAGACTGCCATAAAGTAATTTGATACCCTAGGGGTGGGAAATCCTTAGCATCTGCACTGGATCCTTAAACTGTTGATTTAATGAATGCAAATGGAGAGGGGGAAAAGGTGTGAGCAGAGTTCCCCAGGGATGAAGAAACTCATCCCAAAGCCAACTGACACTCCCAGAAAGAGCCATTCAAATCCCTGATATCAGAAAGTCAAAATATTTAAAGTAAGCAACCCTCTGGCTCACACTCCTTCTCAACTTCCAGAGCCCAAGGGGAACCCTGCAGATTCTTTTAAATCAATAGAAATTGGACCTCATACCAAATTGCTGGCACAGGGATGGACCGAGCGAGCAGGAGATGATCTCATCATTGTATGTAATGTCACAGCCTGCCCATTGACAACTCCGTATCTCTAAAGCTAAATGAAATTAAAAGAAGATTGCATGCATAAGTATTGCATCACATTTCTTTGCTGTACTTCACGGCAAATATGACTCCTGCATACTCTGCTTTGGATCTCTTCAGGGTCATAGAAACTATAAAGATGGCACCTTACAAACTCCAAGGACTGGCCAGAGATTCATTTACAGCAAGGAAGAATGCCCTGTCGCCATGGCAAGAAGGGAGCTCATAGAATCATTAAGGTTGGAAAAGACCTCCAAGGTCATCTAGTCCAACCGTCCACCTACTACCAATGTTGCCTACTAAACCATGTCCCTAAGTACCACATCCACACACTTCTTGAACACCTCTGGGGATAGTGACTCCACCACCTCCCTGGGCAGCCCATTCCAGTACCTGACCACTTCTTCTGAGAAGAAATGTTTCCTCATATGCAACCTGAACCTCCCCTGGTGCATCTTAAGGCCATTCCCTCTCATCCTACCACTGTTAACCAGGAGAAGACATTGGCCCCCACCTCACTACAACCTCCTTTCAGGCAGTTGTATAAAGCAATGCAGTCTCCCGTGGGCCTCTTGTCCAGACTGAACAATCCCAGTTCCCTCAGCCACTCCCCATAAGACCGTGCTCCAGATCCTTCACAGCTTCATTGCCCTTCTCTGGACATGCTCTAGGGCCTCAATGTCTTTCTTGTAGTGAGGAGCCCAAAACTGAACACAGCACTCGAGGTGCGGCCGCACCAGAGATGATTACAGGGGGATGATCACCTCCCTGCTCCTGCTGGCTACACTATTTCTGATGCAGGCCAGGATGATGCTGGACTTCTTGGCCACCTGGGCACACTGCTGGCTCATGTACAGCTGCCTTTCAGCTAACACCCCCAAGTGTGATCATATGATCATATGTCTAGGAGAATGTGATTTACAGGGAAAGATGAAATGAATGGGGACTGCTTAATCTAAAAGACACTTGGAGAAGATGTGATAACAGTCTTTGAGTATGTAAAAGACTGCTTCATAAGTGAGAAGTGTGATCTATTTCTCATGGTGGTTATAAAGAGAAATAATGGATTTAAATTGCTGCATGGCAGATCTAGGTAAGATACGGAGAAGAGCTCTCTATCTCTAAGGATATAAAGCATTGGAAAAGATTGACTGGGAAGACTGTACAGTCTCCATTCCTGGGAGTCAAAAAATGGCTTAAGTATAACCAATCCTTCCTTGGGGCTGAGGAACGTAATAATAGATGACCTCCTTCCCCATGCTGTGATTCTTTGTGCTCCCAAATCTTAATGTATCTTACTGTATAATGCAGGAACTCCGCACAGTGAGCAATAGCAATAATAGGGAAACCATCATAAAGGAAATCTTGCACTGAATGAAACCATCACTGCTTCAAGTACAGGAAGTACTTTTAAAGGGCTTTATTTTATTGTTTATTATTCATTTTATTTTAAGTATTCATTTTACTGCATGTTACACACAGGGCTGAATACTGGATTCAGAAAGAAGAAATGTAATAGAGATCCTTGGATATTGGTATTTTATGTCAGACGAGGAGAGCTCTGAAGTTGCAGCAAGCTTGGCGAAAGCAGATGCTTCTATACAAATAGAGCCCAAATCGGCTCCATGGACTTCTGCCATCTGAGCAGCTGCCCACATCTGCCTGGAAGTCCAGAATCATGAGCAGACACATTTCCAGTCCTTTCCCCTAGCAACAGACTTGAAAACCGATCTTGAACTTGGAGAGACTGTCATTGATTTTTCCTTAATATTGCAGGTTATTCACACTTTCTCCTGCAGCCCGACACTGGATGCAAAATACCATTTTTTACTGTTTTATTACATCTTTCTTCTCTTAAATAAACTGCTGAGAATATTGTCAATGCTTTACTTAAAACAACAGCAGGAATAATAGCGTAGTCCAGTTCAGCCCTCCCAGGATAACACTGAATTGATAAAAAATGAAACTATGTATTATCTGATGCATGAGTGATGCTGGTAAAAGATATTCTTTTTAATGCTCAGCAGAGTTAAAAATCAATAAAGTTTTGTAAAGGTTAGATCGTTTCAAAACTTCACAATTTCAGAACACCAGCTTTTGAGAAAAACGTCTGTTAGATATTTGACAGCACAGATAGCACTGGCACACCACATGCTACATTAACTTCATCATCTTTCCATCTCTCTCTGAAAAATAGTTTCTGTGCCTAGTGGTGCAGCTGCTTGGCTGAGAACATGCCCAGGCTGTGGCCAGGGGCTTGTGGGTGAGTGGCAGAGGAAAAGTTCATCCTCTGTCATGAGGCAACACTGAAGAGATGAGAGCTGAAGCTGGGGTTGCAGCAGGCACAAAGAATTCTAAAGATGTAACACAAATCCACTGAGAGGCCTCCTTGCAGCAGCTGGTGCTCCACTGAAACCCATTCACAAGAGACACACCTGTAGCACAGAATCTGCAGCGGGATTCACCCCACTCAGCAGCGATTCAACTTCCTGCTGGCAGGAGGGGCAAAGAGTTGCACCTGAGGAGCACGCCAGTTGTCACCGATGGGCTCCTTGGCTCTTACATCCCTCCCAGCTGTCAAGTAGAAATGGAATAGAAAGATGACATAACAGAAGGTTCCAGTTTTCTCCTAGCTGCCTGATCAAAGTTTAAATTCAATAAATAAGCATGACGAAATTTGGAGAGAAGGGGCAAATTCAGCCCCAGCACACTGAGATATAATTCTACTCACTGTAGGGGTAGGGGTGCCTTCCTCCAGCTCAAGGATTTGGCCTGGAGATAAACAATGACCAAAGCAAAAGAGTGCCAGGCTGCTGCAATGAAGTGAAATATGTCTGTGGAAGTATTTTGCTGTCTTCAATCACCATTTTGTACTTTTGTTTTATCTCACGTGAAGAGATCCATATATATATAACAAGGATATTCAAGAAGTCAACATCAGAAGAGAATCCAGGAAAGGAAGTCTGTACCCCTCCTGTACTATTAAAGGCAATTTGCTACATGCATCAAAAGGCCTCTGTCAGGAAAGCCGAATTCTTAAGACAAACATGGAGAAAATTAAGCTTCTAGCAGCAGCTGATGGTGTGTCATTAATTAGACAGGACCTAGCATGGCTTGAGAAACAACTGCAGCATGAAAAGCAAAGCTAATGACAGCACCAGGCTCACAAAAGGGATGCACAGCAGAGCCATGTATATGCTGTCCCCAGACTTCCGAATTCTCACATTGTTCTGATTTTGAAAGGTGTCATATGGCAGCACAGCAGGCTAATGATGTAGCATGTTCAGACGAATTAGTTGAAGGGGCTTTTTTTCCCCCCAATTCAGTGAAAAATAGTAGAAATAGCGAATTTTTGGAACTTAATGGGATCATACTGTTCTTTCCTCACATTGTCAACTACACTTAATTTCCTCCTTCCCATTAACATGTCTAATGCATATGTCAGGCGGAAGCCTGACACACTAGTGGCAAACAGACTGTTGTACGAAGGCGGCAAAGTGTTAAAACAATTGAGCAAGTGAGTACTAAAGTTTGCTGCTCTGGCCATATGGTACAGTGTTTAATTTCCCGTAGTGAAAGAACGTGGTTGTCATAGAAAAAGATGATGAATAAATTTACTTGGGGCAACTTATTATAATGAAGAATGACTTCTCAGAGGAAGCAAACAGAGGAATTTAAACTCTGATGAGAAGCATATGGGAAGCATTAAGATATAAGCAAGGGTAGCAAGGCTGTGTGCTTTAAAAATGAAAGGCATTTAATCGATGCTTGTTGCTGGTGTTGACATATGGAAGTGAGAAATGGGTTTTGATTTGGAAGACAGGAAGAAGGTTAATAGCAGTAAAGGTGGTTGTGGAGTGATTGATACTCAGAATAACTGAGGCAGAAAGGGAGAGAGCACTTCATGCAGTCAGGCTACATACTCAGGAGAACAATGCAATCGAGAAAATAAAGAATATGAAGTGACTACAGACAAGTTGTTGGCTGTGAGGAGAACTGACAGGCCAAACCAGCAACGACCAAGCAGCAGCCCTCGGACAGCAGGGAGGCCAGGCTGGGAGGCAGCAGGGGGCTGGCTGTGCAGGGGCAGGGCAGAGCAGATCGGCTGTTGGTTGGGATCAGAGTGGTGTAGAACCCCCGTGCAGAGAATGATGGCAGGAGATGGGCTGGGAAGTGAACAGGAAGGGTGATGTACGAGTATCCAGAGCTGCTGCTGTCTCTGTGTGTGTATTTTTCCAATGTGTATGCAAGGCAAACGAAGGGGAGTGAGTGAGGTTGGATAGCTTTCCTTGCTTTATGTGGGTGTGTTCTCTCAAAACCAAAAGGCCATGCTCAGCCCTGATGGCTGGCTCTTTCCTCTCCACTGCAGCTCTCCCACAGCTCACGGGTGTTGCACAGGTGTAAATGACACAAGTCTCCCCAGCCCTCTGTAGGAGGAGGTGACAAGGGGGGGAGAGCAGCCTGACCCTGCCTCCCTGCTCCCCCCTGCCCAAGCTGCCCTGCCAGCCCGCTGAAGGCAAGGCCCACGCAGGCCACACACCTCTCAGGGGGAGGTCCACCATGCTGGTGCCAGTCTATGCATGGATAAAAGAGTCTGAAGGTTCTCTGCTCAAGAACAGACTCCCTCACACAGCTGAAAGCTCCTGCCTCGCCTCTTCCCACAGCCTGGGCTGGGGAGGTGCAGTGTCAGCCTCTAAGTGCTGCTGTTAAACCCCCTAGGGTCAAACAGGTCCCGATGGCAGAGGCCTCCCGGGGAGCAGCACTGTGCAGAGCACAGCACGGCAGGAGCTTATCAGCTGGCTCTGGCAGCCCTGCTCACACGCACTGCCAGCTGCCCGGGGTGCGCAGAGCTGCACACGGGCTGAGCTGAGCTCCTATTTTTCTCCCTCCAATGGATTTCTATTAAATCCAGCTTCCCAGAGGTGAAAGGTGAGTTCATGAGCTGCCATACGATTTAGCATTCAATACCAGCTCATTCTGACTTTTTTCTGTTACTTTCTCTACGATGACTGTCATAACTCCAGCACACAGAATTCATTCTTACTTGTTAGGTGCTGACATTGTGTTTAGATAATAAACAACATATAATATAAATGCATAGCTAACAAATTCCATACTTAAGGTACCCTTTATTTTTAAGTAGAGAAATGTGCAAGTCTGACCTTCATGTTACACCACGTTAGAGTGTATTTTAGAGCGAAGAGCTATTAAAGACGTGGAGTTTAAAGGAAATGCAACATAGGATTTTACTCTCTAAGGCAATGATCTGCTTTTTACTAACTGATCTTCAGTAATGCATTTAATAAGACACTACATAGAAAGAGATGGGTTTAACTGGAGAAATCAGACAACTTTAACATTGTAAGAGAACTTGTGAGAACTTCTTCAAGGGAATGAGGCAGCTGCCTCTCTGTAAGGCATTTCTAGTGGGAGGTTGCTCAGTGTCAGCCTTCCACAACTGGTATTGAAACCAATCTGATTCTGTATCTCCTGGTATATAATGACCTTGGCTTGAAGAGCTGGTGTATGCAAAGGTGATTTAGAGGTGCATGAAGTTGAAAGGCATTGTCAGTAAAGAGAGAGAACTATCACTGTATCAAGTGGGACGAACTAGAAAAACAGAAACGGAAGAGAGTCAAGTCTTGTGAAGTCATGCACTTAGAGACTAGTAACAGAACTCCTACCATAAGCATTGGCTCATTACTTGGGAATGACTAAGAAGAAGAAACAAGGTATATTATCTGATCATTGATGATTATGAGCCAGCAGTGTAATACGTCCATAAAAAAGGCAAGTAAAATCCTAAGAAGTGTAGAATGAAATGTTTCCAAGATAAATTAGGAAGCACTGATGTTGTTGGGCAAGGCTTGAGTCTTGCTTTGGAGAACTGACCAAACCTACACAAGGCTTCAGACTGGATCAGGTCTGAAGAAGAAGATTGGGCAAATTGTTGTGTATGAAGGCATTGTTACAGGCTTATCCTCACAGGGAGGAACTGATTACATTGAAGAAGAAGTTGGCACCAGAAAAAGTACATCTAAATCAATCAGGAATAGACTTTGAATGGAAATCAGTCTTCCAGAATAAATGGATTTCAAACTCGTTACAAGTAGAGTTTTATATGAGCATGAATCTGTGTATGACGTGGTTAGCAAGTGAGCTCATTATGGTCCTTAGTTCATATTCAGATACTTTGGACATGAACAAATGGTAGATCTGCAAAAAAGGAAGAAGTACCAACCATGGTACTGTTTATGTTTAACATCTTTGTCGGTGACATGGACAGTGGGATCGAGTGCACCCCCAGCAAGTTTGCAGATGATGCCAAGCTATGTGGTGCAGTCGACACGCCAGGGGGAAGGGATGCCATCCAGAGGGACCTGGACAGGCTTGAGAGGTGGGCTCATGCCAACCTCATGAAGTTCGACAAAGCCAAGTGCAAGGTCCTGCACCTGGGTCAGAGCAATCCCAAGTACACATACAGGCTGGGTGGAGAATGGCTTGAGAGTAGCCCTGAGGAGAGGGACTTGGGGGTGTGTGTTGATGA